>CM038609.1:4905593-5022630 GCA_021533255.1 Ceriops tagal | reverse complement strand
GATTCGCAGAGTTCTCGATTCATGTAGTTCCCGATTCGCAGAGTTCTGGATTCACATAGTTCTTGTTTCACGTAGTTTCGGTTTCACAGGGTTTTTGGAGTGGCATAGTTCCGGATTCGCGTTGTTCCTGTTTCGCAGAGTTCTGGATTCACGTAGTTCTGGTTTCACGTAGTTTCAGTTTCGCAGGGTTCTAGATTCTAGTACTTTTGGATTTGCAGAATTCCCAATTTAAGTTGTTTTAGATTTGCAGAGTTCCTGATTCACGTAGTTCGTGATTCACGTAGTTCCGAAATCATGTAGTTCCGAATTCACAGAGTTCTCGATTCAAGTAGTTCTGGATTCGCGTAGTTCCCGATTTGCAGAGTTGCGGATTCACGTAGGTCTGGATTTGTGTACTTCCAGATTCTTGCAGTTTTGAAGTCATGTAGTTCCGGATTTGTGTAGTTCTAAATTCACGTAGTTCTGGATTTGCAGACTTCATGATTGTTATAGTTCTGAATTCGTGTATTTTCGGAGTTGCGTAGTTCCGGATTGGTGGAGTTCCCGATTCGCGTAGTTTTGGATTCACGTATTTTTGGTTTCGTAGTGTTCCAGATTCCTGTAGTTTTGAATTCACATAGTTCCGGATTCGTGTAATTTTGGAGTCCCGTAGTTCTGGATTTGTGTAGTTCCATATTCGCAAAGTTCCTGATTTGCGTAGTTTCGGAGTTGTGCACTTCTAGATTTGAAGAGTTCCTGATTCATGTAGATCCGGATTCACGTAGTTTTGGTTTCGCGTTGTACCGGTTTCACGTGCTACCAGATTCGTAGAGTTCCAGATTCGCGGAGTTTCGGTGCGTGGAGTTCCGAAGTGGCATAGTTTCGAATTTACGTAGTTCCAGATTCACAGAGTTTCGGATTTGTGTTCTTCCAGATTCACGTAGTTCCAGATTTGCGTAGATCTGGATGCACGTAGTTCCAGATTCGTGTAGTTTCAAATTCGCGGAGTTCCAGATTTGCATAGTTTCGAATTTTCCGAGTTCCGGATTCGCGTAGTTCTGGATGTGCAAAGTTTTGGAGTGGCATAGTTTCAAATTCGCGTAGTTTCGGAGTGGCGTAGTTTCGGATTCGCGTTGTTCCTGTTTCGCAGAGTTTTGGATTCCCGTAGTTTTGGTTTCACGTAGTTTCTCGAACTTTCAGATTCGTAGAATTCCCGATTTAAGTTGTTCCGGATTTGCGGAGTTTCGGATTCGCGTAATTCCGAATTCACAGAGTGCTCAATTCAAGTAGTTCTGGATTCGCGTAGTTCCCGATTCGCGGAATTGCGGATTCGCGTAGGTTTGGATTTGTGTACTTCCGGATTCTCACAATTTTGAAGTCACGTAGTTCCAAATTTGCGTAGTTCTGGATTTGCGTAGTTCCGAATTTGCAGAGTTCATGATTGTTGTAGTTCTAGATTCGTGTATTTTCGGAGTTGCATAGTTCCGGATTCATGGAGTTCCCAATTCGCGTAGTTTCGGATTCACGTATTTTTGGTTTCGTAGTGTTCCAAATTCCTGTAGTTTTGAATTCACGTAGTTCCAGATTCGTGTGGTTTTGGAGTCCCGTAGTTCTGGATTTGTGTAGTTCCAGATTCGCAAAGTTCCTGATTCGCGTAGTTCAGGATTCGTGTACATTCAGATTTGCAAAGTTCCTGATTCGCATAGTTCTGGTTTCGCATTGTACCGGTTTCATGTGTTACCAAATTCGTAGAGTTCCAGATTCGTGGAGCTTTGGGTGCATGGAGTTCCGGAGTGGCGTAGTTTCGAATTTACGTAGTTCCGAATTCGCAGAGTTTCGGATTTGCGTTCTTCTGGATTCACATAGTTCTCGATTTGCGTAGATCCAGATGCGCGTAGTTCCGAATTCATGTAGTTCCAAATTCGCGGAGTTCCGGATTCGCAGAGTTCCCGATTCAAGTAGTTCCAGATTCGCGCAGTTTTAGAGTCATGTAGTTCCCGATTCACGTAGTTCTAGATTCATGTAGTTCTGGATCCGCAAAGTTCAAGATTCAAGTAGTTTCGGATTTGTGTAGATCTAGATTCGTATAGTTTTGGAGTTGCGTAGTTCCGGATTTGCGTAATTCTGGTTTCACGTAATTTCGGTTTCGCGGAGTTCGAGATTCGCGCAGTTCCAAAATCGCGTAGTTCCGGATTCGCAAAGTTCCCGATTCGCATTATTCTCGATTCGCATAGTTCCTGATTCGCGGAGTTCTAGATTTGCGTAGTTTTAGATTTGTAGACTTCTCGATTCAAGTAGTTTCAGATTCGCAGAGTTTTCGATTCGTGTAGTTCTGGATTCGCGTAGTTCCGGAGTTGCAGAGTTCCCATTTCGCATAGTTCCGGATTCGCAGTGTTCTCAGTTGAAGTAGTTCTAGATTGGCGTAGTTCCGTATTCGTGTTCCAGTTTCGCAGAGTTTTAGATTCACGTAGATCCGAATTCGTGTTGTTTTGGAGTCGTGTAGCTTTGGATTTGCATAGATCCAGATTCTCCTTATTTCGTATTTGCGTAGTTCTGGATTTGCAAAGTTCTAGATTCGCATAGCTGCAGATTCGCGGAGTTCCCGATTCGCGTAGTTCCCGATTCGCGTAGTTCTGGATTTTTAGAATTCCCGATTCGAGTAGTTCCAGATTCGCAGAATTCCCAGTTCGCGTAATTCTGAATTAGCATTGTTCTGGATTCGCGGAGTTCTGGATTTGCAGAGTTCCCAATTCAAGTAGTTATAGGTTCGTGGAGTTCCCGGTTCGTGTAGTTCTGGATTCACGTAAGTAGTTCTGGATTCATGTAGTTCCAGATTCGTGTTGTTCCAATATCACAAAGTTTCGGATTCGTGTAGATACGAATTCATGTTGTTTTGGAACTGTGTAGCTTTGGATTCGCGTAGATCCATATTTGCCTAATTCCGTATTTGGGTAGTTTCGGATTCGCAGAGTTCCCGATTTGCGTAGCTCCGAATTCGGGTAGTTCCAGATTCGCGTAGTTTTGGATTGTGTAGTTCCTGATTCGCGTAGTTCTGGATTTGCAGAGTTTCAGATTCGCAAAGTTCTGGATTTGTAGTGTTCCTGATTCAATTAGTTCCAAATTCACGTAGTTCACAATTCGCGGAGTTCCAGATTTGCGTAGTTTCAGATTCGTAGACTTCCCGATTCAAGTAGTTCAGGATTCGCGAAGTTCCTGGTTCGTGTAGTTTTGGATTCGCGTAGCTCTGGATTCACATAGTTTCGGATTCGCAGAGTACCAGATTTGCATAGTTCCCAATTCGCGTAGTTCCAGATTCATAGATTTGTAGATTTGCATAGATTTGGATTTGCAAAGTTCTTGATTCAAGTAGTTCCATATTTGCGGAGTTCCTGGTTCATGTAGTTGCGAATTCGTGTTGTTCTAGATTCGCGTAGTTCCGGATTCGTAGAGTTCCGGATTCGTGTTCTTCCGGATTCGCATAGTTCCCGAATCGTGAAGTTCCAGATTCGCGTGGTTCTGAATACGCATAGTTTCGGATTCGCATAGTTCCTGAATCGCGAAGTTCCAGATTCGCGTGGTTCCAAATGCGTATAGTTTTGGATTCGCATAATTCCCGATTCATGTAGTTCCGGATTCGTAGAGTTCCGGATTCGCATAGTTCCCGAATCGCGAAGTTCCAGATTCGCGTGGTTCCAAATGCGCATAGTTTCGGATTCGCATAGTTCCCGATTCGTGTAGTTTTGAATTTGCGTATTTCCAGATTCGCGTAATTTTGGATTCGCATAGTTCCAGATTTGTGTAGATTCAGATTCACATAGTTCCTAATTCGTGTAGTTCTAGATTTGTGTAGTTCCGGATTCGCATTGTTTCAGTTTCTCAGAGTTCTGGATATGCGTCATTTTGGATTTGTAGAGTTCCCGATTCAAGTAGTTCCGAATTCACAGAGTTTCGGATTTGCGTAGTTCTAGATTCGCGTAGTTTTGGATTCACGCAGTTTTGGAGTTGCGTAGTTCTGGATTCACGTAGTTTCGGATTCGCAGAGTTCCTAATTCAAGTTGTTCTGGATTTGCGGAGTTCCCAGTTCGCATAGTTCCGGATTCGCACAGTTCACGATTCGCGTAGTTCTGGATTCGATTTCTTCTTGATTCGCAGAGTTCCTGATTTGCATTGCTCCAAATTTGCATAGTTCCGGAGTCGCAGAGTTCCCGTTTCATGTAGTTTCGGATTCACAGTGTTCCTGATTGAAGTAGTTTCGTATTCGCATAGTTTCGGATTCGCGGAGTTTCGGATTCGTGGAGTTCTGGATTCGCACAATTCCAGATTTGCAAAGTTCCCGATTCGTGGAGTTCCCAGTTCGCGTAGTTCCAAATTCGCGTAGTTCTGGATTCTCGTTCTTCCGAATTCACAGGGTTCCTGATTCACGTAGTTCTGTATTCTCGTATATCTGGATTTGTTGAGTTCACAATTTGGGTAGTTCAGGATTCGCATTATTCCGGATTCGCAGAGTTCCCGGTTCAAGTAGTTCCAGATTTGCGTAGTTTTGGATTTGTGTTGTTCCGGTTTCGCAGAGTTTCAGATTCGTGCAGATCCGAATTCGTGTTGTTTTGGAGTCATGTTGTTCCAGATTCGCGTAGATCCTGATTCGCCTTGTTCCGTATTCACGTAGTTCCGGATTTGCAAAGTTCCTAATTCACGTAGCTCTATATTCGGGTAGTTTCAGATTCGTGTAGTTCTGGATTCGCATAGTTCTGGATTTGCAATGTTCCCAATTCAATTAGTTCCGAATTTGCGTAGTTTTGGATTCGTGTCATTCCCGATTTATGGAGTTCCAGATTTGCGTAGTTTCGGATTCGTAGACTTCCTAATTCAAGTAGTTCCGGATTCGCGGAGTTCCCAGTTCGCGTAGTTCTTGATTCACGTTGTTCCGGATTCACAGAGTTCCCAATTCGTGTAGTTCCTGATTCATGTAGTTCCAGATTCACAGAGTTCACGATTCGCATAGTTATGGATTCACGTTCTTCTGGATTCGCAAAGTTCTCGATTCGTGTAGTTTCGAATTTGCGTAGTTTTGGAGTCGCAAAGTTCCTATTTCGCGTAGTTCCGGATTCGCAGTGTTCCTTATTGAAGTAGTTTCAAATTCGCATAGTTCCGGATTCGTGTTGTTCCGGTTTCGCAGAGTTTCATATTCGCGTAGATCCAAATTTGCGTTGTTTTGGAGTCGTGTAGGTCTGGATTCACGTAGATGCGGATTCGCCTTGTTCTGTATTTGCATAGTTCCGGATTCGTAGAGTTCATGATTCGCGTAGCTTCGGATTAGTGTAGTTTCGGATTCGCGGAGTTCCCAATTTGCGTTGTTCCAAATTCGCTTAGTTCTAGATTCACAGAGTTCACGATTTGCGTAGTTTAAGATTTGCATTATTCTGGATTTGCACAGCTCTCAGTTCAAGTAGTTCCGGATTCGCGTACTTCCAGATTTGTGTTGTTTCGATTTCACAGAGTTTCGGATTTGCATTGTTTCGGAGTCATGTAGCTCCGGATTCGTATAGATCCAGATTCTCCTTGTTCCATATTCGCATAGTTTCAGATTTGCAGAGTTCTCGATTCGCATAGCTCTGGATTCGTGTAGTTCTGGATTCGCATAGTTCTGGATTCGTGTAGTTCCCGATTTACGTAGTTCTAGATTCACAGAGTTTTGGATTCATGTAGTTAAAGATTTGCAAAGTTCCCAATTCATGTAGTTCTGGATTCGCGGAGTTCCTAGTTTGCATAGTTCTGGATTCATGTAGTTCCAGATAAACAGGTTTCCCGATTCGTGTAGTTCCAAATTAGTGTAGTTTCAGAGTCGCGTAGTTCCGGATTCGCAGAGTTCACGATTTGCGTTGTTCCAGATTCGTGTTATTTCAGATTCGCAGAGTTCCCGGTTTAAAAAGTTCTGGATTCATGTAGTTTCAGATTCATATTGTTTCGATTTTGCAGAGTTTTGGATTCGCGTAGATCCAAATTCGCATTGTTTTGGAGTTGTGTAGTTCTGGATTCACGTAGATCCAGATTCGCCTAGTTCTGTATTTGCGTAGTTCCAGATTCGCAGAGTTCGCAATTCGCGTAGCTTCGGATTGGTGTAGTTCTAGATTCGCGGAGTTCCCGATTCGCGTAGTTCCCGATTCTCGTTGTTCCAGATTCGCGTAGTTCCGGATTTGCAGAGTTCTCGATTCAAGTAGTTCTGGATTCATGGAGTTCCCGGTTCGCATAGTTTCAGATTTGCGTTGTTCCGTATTCGCGGAGTTCCCGATTTACGTAGTTCCTGATTCACACAATTTTGGATTCTTGTAGTTCTGGATTCGCATTCTCTCAGATTTGCAGAGTTCCCGATTCCCATAGTTCCAGATTCGCGTAGTCCCAGATTTTTGTAGATCTGGATTCACATAATTCCTGATTCATGTAGTTCTAGATTCATGTAGTTCTAGATTTGTGTAGTTTCGGTTCTCAGAGTTCTAGATTTGTGTCGTTTCGAATTCACATAGTTCTATATTTGTAGAGTTCCTGATTCAAGTAGTTCTGAATTCGTGTAGTTCTGAACTCGCAAAGTTCCGAATTCGCATAGTTTTGAATTTGCATAGTTTCGGAATCGCACAGTTTTGGAGTCGTGTAGTTTTAGATTTGCATAGTTCCTAATTCGTAGAGTTCTGGATTCGCGTAGTTCCAGATTCGTAGAGTTCCCAATTTGCGTTGTTCCGAATTTGTGTAGTTTTGGATTCACAAAGTTCATGATTCGCGTAGTTCAGGATTTGCACTATTCCAGATTCACAAAGTTCCCGGTTCAAATAGTTCCAGATTCATGTTGATCCGGTTTTGCAGAGTTTCGGATTCGCTTAGATCCAAATTCACGTTTTTTTGAAGTCGTGTAGTTCCAGATTTGCGTAGATTCGGATTCGCCTAATTCCGTATTCGCGTAGTTCCGGATTCGCAGAGTTCTCGATTCGCATAGCTCCAGATTCACGTAGTTTCGGATTCGCGAAGTTCCCGATACACGTAGGTCCGAATTCACATAGTTCTGGATTCGCGTAATTTGGGATTTGCAGAATTCTCGATTCAAGTAGTTCCAGATTCGCAGAGTTCCCGGTTCGTGTAGTTCCAGATTCGCATAGTTCTGGATTCGTATAGTTCCAAATACGCGGGTTTCCTGATTCACATAGTTCCGGATTAGCGTAGTTTCAAAGTCGCATAGTTCTGGATTTGCATAGTTCACGATTTGCGTTGTTCTAATTTCACATTATTCTGGATTCGCAGAGTTCCCGGTTCAAGAAGTTCCAGATTCACGTAGTTTCGGATAAGTGTTGTTCCGGTTTCGCAAAGTTTTAGATTCGCATAAACCCAAATTTGTGTTGTTTTGGAGTCGTGTAGGTCTGGATTCACGTAGATGCGGATTCGCCTAGTTCTGTATTTGCATAGTTCCGGATTCGTAGAGTTCATGATTCGCGTAGCTTCGGATTAATGTAGTTCCGAATTCACGGAGTTCTGGTTTCGCGTAGCTCTTGATTCAAGTAGTTCCAGATTCGTAAAGTTTCCGATTCAAGTAGTTTCGGATTTGCAAAGTTCCCGATTCAAGTAGTTTTGGATTCGCAGAGTTCTCAGTTCAAGTAGTTTTAGATTTGCATAGTTCCGGATTTGTGTTGTTCCGGTTTTGCAAACTTTCAGATTCATGTAGATCCGAATTCGCGTTCTTTTGGAGTCCTATAGTTCTAGATTCGCATAGATTAGGATTCACCTAGTTCTACATTCGCGTAGTTCCAGATTCGCAGAGTTTCCAATTCGCGTAGCTCCAGATTCGAGTAGTTCCAGATTCGTGTAGTTCCCGATTTGCGTAGTTCTGGATTCGCAGAGTTCCAGATTCGCAGAGTTCTGGATTTGCAGAGTTCCGAATTCCTGTAGTTCCCAATTCACGTAGTTCCAGATTCATGTTGTTTTGGATTCACAGAGTAGCGGATTCGCGTAGTTCCAGATTCATGTGGTTTTGGATTTGTGTAGTAGCCAATTTTCGGAGTTCCGGATTCGTGTAGTTTCGGATTCGCAGAGTTCTAGATTCACAGAGTTCCTTATTGAAGTAGTTCCAGATTCGCGTAGTTCTAGATTCGTGTAATTTTGGATTCGTTTAGTTCCCAATTTGCGGAGTTTCGAATTCGCGTAGTTTCGGATTCGCAAAGTTCCTGGTTCGCGTAGTTTTGGATTTGTGTTTTCCGGATTCACATAGTTCCTGATTCATGTTCTTCTAGATTCGCATAGTTCCAAATTTGCATAGTTCCCAATTTGCATAGTTCCGAATTCGCAAAGTTCCGGATTCGCGTAGTTCCAAATTTGCAGAGTTCCCGATTCAAGTAGTTCCGGATTCGTGAAGTTCCCGGTTCGTGTAGTTCTGGATTTGCGTTGTTCTAGATTCATGAAGTTCTCGATTGGCGTACTTTCGGATACACAGAGTTCCAGATTCGCGTAGTTTCGGATTCGCGCAGTTCCGAATTCATAGAATTCACGATTCGCGCAGTTTCGGATTTGCAAAGTTCCTAATTCAAGTATTTCTGGATTCGTGGAATTCACGATTCGCATAGTTGCAGATTCGCGTTGTTTCAGATTTGCAAAGTTCTTGATTCTGGTAGTTCTAAATTCGTGTTATTTCGGATTCGAAGTGTTCCCAGTTTGCTTAGTTTCGGATTCGTGTTGTTCTAGATTCACGGAGTTCCCGATTCATATAGCTCCGGATTCACTGAGTTCATGATTCGCGTAGTTTCAGATTAGCATTCTTCCGGATTCACAAAGTTCTCGATTCGCATAGTTTCGTATTTGCAGAGTTCCTATTTCACGTAGTTCCAGATTCACGTTATTCCGAATTTGCAGAGTTCCCGGTTCAAGTAGTTCCGAATTCGCGTAGTTCCAGATTCGGGTTGTTCCAGTTTCGTAGAGTTTCAGATTCGCGTAGATCTAAATTGGCGTTGTTTTTGAGTCGTGTAGTTCTGGATTCGCGTAGATCCAGTTTCGCCTAGTTCCCTATTCACGTAGTTCCGGATTCACAGAGTTCCCAATTCGTATAGCTCCAGATTTGCATAGTTCCACATTCGCGTAGTTCCGGATTTGCAGAGTTCCGAATTCCTGTAGTTCCCGATTCGCGTAGTTTCGGATTCGCGTTGTTTTGGACTCACGTAGTTTCGAATTCACGTAGATCCGGATTCACCTAGATCCAGATTTGCATAGTTCTGGATTCACAAAGTTCCCGATTCGCGTAGTTTTGGATTCATGTAGTTTCAGTCTAGCGTAGTTCCAGATGTGCAAAGTTCCTGATTCGTGTAGTTCCGGATTCGCAGAGTTTCGGATTCACGTAGATTTGAATTCGCGTTGTTTTGGAGTCATGTAGTTCCAGATTCGCCTAGTTCCATATTCACCTAGTTCTGGATTAGCAGAGTTCTCGATTCGCATAGCTTTGGATTCGCGTAGTTGCCAATTCGCATAGCCAATGAACCGGATAGCTTTTGTAGCTTTTGTTTGGATTGGCATTCGCATAGCTTTTGTTTGCACCAAAAGTTTTTTAGAGAGATTGTTCGCCTACATGGAGTGCCGAAGAGTATTGTGTCAGACTGTGATGCAAAAGTTTTGAGCCATTTTTGGAAGACATTGTGGGGTAAGCTTGGAACAAAGTTGTCTACAACTTGCCATCTACAAACAGATGGACAAACTGAGGTAGTAAATCAAACTCTTGGTACATTGTTGTGTGCTATTATTGGTAAGAACTCTAGAACCTGGGACAAATGTTTGCCTTTTAAGGAGTTTGCCTATAATCGTGTTGTTCATAGTGCTACAGGTTATTCTCCTTTCGAGCTTGTTTATGGATTTAATCCATTATCTCTTTTGGATTTAGTACCATTGCCTATACAGGACAGGGCTAATTAAGATGGGAAAAAGAAGAATGAAGTGGTTAGGCAACTTCACGAGAAAGCTAGGCTTAACATTGAGAGAAAAACCAAACAATATGAAACATAAGCCAACAAAGGTTGTAGGCATATCACTTTTGAACCTAGTGATTAGGTTTGGGTACATTTGCAAAAGGATAGATTTCCTATGCAAAGGAAGTCAAAATTGCAACCAAGGGGAGATGGTCCTTTTCAAATGGTGGCAAAAGTCAACGATAATGCATATAAACTTGACTTGCTAGGTGAGTATAATGTGAGTGTAACATTTAATGTTTCTGACCTTTCTCCTTTTCTCTTTGATGATATAGGTGCTGATTTGAGGACAAATCATTTCGAGGAGAGCGGGAATGATGGAAGCCATATTGTACCAGCTCAAATCAACAAGGTTGATACTTTGCAAAATGTTGGAGGACCAATGACAAGGGCAAGGTCAAAGAAAATAAAGGAAGCTCTTAACAACTTGTTATGCGACATTTACTATCAAGAAGTTGCTAGGTACGAGTTAAGGATGATGGAGGCTTTACTAGGGCTTGCAAATGTGTCATTTGTGTAGGAATTTGAGAACCATGGCCTTAGGAAGGAAGTTGGATTTAGGAGCCCAAGTTTGGGCATTTAAATGGATTATTTTCATAGAATATATTATTATGTAGTGGGCTGAACGAATTTCAGCATCTTATGGGTTATTTTCATGGCTTTTTATTATTAGTTAGTGGGTTGGACGAATTTCCTTAATAAGCCCATCTTATTAGATAGGGTTTTGGGGTTTAGCATATAAAAAGGGCATAAAGAGTGGCTGGAGGATGCAAACCCATTTTCATGAGTGTATAAGCTATTTCTCTGGTTCTTTGAGAACTAATTCTGAACTTTTACACTTGAGTGTGTTGGTTCAATAAACTTATCTTCTTCAACGTTGTTGTTAGGAGTGGCATCTGAAGCTTATAGTTTTGGTTCATGGTTGTTTATTAATCATTGGGTCAGAACTCCAAATCCCTTAACCTTTGTTAGAACGATCCTATACCAACATTGGTGTTGGGTATAATTGGAGTTCCTATCAGCTTGTATACCCCTTTACCCATACCTAGCTATCCCTAGGTTGATTTATCTATGGACTTCGTACTAGGATTGCCATGAACAGAAAGGTGGAGGGATTTTGTATTTGTTGTTGATAGATTTTCAAAGATGACACACTTCATCCCATGCCATAAAACTAATGATGCAAAAAATGTGGCTGACTTATTCTTTAGAGAAGTAGTACGTTTACATGGCATGCCACAAAGCATTGTTTCAAACCAGGATACAAAGTTCTTAAGCTACTTCTGGAAGACTTTGTGGGGTAAGTTAGGTACTAAGCTATTGTTTTCAATTACTTGTCATCCACAAACTGATGGGTAGACTAAGGTGGTTAATTGAACTCTTTCTACTCTTTTGTGTGCTATTATTTGAACAAATTTGAAAACATGGGAAGATTGTATACCACATGTTCAGTTTGCGTACAATAGGAGTGTTCATTCTGCAACTAGTTACTCTCCATTTGAAATTGTATATGGTTTTAATCCATTAACTCCTTTGGATTTGGTACCTATACCTGTCAATGAGTATGCTAGTTTAGATGGTGAATGCAAGGTTGACATGATAAAAAAATTACATGAAAAGGTGCAGCAACATATTGAAAAACAAACTGAGCAATACGCGTCCCATGTCAACAAGGGATGAAAGAAGGTAATGTTTAAACCTGGTGATTGGGTTTGGGTGTATATGTGCAAGGAACGATTTCTAGCTTAGAGGATTCAAAGCTACAACCTAAAGGAGATGGTCCCTTTCAAGTTGTAGTGTGAATTAATGACAATGCTTATAAGTTGGACCTTCCTAGTGAGTATAATGTGAGAGCAACATTTAATGTTTCTAATCTTTCTCATTTTGATGTAGGTGATGATTTGGGGATGAATCCTTTTAAGGAGAGGGGGAATGATGAGAACCATAGAGATGATAGGTTGAAGGCTTCAATGGATGCAAAAGGTCTATCGCATATTCCAAAAGGCCCAATAACACGAGCTAGAGCTTCAATGGATGCAAGAGGTCCATTGCACATTCCAAAAGGCTCAATAACATGAGTTAGAGCCAAAAAGATTGAAGAAGCACTAAATGGGCTGATTGAGGACATTCAGTTCATGCAAATTTAAGTTTAATAAGGAGTCCATGCCTAATTAATATAATTGGAATACTTAATGGTCAGACTAAGTAATAGCATTCACTCCTAAATAGCAGTTTATTGTCTATGTTGGAATTTGTCCATAGTTAGGAATTCCTTCAAAATAAGGATTTGTCCTAAGTAGGAATTCGTGCCTCTTTAAGATTGTTATCTAAGCCTATAAATAGGCACCCCTTGTAAGCTCTAGAAAATTAGATAACTTTGAGTGAAATAGAAAGCAAGGGTTTTTCTCCCTCAGTTTTTTTGAGAACTAAAGAACTTATCAAGAGGTGCTTCTTCTTGTGGCATTCCAATCGACTTATCACTCCAAATTCCTTTTTTTCTAGAGTGTGGTGTCCATATCCTTCTTAAATACCCTAGGTTTGTGTTCCTTCAAATGGTGGTCTAAGGTTTGTGTTATTAAACTCTGGTTTAACTTTCCTTGTTGTTCTTTGATTCCTTATGTGTGTTGGGTCCTTAAGCTACATCCTTTTGGGGTTTTCCGCATACATTAGCTAAAAGTTTTACTTTGACTTTTATGCCTAGTTGTCATTAGTTGTAGTTTTTTAAGGATTCCTACATTAAGACTGATTGTATTCCTTAATTAAAGGGATCCCTTGTAATTAAGGTCTTTTCTATATAAGTATGATAAGAAACACCTTTTTCTTATAAGATTATGATGTTTATATGCCTATATAAAGGCTACAACTATGTAAAATAAGAATCATTAATAATGTTGAGGAATTTTCAACAAACTTTGCTTTGCTTTCATGTGTTCTTGGAAGAATACATTATCTTGACTTACCAAAGGAGTGATCAACCTTTATGGCATCTCAAGATTAAGGCTTTTAGGACTTAGTTTTCTTAAGGTTCCAATCTGATCAATCTAATTTGTTTCCTACATTTCTAAGACATGCAAAACAATTTGATTGAAGGGTTCCTAGGGTAGTGATATGAACTCTGATTATAACGAACCGAAACCCAACACCAAAATCGATGTCACTAGGATTGTTCTAGGATAGGTTATGAAATAAACAATTTTGACCCAATGATTATAAAGCAACCACGAACTAGAATTATAGAAGGATTAGATGCCACTCCTATGCAACACAAGGTTAAAGATGATAAATCTATGATAAACTCAATCAAGCATGCAAATCAACAAGTTCACAAAGAACCAATGGAAAAGATGCTTGTTTGTATTGAAACGTGAGACAAAACAATGTCACTTGTAGTTATAAAGTTGTATTCAGATGTTTGTTTGCCCCTCCCCCAAGTTACAACTGTATTTATAAACATATACAATACATAAACCGTAGTTACCATATGGGCCTATGACCTATTAATGAAATACAACATAGGCCTGCAATATTTCCTAAATAATAAGCCCATACAGAGTACTAAACTCTATATGCATTGTGGGGTTCAAAATAAGTGAAAGCCTAGCCCAATTGGTTGTTAAACCCTACAGAATCAATTTGTCCCCATGCCTATTGGTGTCCAGCCGTTGGACTTGCTATGTTATCAAGGCTGTTGCGAACTTGATGCTTGCATGCCTTGGTCTGTGAAGTTCCCAACTTCTCCCTAAGATCTTCTAGTTTGTGATATTGAGAGGGGGGTGAATTAGTATCACCACAATTCGCAATTCATAGGTAAGTGAACAACTTCAACCTCTTCTTAAAAGCAAACTCTTTCTTAGACTCGACTAAGGTAGATCTATTGCTACCTACTAATCACAATAGTCCCCAAAGTCACCTTTTAGACACCTTGACTAATAGACAATATGGATGTTCTTGTTTAGGTCTTCGTTAGGTTATGGGTTGGCAGATACTTTAACTGCGTTCACAACTCAATTCAAAACATAGAACGTAAAGCAAATTAAGGACACACGAGACTTACATGGTTCCGTCAACGTGACGTATATCCACGGTGGTAAGGACTCTCCCTTACCGAGCTATCCACTATACTTGAGAATTCAGGTTACAACGGATGTCTTTAATTCTCTACTCATTTCACTATTGCAATTACTAAGCAAGTACAATACAAAGAGTGTCACTTACTGTGTCTACCCTTCTTCTAACTTGTCTTGCCTCTGTTGAATTAAAAGGCTGCTCCACTGCCACTTAAAAGTTCACCGCAACGCTTTCTAACCTCTCTTGAAGAAGTTTGGAAATACGTTGAGTTCAATGCTTCGCTGAATTCCTTCTCTACATTGTCTCACACAATTCCTGCTTTCACCGTCTTACGATCTCACCCGTCTCCTTGTCTCACGATCTTACTGTCTCATGGCTCGCATGTCCATTTCTCTCTCTCTTGCTGTCCAGCCGGATTTCTCTCTTCCCGCTGGATTTCTCTCTCTTCACCGGATTTCTCTCTCTTCGTCCGTCTTCGATTCTGCCGGTGGTTTCTCTCTCTTCGTTCAGCTGGATCTCTCTTACTATCCAGCCGGATCTATCTCACCATCCAGTTGGATCTGATTTTGGCCGTATCAACTCCTCTGTTCCGGCTGTCTCCTTTTTCTCTCTCTCTCGACGGTTGTTCTTTGTTGCCGTCGGTATCTCTCTCTTCTATGGTTGTTTGGTTTCTTCTTTCGCTGGTCTGCTTTTCTTCATCCTGTTGTCCAGCCCCGTCTAGCCGTCACTCTTTTCTCCTTCGCCCAACGATGGCTTCGAATTGGTCGTATATATATTTTTCTCTTTTTCTCTCCTTTGTCTAACAAATTCGTTTTCCCTCTCTTCTTCTTTTCCAGCAACGGCTACAATTTTCTTTTTCTCTTCTTCTTCCCGTCAATGGCTCTTCTCTCTCTTCCAAGTGTTTTCTCTCTCTTCGTCCGATGGCTGCTCAATTGTTTCGACCGTCCTCCTTTGTTTTTCGTTCAGCTCGGCCGTCGACCGTCTCTCTCCTTCCCGTCGACGGCTACCGTTTTCTCTCTCTCTTCCAAGTGTTTGATGGTTTCTCTCTCTAGGTTTTGCCCTGCCAAATACATTATTCAATTTCCGACAACACTCAATTCCGACGAAACTGTTCATTACGGTTACTCTTTTCTTTTGCAGGTGGTGTTTTTCTGTGTAAGGTTTAGTGTTCTCTTTGGTTGGTCAGTTGTCTAGGTTTTGCTGAATGCTCAATATTGCCGACTCCCTGTTCTTTGTCTTCCAAGACCATTATATACTCTACTCCATGAACCCTAATAGGGCTTACGCGGTGAATTTACTTTCTTGCCCTTCCGTGTGGTTTTACCGTTTTGCCCTTCCATGTGGATTTACCTTCTTACCCTTCCATGTGGCTTTACTTTCTTGCACACTTAAACCTAGTTGACAATAATTACAACCCATACAAGGCTGTGGGAACAACAATCTAAAACTCGTTCCATAGCCCTCTAGCTTCCCCTACTCCAAAATCCCAGCCTTTGTCTTGCTCATTCCTCATATAAAATACTTTAAAAGGCCTTTAGGATGCTTTTGTCCTCAACCAATCATTCTGAGCAACTTCTTCCTTTTGGACTTGACAAATTAAACTATTAAGCACTTCTTGAAACTTCTGTGATTTAACCCTTGTGATTGAACCCCCAAAATTATGTAAAGCATCAATTCCTTGGTTGTTTGATATTGGTACAAGTGGACCTTCATCATTTCCTGTCTCCTCAATAAGGTTTGTTCTTAAATCTGAACTTGTATCATCAAATAGGGAAAGATCAGAAACATTAAATGTTGAAATCACACCTTACTCATTTAGTAAGTCAAGTTGATAGGCATTGTCATTGACTCTGGCCATGACTTGAAAAGGACCATCTCTTCTAGGTTGTAACTTGTTCCTTTGGTGTTGTGGAAACCGCTCCTTCTGTATATGCACCCAAACCTAATCTCTTGGCTAGAAGATGACATGTTTGCGTCCCTTGTTGGCTTGAGTGGCATATTGCTTTGTCCTTTTCTCAATATTCAGTCTTGCCCTCCCATGAAGTTGCCAGACCACCTCAGCCTTTTTCTTTCCATCTAAATTGGCTTGTTCTTACACAAGCAATGACACTAGATCCAATGGTTCAAAGGGTTGAAACCATAAACTAAATCAAACGGTGAATAACCAATGGCACTATGCACAGCTCTATTGTAGGCAAACTCCACGAATGTTAAACACTCTTCCCAAGTGTTAGAATTTTTACTGATTACAATATGCAGTAATGAAGTTCCTGACTTCTTCCTAAGATCTACTAGTTTGTGATATTGAGAGGGGGGGTGAATCAGTATCACTACAATTCACAATTCGCAGGTAAGTGAACAACTTCAACCTCTTTTTAAAAGTGAACTCTTTTTCAAACTTGACTAAGGTAGATCTATTGCTACCTACTAATCACAATTGTCCCCAAAGTCACCTTTCAGACACCTTGCCTAATAGACAATTCGGATGTTCTTGTTTAGGTCTTCGTTAGGTTATGGGTTGGCCGATACTTTAGCTGCATTCACAACTCAATTCAAAACACAGAACGTAAAGTAAATTAAGGACACACAAGATTTACGTGGTTCTGTCAATGTGATGTACATCCACGGTGGTAGGACTCTCCTTTACCGAGACTATCCACTATACTTGAGAATTCCAGTTACAATAGATGTCTTAATCCTCTGCTCCTTTCACTATTGCAATTACTAAGCAAGTACAATACAAAGAGTGTCACTTACTGTGTCTACCCTTCTTCTAGCTTGTCTTGCCTATGTTGAATTGAAAGGCTACTCCACTGCCGCTTAGAAGTTCACCGCAATGCTCTCTAACCTCTCTTGAAGAAATTTGGAAATACGTTGAGTTTTTTCCGATGCTTCGTCAAATTTCTTCTTTACGTTGTCTCACACAACTCATGCTTTCACCGTCTCACAGTCTCACCCATCTCCTTGCCCCACAATCTCACTATCTCATGGCTCGCCTCATGTACGTTTCTGGTTTGCCCTTGTCCATTTCACACCTCCTTTGGCTGTATCAAATTTTTTTTCCCTTTTTTGTCGGTCACTATTCATCGGCCGTCCACCCCTCTGTTTGGCTGTAACGGGTTTTTCTCTCCTTTCTTGTTTGGCCGTCAGGTTTCTCTCTCCTTCCGCCAGTGGTGTGTTTTGCCGTGCTCACTTGGTTGGCCGTTGGGTTCTTTTTCTCTCCTTCTCGTCGACTCCTCTGTTCTGGCCGTATACCTCTTTTCTCTCTCTTCCAACGGCTGTCTCAATTTTTCTCTCTTTCTCTCATGTTCTGCTGACGATCTCTTTCTCTTCGTCCAGCCAGATCTCTCTCATCGTCCAGCCGGATCTACCTCACCGTCCACTCTGTTTTGCTGTCAACTCGCTTTGCCGTCCAGCGCCCTTTTAGCCATTTCTCTATTTTTCAACCATCTGTTTCTCTCTCTACCTCTTTGTCATGTTGTATCCTTGTCGACCACTGGTGTGCCATTCCTCACATGTTTCTCTCTTTTGCCGTCACACGGTTTGCTCCAATTTGCTCAATTTGCTGATCTCTCCTCTTTTCCGACGACGGCTACTATTCTTCGTCCAGCACCTCTTCTTTTTGTCGTGTACTGTTCTGCCGTGCTGGTTATATTTTGACATCTTTTTGTTTTGGCCGGCTACTCTCTTTGCTTGCACAGTTTCTCTTTTCTTTTGCAGGTGGTATTCTTCCATATAGGGTTTGGTGTTTTCTCTCTCTTCCACCCGATTGGTGTTTTGCTGTGTATGCAATTGTGTTGGCCTTCCCCTAGTTTTGTTTTCCAAGGTCTTTATATACTCTCTTCCATGAAACCCTAATAGGACTTACGCGGCTGATTTACGTTCTTGCCCTTACGCGGCAGATTTACCTTCTTGCCCTTCCATGTGGCTTTACCTTCTTGCCCTTCCATGTGGCTTTACTTTCTTGCACACTTAAACCTAGTTGACAACAATTACAACCCATACAAGGCTATAGGAACAACAAGTACCAAGAGTGCAATTGACTACCTCAACTTGATTACAGATGGCATGTTGTTGAGAAAGCAATTTTGTACCAAGCTTACCCCAAAGTATCCTCCAAAAATGACTCAAAAATTTGGTATCACAATCAGACACATTACTCTTTGGTACTTTATGAAGTCTAACAATTTCCTTGAAAAATAGATATGCAATTTGTGTTGTATCATTCGTTTTATGGCAAGCAATGACATGTGCCATCTTGGAAAACCTGTCCACCACAACAAAGATACAATCTCGGTGATGGAGAACAAGGTGCTATTTAAGTGCAACAAAGCAAGCATTCCCTAGATCCTTTGCAAGGAATCGGTGGTCCAATGACTAAGGCAAGGACCAAGAGGATGAAAGAGGCTTTACAAGGCTTAATCATGGAGCTACGTGACAAAGAGAGTGCTGCATAAGATTCCAAAGCTATTATAAAAGTTTTCAACGTTACACCATGGATCATCACTAATCTTTATGTGCAAGATAATGGACAGGGCTTAGGACTTAATAAACAAAACTTGGAGCCCATGATATAAGTTCAAGCTGTATGACCAAGTTATGGAAAGACTTAATTGCATGCTAAATTATATTAACGGGCCTTATTTTGTTTTGGGCTGCTAGATTTGAAGTTAACGCCGAATTATATGTAAAAAGGCTTAACTTTTTGGGTTTATTTGGACTTATATCTCAATCTTATTTATTTTGTTTTACATAGGCCAAGAAGTTAAGCCTTTTTTTATATGTAATTCGGCCTTAACTTCAAATCTAGCAACCCAACACAAAATTAGGCCTATTAATACAACTTAGCATGCAATTGAGCCTTTCCTCAGCTTGGTCATGTAGCTTGGACTTATATCATGGGCTTCAAGTTTTGTTCTTCACGTTTTAAGCCTTGTCCATCATCTTGCATATAAAGACAAGTGATTGTGTATCATTGAAAACTTTTAGAATAGCTTTGAAATCATCTGAAGCACCCTCTTTGTCATGCAAATCCATGATTAAGCCTTGTAAAACATTTTTCATTCTCTTTGTCCTTGCCTCAATCATTGGAGTACTAATGGAGATCAAGGTTCTATTTAAGTGCAGCAAAGCAAGCATTCCCTAGATCCTTTGCAAGGAATCGGTGGTCCAATGATTAAAGCAAGGACTAAGAGGATGAAAGAGGCTTTACAAGGCTTAATCATGGAGATGCATGACAAAAAGGGTGCTCCAAAAGATTCCAAGACTATTCTAAAAGTTTTCAATGCAAGTATTTGATGGGACCAATTAGTGATAAGTAGAAGGAGGAATGGTGAGAGGCCAATTCAGTCATAGGAAGTGATGAAATTAGTAATGCATAAGAGATTTATACCTAGCTACTATCATAGAGAGTTGCAAAGGCTGGTTCAAGGGTCCATGAGTGTGGAAAATTATTACAAGGAGATGGAGATAGCCATGATTAGAGCTAATGTAAAGGAAGATCTAAAGGCTACCATGGTAGGGTTTATTGGTGCCTTGAATAAGGAAATTACAGATGTAGTGGATTTGCAATACTACTTGGAGATGGAGGAGCTATTGCATAAGGCTATCAAGGTAAAGAAACAACTCAAGTCCAAAGGATCCAAATTTGGGTCAACTTCTAGTTCTACATGAAAGGCAACTTGGAAAGAGGCCAAAGCAGCCTTAAAGTCGAAAGAAGATGTGAGGGCAAAGGAATTAGCTGCTACTCCTAAAGGTATACCTGAAATTAAATCTTCTAAATCATGTGATGTTAAGTGTTTTAGGTGTCAAGGAAATGGAAATATTGCTTCTCAATCTCCAAATAAAAGTGCTATGATTATGTTGGCGAATGGTGACATAGAAAGCATTAGTTCAAGTGATAATGACATGCCATCATTAGATGATTGTTCTGATGTTGAAGTTGAAGAACCTGTTTATGGAGATATGTTAGCTGCAAGATGTGCACTAAGTATTCAGCTTAAAGATAATAATGATAAGGAGCAATGTTAGCACATTTTCTATATAAGATGTCACGTTAAAGACAAGGTATGTAGCATGATTATCAATAGTGAAAGTTGTACTAATGTTGCCAATACTTTATTGAAAGAGAAGTTGAATCTAGATACCTTCAAGCATCTTAAGCCTTATAAGTTGCAATGGTTGAATGATTGTGGAGAAATTAAAGTAACCAAGCAAGTTTTAGTTGCCTTTTCTATTGGCAATTACAAGGATGAGGTTCTCTGTGATGTGGCACCAATGCATGCTGGTCATATACTTCTTGGGTGACCATGGCAATTTGATAGGAAGGTTACTCACGATGGCCACAAGAACAAATACTCTTTTGTAATTAATTATCAAATTGTTGTATTAACTCCTCTCAAATCTATTCAAGCATATAAAGATCAGATTTAGATAAGAAGAGAGTGCAAAATGAGAGAAGAACAAGAGGAAAAGAAAAAGAAAGAGAGTGAGAGGTCAAAGAAAAAGAGAGAAAGTAAGTTGGAGAAAAAACATTTAAGTGAAAAGCGTGAGATAGAGGGAAAAGTTGGGGAGAAAAGTGTACACAAAGGAGAGAAAAGTAAAAAGGTAAGTGTGTTTGATAGGAAAAGTGAAGTTAAGAGTGTTATAATCACAAGGCCACAACTACTTGTACTTATGTACAAGGATGTTTATTTTTCATCTAATGACACTAATTCTGCTTTGCCTTGTGTGGTTGTTCCATTATTGCATAAGTTTGAAGATTTATTTCCAGAGGAGATTCCCTAGGGATTACCTTCTTTAAGAGGAATTAAGCACCAAATAGACTTCATACCTAATGCTAGCATACCAAAATGACTTGCTTATAGAGCTAATCCAAATGAAATGAAAGAGATACAGAGAAATGTGGATGAGTTGGTGCAAAAGGGATTTGTAAGGGAGAGTGGCCTATGCTCTGTCCTTGTGTGTGAATTGTTGAGCTATGAATAAGATCACTATAAAATATAGACATCCTATCCCTAGATTAGATAATATGATTGATGAGTTGCATGGTTCATGTGTGTTTTCAAAAATTGACTTAAAGATATTATCAAATTTGCATGAAAGAGGGAGATGAATGGAAAACAACATTTAAAACTAAATATGTATTGTATGAGTGGTTAGTAGTGCCTTTTGGATTAACTAATGCACCTAGTACATTCATAAGGTTAATGAATCATGTCTTGCGTGCTTTTATAAGGAAATTTGTAGTAGTTTACTTTGATGATATATTAGTATATATCAAGAATTTGGATGAACATGTGAAACACTTGCATTCTGTGTTTAGTGTGTTAAGAAAGAACCAATTATATGCTCATATCAAAAAGCGGACATTTGCATGGAATCTATTGTGTTTCTTGGCTATGTTGTTAGTTCACAAGGTATTAGTGTGGATGGGGAGAAGGTAAAGGTGATAAGGGACTGGCCTATCCCTAAGAACGTGAACGAGGTAAGAAGCTTTCATGGTTTAGCAAGTTTTTATAGAAGATTTGTTAAAGATTTTAGTTCCATTGCTGCACATTTAAATGAACTTATTAAAAAGAATGTTGCTTTCAAGTGGAATGATTAGACTTTCTGTACTTTGAAAGAAAAGCTTACTAATGCACCTTTGTTATGCTTGCCTAACTTTGATAAAGTTTTTGAGGTAGAATGTGATGCATCTGGAATAGGAATAGAGGCTGTTTTGATGTAAGATTCCGAACCAATTGCTTATTTTAGTGAAAAGCTAAGTGGGGCGGCCTTAAATTATCCCACTTATGACAAGGAACTTTACACATTGGTATGAACTCGTCAAACATAGCAACATTATTTGTGGCCAAGGGAATTCATCATTAATTTTGATCACAAGAGCTTAAAGTTCTTGAAATCCCAAGGTAAGCTTAGTAAAAGACATACTAAGTGGTTGGAGTTCATAGAGACATTTGCTTATGTGATCAAGTTCAAACATGTAAAGGAAAATGTTGTTGTTAATGCATTGTCCAAGAGGTACACATTACTTACTTCTTTGCAAACTAAGTTACTTAGTTTTGAATTGCTTAAGGGCTTGTATGTGAATGATTTTGATTTTGGCCAAGTATGGAATGTGAAGTTTCTAACTTCACCCTAGGATTTACTAGTTTGTGATACTGAGAGGAGGGTGAATCAGTATCACACCCCTTAAAAACTCTGATAACTTAAGCCAAAGTATTCTACTTCTTTAATACTTTTGCTCTCGTCAATATGCAGGTATGTGAACAACTTCAACCTCTTCTTAAAAGTGAACTCTTTCTCAGATTCGACTAAGGTAGATCTATTGTTACCTACTAATCACAATAGTCCCCAAAGTCACCTTTTAGACACCTTACCTATTAGACAGATCAGATATTCTTGATTAGGTCTTCTTTAGGTTATGGGTTCGATGATATTTTAACTACGTTCACAACTTAATTCAAAACACAAAATGTAAATCAAAGTAAGGACACAAGAGATTTATATGGTTCTGTCAATGTGACGTACATCCACAGTGGTAGAGACTTTTCCTCTACCGAGACAATCCACTATACTTGAGAATACTAGTGTGGTACTCCAGATGTTCACAATGTAGTTACAATGGATGTCTTAATCCTCTGTTCTTTTCACTATTGCAAATACAAAGCAAGTACAATAGAAAGAGTGTCACTGACCGTATCTACCCTTCTTCTAGCTTGTCTTGCCTCTATTGAATTGAATAGGCTGCTTCACTACCGCATAGAAGTCCACCATAACACTCTCTAACCTCTCTTGAAGAAATTTGGAAATATGTTGAGTTCTTTCCAATACTTCACCGAATTCCTTCTCTAGGTTGTTTCACACAACTCCTGCTTTCACCGTCTCACATCTTCACGGCTTGTACTCACGCCTCTGGTTTGCCATTTCATGTCTCACGACCTGCCCCACGCTTCTGATCAGTCACGCCGTTGCACGTTCTGGTCTCACGTTGACGCACGTTCTGGTCTCACGCCGTCGCACGTTCTGGTCTCACATTTCAGATCTGCACCCGTTTCACTATTCTCAAGCCTCACAGATACCAGATCTGCTCTCCTTATCTGTTTCTCTCCCGGTGGTTATACGTCTCTCACAAGTTTTCTCCTTCACTATCCAGCCAGGTTTTTTCTCTCACCGTCCAGCCATGTTTTCTCCTTCACCATCCAGTCGTATACCCCTGTTCTGCCATGTTTTCTCCTTGCTGTCCAGTCGGGACTCCTTTCTTTTTCGTCCACTCTCTCTTACGGTGGTGGCTCTTCGTTCTGCCATCCAGCTTCCCTTCCATATCTAATTTTCTCTTTTTTCTACCGATGGTGTACGGTTGCCATGTGGTTTTACATCCTTGCCCCTCCATGTAGCTTCAAATTACTCTCTTGCCCCTCCATATGACTTTACTTTCTTCCCCCTCCTTGTCAAATTACTTGCACACATAAATCTAGTTGACAACAATTACAACCCATACAAGGTTGTGGGAACAACAATCTCTCCCTTTGTAATTGTTGGCAACACTCATAACAAAAGCCATTATGCAACAATTACAACTCCCCCTAAATATGCACTCCCCTTTTCTTAACAACTCCCCCTGCACTGTTGCTTCTCTCCCCCTTTGCCAACCAATTAAAAATTTGAAAAACTCGCAAAGTAGAGATGGAGGATTCACCTGATTTTCAGGCTTGAGGAGGCATTTGCATAGATAGACTCAATCTGTACTTTTCAAACAGCTCTGTGGACAGAGGTTTAGTAAGAATATCTGAAATTTGATCTTCATTGCCAATATACTCCAACTAAATTGCACCCTATTTCACTTGATCTTTAATGAAGTGATACCAGATTTCAATGTGCTTGCTCCTCGAATGTTGAACTGGATTCTTGCTGAGATCAATAGCACTTTGATTATCATAAAGTACACTCACTGGTAACTTCACTTCAACACCCAAGTCTGCCAATTGTCTTTGCATCCATATCACCTGAGTACATGCTACACAAGCAGCCATATGCTTAGCCTCAGTTGTGCTCAAAGCAACACTGTTTTGCTTTCTACTTAACTATGCAACACACTTTAAACCCAAGTAGAAGCTGCAGCCGCTGGTTGATTTTCTGTCATCTATACTTCCTGCCCTGTCTGCATCAATGTATGCTCATAGGTTTACAAAATCCACAGCCAGATACCACAAACCCATTTCCAGTGTCCCTTTGAGATATCTTAGGATTCTTTTCACTACCAACACATGAGATTCCTTAAGATCAGCTTGGAATCTGCTAGCAACGCACATAGCTTGCATAAGATCAGGCCTTGATGCTATAAGGTACAGAAGGCTCCCTATCATCTTCCTGTACTCTGTAGGGCTTGTACTCCTTCCCTTATGATCTTTTGTTAACTTGCAGCCCACTGTCATAGGGGTACTGACAGGTCTATTATCCTCCATGCCAAACTTTTTCAGCATCTCTTTGGCATATTTCGTTTGAGAAATAAAAATACCTTCTTCACACTGTTTTATTTGTAATCTAAGAAAGTAATTCATTTTTTCAATCAATGACATCTCAAATTCCTCACTCATCTTCAGTGCAAAATCTTGGCATAGCTCAGAGTGATCCCCTCCAAAGATGATGTCGTCTACATATACTATGGTTATCAGCTGGCCTTTCTCTGAGTTGAACACTTATAGGTTATTATCAACTGTTCCTCTTTTGAAGTTCAACCTTCTCAAATATGCATCTAGCCTGCTGTACCATGCTCTTGGGGCTTGTTTAAGGCCATATGATGTGGAAAACCCCAAAAAGACGTGGCTTAGGGACCCAACGCATACAAGGAATCAAAGAACAACTAGGAAAGCTAAACCAGAATTTAATATCACAAACCCTAAAGCCACCCTTCAAAGGAACATGAACCTAGAGTATTTAAGAAGGATATGGATGCCACACTCCAAAAAAGAAAAGAAATTGGGAGTGATAAGTCGACTGGAACGCCACAAGAAGAAATACCTCTTGATAAGTTCCTTAGTCCTTAAAAGAACCAAGAGGAAAAAACCCTTGCTTTCTATTTTACTCAAAATTGTCTGCCCTTCAGAGCTTACAAGGGGAGCCTATTTATAGGCTAAGATAGCAATCCTAAAGAGGCACAAATTCCTACTTAGGACAAATCCTTATTTTGGAGGAATTCTTAATTGTGGACAAATTCCAACATAAATAATAAACTCTTATTTAGGAAGAAATGCTATTACTTATTCTGACCTATTAAGTATTCTGATTGTATTAATTAGGCTTGGACTCCTTGTTAAACTTGAATTCGCACCATTTGAAGTTAGGTGGGCCTGAATGTCCTGAATCAGCCCATTTAGTGCTTCTTTAATTTTTTTGGCTCTAACTCATGTTATTGGGCCTTCTGGAATGTGCAATGGACCTCTTGCAACCATTGAAGCCTTCCACCCATCATCTCTATGGTTCTCATCACCATACAAGGTTTTCTACAGCTTGCACATGTATGTCTCATCCTCACTGATTTATACTCCATCAGGTTGTTCAATATACACTTCTTCTTTCAGGAGCCCATTCAGAAAGGCTGATTTCACATCCATCTGATAAACTTTATATCTCTTATGTGCTGCCAAAGCTAGGAACATTCTAATAGTTTCTAACCTTGCCACTGGCGCAAAAGTTTCATCAACATCTACTCTTTCTATCTGAGTATAGCCTTTGCCAACCAACCTGGCCTTGTTCCTCACCACCTTGCCATCTTCATTGTGTTTATTCCGAAACACCCATTTTGTTCCTATGACATTCTTGTTAGTGGGTCTTAGAACCAACTCCCATGTATCATTCTTCTCGATTTGATCCAGCTCCTCATTGATAGCTTTGACCTAGGCTTTGTCTTGTGTAGCCTCTTCAACAGATTTAGGTTCAACTTGTGAGAGTAAAGCAGTAGCTCCCACAATTCTTCTTCTTGTTGTAACTCCTGCTGATGGGTCACCTATGATCTGATTTCCTTGATGAGCACTGGTCCACGTTTTCTTTGTCCTTCTTTTTTGCACAGTCTTAGTTGCAAGAGGATCTCTTTCTTCATCTTCAAACTCACTCTTCTCCGAGTCTGAACTTACTTCTTGTTCCTCTTCTTCATATTGGTCTGACTCTTCATCTATCTTAAAGTCATCTTCTTTATTGTCCTCAGCTTCTCCATTATGCATTGTTTTCCAATTCTCATCTATTCTCACATCACTGGACGTGATAACTTTTCCCAGCTTATGCAGAAAAACTCTATAACCTTTTGTTTTTACTGAGTATCCCACAAAGATGCCTTCATCAGACCTAGCGTTGAATTTTTCCAAGTTTTGCTCCTTGTTCTTCACAAAAAATGGGCTGCCAAAGATTCTTAAATACTTGGCTGTTGTCTTCTTCCCACTCTATAGCTCATATGGAGTCTAATCAGTATTAGGCCTTAGTAAAACTCTGTTCAGTAGGTGCACGACTGTAAATGTTGCTTTTGTCCAAAATCTTGTGTGAAGCTTGGATTCCAGCAGTAAAGTTCTTGCCATTTCAACCACAACTCTATTTTTCCTCTCTACCACCCCGTTCTGTTGAGGTGTTCTTGTTGATGCCATCTGACGGTGAATATCATGCTTCTCGAGGTAATCTTCAAAAGCTTCTTTTGTAAACTTAGTGCCTTGATCTAACCTCGATACTTTGATCTTCCTTCCACTCTCATTTTCAGCCAATCTTCTGTATCTCTTAAAGCAATTCAAAACTTCTAACTTGTGTTTGAGGTGCATGATGCAGGTCCTTCTGGAATAATCATCAACAAACAAGATAAAGTACCTCTTACTATTCAACCCTTTTTTCCTCATCGGTCCATACAAATCAGTATGAACAATGTCAAGCACTGCTTCAAAACTTTGGTCTTATACTGCTTTTTGGCATGTTTTCCTTTAGAGCATGCTAAGTTAACATACCCTCTCTCTCTCCTGAGGTCGGGAATGTCTCTGATTGCATGAGTAGTGGTCAACTTCCTCATGTTCTTCTGTGTTAAGTGTCCCAACCTCCTATGCCAGAGTTGATTTTCTTCTTCTTTGGTGAGTAAATAGCTGTTTGTCTTGTCCTCATCAATCACATATAAATTTCTAGTTGTTCTCTTCCTAGCTACAACAGTATTGCCTTCTTTACCCTTGACTTGGCAACCTGTTTTTGTGAATATCACTTTGTGGTCTTCATTGCATAGCTAGTTGAAAAATGCTAGATTATATCTAAGTCCTTCAACTTGCAGAACATCTTTCAGCTTTTCTTTTCCAATATTTACTGACCCCTGACCACTAATGTTAGAATCTCTTTCTTGCCCCTCCATGTCAAATTAATTGCACACTTAAATCTAGTTGACAACAATTACAACCCATACAAGGTTGTGGGAATAACAATCTCCCCCTTTGTAATTGTTGGCAACACTTATAACAAAAGTCATTATGCAGCAATTACAATTCCCCCTAAATATGCACTCCCTCTTTCTTAACAGCTCCCCCTACACTGTTGCTTCTCTCCCCCTTTGCCAACCAATTACAAAAAAAACTCACAAGGTAGAGATGGAGGATTCACCTGATTTTCAGCCTTGAGGAGGCATTTGCACAGATAGACTCAATCTGTACTTTTCAAACAGCTTTGTAGACAGAGGTTTAGTTAGAATATCTGAAATTTGATCTTGAGTGCTAACATACTCCAACTGAATTGTACCCTGTTCCACTTGATCTTTGATGAAGTGATACCGGATCTCAATATGCTTGCTCCTTGAATGTTGAATCAGATTTTTGTTGTGATCAATAGCACTTTGATTATCACAAAGTACACTTACTGGTAACTTCACTTCAACACCCAAGTTTGCCAATTGTCTTTGCATCCATATCACTTGAGTACATGCTGCACAAGTAGTCATATCCTCAGCCTTAGTTATGCTCAAAGCAACACTGTTTTGCTTTCTACTTAACCATGCAACACACTTTGAACCCAAGTAGAAGCTGCAGTCGCTGGTTGATTTCCTGTCATCTATACTTCTTGCCCAGTCTGTATCAGTGTATGCTCGTAGTTTTACAGAATCTATGGCCGGATACCACAAATCCATTTCCAGTGTCCCTTTAAGATATCTGAGGATTCTTTTCACCGCCAACACATGAGATTCCTTAGGATCAGCTTGGAATCTGCTGGCAACGCACACAACTTACATAAGATCAAGCCTTGATGTTGTAACATACAGAAGGCTCCCTATCATCTTCCTATATTCTGTAGGGCTTGTACTCCTTCCGTCCTGATCTTTTGTTAACTTGCAGCCCACTGTCATAGGGGTATTGATAGGTCTACTATCCTCCATGCCAAATTTTTTCAGTATCTCTTTGGCATATTTCATTTGAGAAATAAAAATACCTTATTCACACTATTTTATCTGTAATCCAAGAAAGTAATTCATTTTTCCAATCAATGACATCTCAAATTCCTCACTCATCTTTTGTGCAAAATCTTGGCATAGCTTATAGTGATCCCCTCCAAAGATGATGTCGTCTACATATACTATGGTTATCAGCTGGCCTTTCTTTGAGTTGAACACATATAGGTTATTATCAACTGTTCCTCTTCTGAAGTTCAACCTTCTCAAGTACGCATCCAGCCTACTGTACCATACTCTTAGGGCTTGTTTAAGGCCATACAAGGCTTTCTTCAGCTTGCACACGTGTGTCTCATCCTAACTAATTTGTACTCCATCAGGTTGTTCAATATACACTTCTTCTTTCAGGAGCCCATTCAGAAAGGCTGATTTCACATCCATCTGATAAACTTTATACCTCTTATGTGCTGCCAAAGCTAGGAACATTCTAATAGTTTCTAACCTTGCCACTGGTGCAAAATTTTCATCAACATCTACTCCTTCTATCTGAGTGTAGCCTTTGCAAACCAGCCTGGCCTTATTCCTCACCACCTTGCCATCTTCATTGTGTTTATTCCTAAACACCCATTTTGTTCCTATGACAATCTTGTTAGGGGGTCTTGGAACCAACTCCCATGTATCATTCTTCTCGATTTGATCCAGCTCCTCATTGATAGCTTTGACCCAGGCTATGTCTTGTGTAACCTTTTCAACAGATTTAGGTTCAATTTGCGAGAGTAAAGCAGTAGCTCCCACAATTCTTCTTCTTGTTGTAACTTCTGCTGATGGGTCACCTATGATCTGATTTCCTTGATGAACACTGGTCCACGTTTTCTTTGTCCTTCTTTCTTGCACAGTCTTAGTTGCAAGAGTATCTCTTTCTTCATCTTCAGACTCATTCTTCTCCGAGTCTGAACTTACTTCTTGTTCCTTTTCTTCAAGTTGGTCTGATTATTCATCTACATTGAAGTCATCTTTTTCATTGTCCTCAGCTTCTCCATTCTGTATTGTTTTCCAATTCTCATTTACTCTCATATCACTGGATGTGATCACTTTTCCTAACTTATGCAAGAAAACTCTAACCTTTTGTCTTTGCTGAGTATCCCACAAAGATGCCTTCATTAGACCTAACATTGAATTTTCCCAAGTTTTGCTCCTTATTCTTCACAAAACATGGGCTGCCAAAGATTTTAAGATACTTAGCTGTTGTCTTCTTCCCACTCCATATCTCATATGGAGTCTTATTAGTATTGGGCCTTAGTAAAACTCTATTCAGTAGATATACAGTTGTAAATGTTGCCTCTGTCCAAAATCTTATGTGAATCTTGGATTCCAGCAGTAGAGTTCTTGCCATTTCAACCACAGCTCTATTTTTCCTTTCTACCACCCCGTTCTATTGAGGTGTTCTTGCTTCTACCATTTGGTGACGAATTCCATGCTTCTCAAGGCAATCTTCAAAAGCTTTATTTGTAAATTCAGTGCCTTGATCTGACCTCAATACTTTGATCTTCCTTCCACTCTCATTTTCAGCCAATCTTTTGTATCTCTTGATGGAATTCAGAACTTCTGACTTGTGTTTGAGGTGTATGATGCAGGTCCTTCTGGAATAATCATCAATAAACAAAATGAAGTAGCTCTCACCATTCAACCCTTTTGTCCTCATCAGTCCATACAAATCAGTATGCATAATGTCAAGCACTGCTTCAGAACTGAACTCTTTGGTCTTATACTGCTTTCTAACCTATTTTCCTTTAAAGCATGCTAAGCAGACATACTCCCTCTCTCCTGAGGTCGGGAATGTCTTTGATTGCATGAGTAGTGGTCAGCTTCCTCATGTTCTTCTGTGTTAAGTGCCCCAGCCTCCTATGCCAGAGTTGATTTTCTTCTTCTTTTGTAAGTAAATAGCTGTTTGTCTTGTCCTCATCAATCACATATAAATTTCTAGCTGTTCTCTTCCTGGTTGCAACAATATTGCCTTCTTTACTCTTTACTTGGCAACCTGTTTTTGTGAATATCACTTTATGGTCTTTATTACATAGTTAGCTGACAGATGCTAGATTATATCTGAGTCCTTCAACATGCAGAACATTTTTCAGCTTTCCTTTTCCAATATTTACTGACCCGTGACCACTGATGTTAAGTGAATCATCATTGCCAAAAATTGACTCTGCCTTCTCTTGACTTGTTTAACTTTGATAATTTACTCTTAACTCCTATCATGTGTGAAGTGCATCTACTATTAAGGATCCACTGCTTATCCTTGTAGTCAGCCTTTAGTGCAATTTTAGCTATATTAGCTACCTTCCTTTTTCCTTTATATTGTTTCCTTTGAACTGGCTTGAAGATAGCTTTCTCCTTTTTCTCAGCTTTGACTACACCAATTGTTTTTACTGTGCCATCGAGTGCCTTCTCTTGCTCAAGGAGAAGTGTCATGCATCTTTTGGCATTATGGCCATCTTGTCCGCACCTTTCACACTGCTCCAAGTCTACCAATACAGCAAACTTGTTCTTTGAAACCACTGGTTTGGGCTTTCACCAACACTCCTTGTCAATGTGTCCTTGCTTTTTATAGTATGTGCAAGAACTCACGATAGGTGTTCTCCTTTGAATTTTGTATTGTCTCCCCCTGTATGCAGCATCATATCTTCTTAAGTTGGAGACATATACTGGCCTTCTCCACCAGCAGTTAGTCGCCTTATAACCCCAAACTCCACAATAAAGATAGTGACCTTGAAACTGCCTCTTCTTGGATCTAATCACAGTTTGTTTTCTTTTGTTCATTACTTGTTGTGTAGGCAACGTAGTTGGCTTCTTTGCATGTGTAACTTTCATTTCAATCACCTTCTTCTCCTTTTTCTGTTCAGCTGTAGCCCTTTGCTGGCTGACCTTCTTTTCTTCATTTTTGTTTGCCACCTTAGGTTGCTTCTTCAAATCCTCTTTATTCTCAGCTATCTTCTCCTGAGTCACAACCTTCTCTTTCAACTTCTGTGGCATATTCTTATTATCTTTAGGCAATGCAACTTCAGATTGCCGCACTCTCTCTTCATTCTTCTTTTCTCTTGCAAAACTTGTTTCTCCTATCATTACAAGCTTCTGCACGTTCTCTTCACTCCATTTGAGTTGTTGCTGAAGTCTCAGCAACTCTTTCTCCATTCCTTCAATTTTTGAAGTCCTTGAGCCAAGTTCTATTGTAAGGTCTTCACATATTTTGATCTGTTCTTCAAATCTTCTCTTCAAGGCAATATGTTCAACCCTTATTTCATCCTTTTGACTTTCAGCTTCCTCAGACTTTGCTTCAACTTGTTTTATGTGAGCCTCCAACCGTTTTATGGTTCTGCCCCTTCTAATTATCTCCTTTGAAGCTGCTTCCAACTCAGCTTCAAGATCTGGTTCTTATTCATCAACCTCCTTTTCCTCTTCAAAGGTTAAACTACCACCTTGAGCTGATGCCATAAAGGCTTACTCATCTAATGATTCTTCATCTTCCTCCTCATCAGCTTCTTTTATCTGACTCACATAACTCTTGAATGAGCCTCTCTTCTTCTGTTGTGGGTTGGCAGTCTTCTTGTTGGACTTCTTTGATTTAAACGATGGTCTTCTCCATTTTGAATTTTGCTCATCATCACTATCCTCATCTTCATCATCAAGTTTCACTTTGCATTGAGAAGCAAAGTCTCCAGTTTGCCCACAACGATAACATCTCAAGGACAACTATCCTTTTCCCTTCTTAGACCCCTTTTTGAATTTCCTTGTGAAGTAAGCCAACACTTCACCTTCACTTTCTTCCTCATCATCATCATCATCCTCACTGGATGATTCTTCCTCTTCTTTTATCTTCAAGTATTTCATAGCTTGGAAAGCTGCCTCCTTTGATACCTTTGACATTGAGGAGATCTCAGTTGACTTTATTCTCATCTCATACGCAATGAGATTGCACTGGAGATCATGCAAAGACATAGAATTGAGATCTCTACTCTCCTCTATGGATGCCACCTTTGAGGCAAACCTCTCAGGCAGAATTCTCAGAATTTTCTTCACAATAGATGAGTCCTTCTTGTTCTTCTCATGACTTTTGAAGTTCTCGACTTCTCCCTAGGATCTACTAGTTTGTGATACTGAGAGGGAGGGTGAATCAATATCATCACAATTCGCAATTCATAGGTAAGTGAACAACTTCAACCTCTTCTTAAAAGCAAACTCTTTCTCAGACTCGACTAAGGTAGATCTATTGTTACCTACTAATCACAATAGTCCCTAAAGTCACCTTTCAGACACCTTGCCTAATAGACAATTCAGATGTTCTTGTTTAGGTCTTCATTAGGTTATGGGTTGGCTGATACTTGAACTACATTCACAACTCAATTCAAAACACAGAACGTAAAGCCAATTAAGGACACATGAGATTTACGTGGTTCCGTCAATGTGATGTACATCCACGGTGGTAGGGACTCTCCCTTACCAAGACTATCCACTATACTTGAGAATTCTAGTTACAATGGATGTCTTAATCCTCTGCTCCTTTCACTATTGGAATTACTAAGCAAGTACAATACAAAGAGTGTCACTTATTGTGTCTACCATTCTTCTAGCTTGTCTTGCCTCTATTGAATTGAAAGGTTGCTCCACTACCGCTTAGAAGTTCACCGCAACGCTCTCTAACCTCTTGAAGAAATTTGAAAACACGTTGAGTTCTTTTCGATGCTTCACCGAATTTCTTCTCTACGTTGTCTCACACAACTCTTGCTTTCACTGTCTCACGGTCTCACCCATCTCCTTGCCCCACGATCTCACTGTCTCATGGCTCGCCTCACGTACGTTTCTGGTTTGTCATGCCATCTCACACCTCTTTTGGCTGTATCAAATTTTTTTCCTTTTCTGTTGGTCACTGTTCATCGGCCATCCACCCCTCTATTCTGGCTGTAACAGGTTTTTCTCTCCTTCCCTGTTTGGCTGTCGGGTTTCTTTTTCTCTCCTTCCCGTCGACTCCTCTGTTTTGGTCGTATACCTCTTTTCTCTCTCTTCCAATGGTTGTCTCAATTTTTCTCTCTTTCTCTCGTGTTCTTTCGATAGTCTCTCTCTTTTCGTCCAGCCAGATCTCTCTCACCGTCTAGCCGAATCTATCTCATCATCCACTCTGTTTTGCCATCAGCCTTTTTCTTTGTTTTGCCGTCAACCCGTTTCTCTCTCTTGTCGTGTCGTGCTTTCTCTCTCACCGTCCAGCCGTGTCAACCCGTTTCTCTCTCTCTTGCCATGTCGTCCGTTTCTCTCTCTCTCTTGCTGTCCAGCTGAATTTCTCTCTCTTACTGTCCAGCCGGATTTCTCTCTTTTTCAGGTGGTGTTTGACGGTTTCTCTCTCTAGGTTTTGGCTGACTCCACTCGACCTCTGTTCTTCGTTCAGCTCCCCTTCGACCGTCTTCAATTTTTCTCTTTTGCAACCCTGCTGGTGTGTGTTGCCGTGTTGTCTCCTTGCCTGGACGCCTCTTCTCTTTGGATGGTTTCCTTCTCCTCTTACCATGTACCCTCTCTTGTGTTTTGCTGTGTATTCAATTGTGTTGGCCTTACCCTAGTTTTGTTTTCCAAGGCCTTTATATACTCTCTTCAATGAAACTCTAATAGGGCTTACGTGGCGGATTTATATTCTTGCCCTTCCATGTGGATTTAACTTCTTGCCCTTCCATGTGGCTTTACTTTTACTTTCTTGCCCTTCCATGTGGCTTTACTTTTACTTTCTTGCCCTTCCATGTGGCTTTACTTTCTTGCACACTTAAACCTAGTTGACAACAATTACAACCCATACAAAGCTATGGGAACAACAACTTCTAAGATCGTTTACAGCATTAATAACCCTGGTCAAGAACTCTTGGATTGTCTCATTTTTCTGCATTATGAGAGATTCTTATCTCTCCTTGAACACTTGAAGCTTGGCCTCCTTCATTTTGCCATCACCTTCATAGACTTTCTGCAATCTGTCCCATATCTCCTTGGTAGATTTGCAGTCCATAACTTTAGCATACTCAGCATCTGTCAATGCTGAAATGATGACGCTTGAGGCCTTCCCATTTATCTCAAACTGCCTTAATTCCTCTGGGGTTGGGTCTTTACCTTCTTCTGGAGCCATAAAACCTTCTTATACAGATTTCACCACATTCATGCCCATGGTTGCAAATACCACCTGCATTCTCGCTCTTCACATATGGTAGTTGGTTCCGTTGAAGATTGGAACCTTCTTGCTGTAAGTAGTGCTGGTGCTGGTACCGACGTCCATTTCTCAATATGCTAAACAAGTTAAAACTTCTGAAACCCTTCAAACTAGTACACCAAGCTGTTAAGCTTCAAACTGGTGAACCAGTGCTTTGATACCAATTGAAGTTCCCAACTTTACCTTAGGATCTACTAGTCTGTGATACTGAGAGGGGGGGTGAATCAGTATCACACCCCTTAAAAACACACTTTGATAATTTAAGCCAAAGTATTCTACTTATTTAATACTCTAGCTCTCGTCAATACATAGGTATGTGAGCAACTTCAACTTCTTCTTAAAAGCGAACTCTTTCTCAGATTCGACTAAGGTAAATCTATTGTTACTTACTAATCACAATAGTCCCCAAAGTCACCTTTCAGACACCTTGCCTATTAGACAGATCAGATATTCTTGATTAGGTCTTCTTTAGGTTATGGGTTCGATGATACTTTAGTCGCATTCACAACTCAATTCAAAACACAGAATGTAAATCAAAGTAAGGACACAAGAGATTTACGTGGTTTCGTCAATGTGACGTACGTCCACGGTGGTAGGGATCTTCCTCTACCAAGACAATCCACTATACTTGAGAATGCCAGTGTGGTACTCCCGATGTTCACGATGTAGTTACAATGAATGTCTTAATCCTCTGTTCCTTTCAGTATTGCAAATATAAAGCAAGTACAATACAAAGAGTGTCACTTACTGTGTCTACCCTTCTTCTAGCTTGTCTTGCCTTTGTTGAATTGAACAGGTTGCTTCACTGCCGCTTAGAAGTCCACCACAACACTCTCTAACCTCTCTTGAAGGAATCTGAAAATACGTTGAGTTCTTTCCAATGCTTCACCGAATTCCTTCTCTAGGTTGTTTCATTCAACTCCTGCTTTCACCGTCTCACAGCTTCACGGCTTGCACTCACGCTTCTGGTCTGCCGTTTCACGTCCGGGTCTCACGTCGACATAGGTTCTGGTCTCACATTTCAGATCTGCACCCACTTCGCTGTTCTTAAGCCTTATGGATACCAGTTTTGCTCTCCTCGTCCGTTTCTCTCCCAGTGGCTGTACGTCTCTCACGGGTTTTCTCTCTCACCGTCCAACGATTCACTCTTTTCCTTTCCCGTCCACTCTCCTTCATCCATTCACCTCTTTGCCGTCCACCCCGTCTAGCTGTATCGGGTCTTTCTGTTTTCTGTTGGTGTTCTGTTTTTCCATACTCACTTGGTTGGCTGAATCGAGTTTTCTTTCTCTCTATCGGTGGTTTTTGTTTTTCCTGTCCACCCCTTTCTTTTTTCGTTTGCCCTTCATTCTGCTGTCCAGCCCCTATTCTGCCGTGTACCCCTCTAGGTTTGCTAAATCGGGTTTTTCAATTCACCTCTTTTTGAGAGTTCTTGTGTTTTTCACCGTGGGTTCCTTTGCTGTCCACTCTCCTCTTTGGCAGTCTCTGTATTTTGTCCCTTTCAACCCAATTGTGTCATCCATTTCTCTCTTTACCTCTTTGTCGTGTTGTCTCCTCGCCAATAGTTGGTGTGCCGGTGGTGTGCCATTCCTAATTTTGCCCTTCTTCCAATGGCTGATCTATTTTTGCCGTGTAGGGTTTCTTTTGTTTTCTCTTGCAAAGTTATGGTTTAACTTTCTTGCCCCTCCATGTAGCTTCAAATTACTCTCTTGCCCCTCCATGTCAAATTAATTGCACACTTAAATCTAGTTGACAACAATTATAACCCATACAAGGCTGTGGGAACAACACATAGACAAACTAAGGTAGTTAATAGGACACTCACTACTTTGTTACGTGTTATTATTCAAAAGAACTTGAAGCAACAGGAATGGTGTTTACCACATATTGAGTTTGCTTATAACAGATCTGTTCATTCTATTACTTCCTTGTCACCTTTTGAAGTTGCTTATGGTTAATCGTTTAACTCTATTGGATATTTTATCTTTGCCTACTAAAGAGCGTGCTAACATTAATGGTATGAAAAAGGTAGAATTTATGAAGGATTTACACGCCAAGGTTTGGGCCAACATTGAAAGGAAGAATGAGCAATATGCTAAGCAAGTTAATAATAGGCATGTGAAGGTTGTCTTTGAATCTAGTGATTGGGTGTGGGTACATATGAGGAAGGAACGATTTCCCCCACAAAGAAAATCCAAATTGCAGCCTTGAGGAGATGGACCTTTTCAAGCCTTGGAGAGGATTAATGACAATGCCTACAAGCTAGATTTACCAAGCAATTATGGTAATGTTAGTGCTACTTTTAATGTTGCCAACTTATCTTTGTTTAATGCAGGTGATTTGAGGATAAATCCTTTTGAAGAGGGGAGGAATGATGGAGAATAAGGTGCTATTCAAGTGCAACATAGCAAGTATTCCCTAGATCCTTTGGAAGGAATCGGTGGTCCAATGACTAGGGCAAGAACAAAGAGAATGAAATAGGCTTTATAAGGCTTAATCATGGAGCTGCATGATAAAGAGGGTGCTCCAAATGATTCCAAGGTTGTTTTAAAAGTTTTCAATGCTACACCAAGGATAATCACTTATAAAGTGTTTAAAATGGTGGACAAGGCTTAAAACTTGAAGAACAAAACTTGGAGCTCATGATATAAGTCCAAGTTGCATGACCAAGCTGAGGAAAGACTCAATTGTATGCTAAGTTGTATTAATGGGCTTGATTTTGTGTTGGGTTACTGGATTTAACTTCTTGGGTTTATTTGGGCTTATAGATTCAGCTGAGTCTTGATATATTAGTTAGGTCTTTACTTTGGCTTTTATATCATTAGTGGTAGTCTTTTTAAAGATTCCTAATCCAAGTCGATTTAGGATTCCTAATCAAGGCAAATTTAGGATTACTAATCAAGGTAGAATTGTATTCCTTAATTAGAGGGATCACCTATAATTAAGGTTTTCCTATATAGGTATATTAAGAAACACCTTTTCCTATTAGGATTGTAATGCTTACATGCCTATATAAAGGTTACAATTATGTAAAATAGAATAATGAAGATTGAGCTATTTTTCAGTAAGCTTTGCTTTGCTTTCTTGTGTTTTTGGAAAAGTACATTGTTTTGACTTATTAAGGGAGTGATCAACCTTTGTAGCATTTTAAGATTGAGGCTTTTCGGACTTAGTTTTCTTAGGGTTCTGATCTAATCAACCCAACTTGTTTCTTAGCTTTTGGGTGTGCATAACAAATTGATTCAAGGGTTCCTAGGACAAGCTGCCTAGTGGGTTCCTTCTCACTTAAGGTGCCTTACATAATTAAAATTGTGATCAATGTTGACACTTAAATTAATTTCATGATGTCTTTGTGTGAATGAATCCCAAAACATGTGGCTTAGGGACCCAACATGCATAAAGAATTGAACAATAGCCCAAATAGGTTAAATTAGATTTCAATCACTCAAAACCTAGACCTAATGTTCAAAGGAACATTAACCTAAGGTATAAAGACATAATAGTAATAGTGTATAGTGTGTTGTAGCAATAAAAATAATGTTAGTTATGGACATAAAAGTAATTTTCAACTTTATTTTATATGAATGAGTCCTTGTGGCAAAAAGAGGAGCATTGCTAGCAAGAAATAAAGAAACATACTCATTATTCAGGTATTGAATCATTTTATGCCATTTAGAAAAGCTAATAAAAATTAATGACTCCTTTATTTGATTAAATTCAATAGATTAAGACTTTAAAAGGTATACAGATAGGCTTATTGCAATGAATATAACGTTTAATGTAGGACAAAATTTAATTTCAATATCATTTTGTACAAATGAATGTAAGGAACAAAAGGAAGGGCATTGTTCAAGAGAAATGAAGAGATAATGTTATTATTCCAATATTCAACCATTTAATATCAAGATGAATGATTCATTTGTTTGATTTAATTCCTTAGATGAAGGAGATCAAGCTGTTTGTATTGTTCCAGCACATATTTCTCACCATTCTTATGATCTTTTGCAAGGAATTAGAGGTCCAATGACTAGAGCAAGATCCAAACATATGGAGGAAGCTTTACAAAGGTTAATCACAGAGATGCAAACAAATGGAGCAATTTTAGATGAATAAGATGCATTGCCAAAATTAATCACCTATCTATATGTGGTTAAAGATGTAATATGCTTAACATATGAAGAATATGGCTTGGAGAACTTCAAACAACTTGGTTCATATGCTTGTAATCAATTAGAGCCCAATCCACATGCTTAGGATGTATGTAGGGCTTAAGGAAGAAGATGAGGAAGAATTAGATTATGAAGAATCAAACTCCAAAAAAGGCAGGAAGGCTATTTTCAAAAGAGATAGTAATTTGGGCAGCATAAAGATGAAGATTCCAGCATTTCAAGTGGAAAATCATCTTGAACATCATGTGAAGTGGGAAAGAAAGGTTGAGCATGTTAAGATTTATTAGTAGTTTGAACAAGGAAATTGTAGATATAGTGGATTTGTTGAGATGGAGGAGCTGTTACATAAGGCTATCAAGGTGGAGAAATAAATCAAGTCCAAAGGATCCAAATTTGGATCAGCTTTAGTTCCACATGAAAGGCAACATGGAAGAATGCCAAAGCAGCCTTAAAGCCATAAGAAAATGCAAGGCTAAAGGAATCAATTGTGGTTTCTGAAGGTAAAACCAAAACAAAATCTTTTAAATCTTGTGATATTAAGCGCTTTAGGTGTCAAGGGCATGGACATATTGCTTCCAATGTCCAAATAAAAGAGTTACAATCATGTTAGACAATGGTGACATAGAAAGCATTAGTTAAAGTGATAATGACATGCTATCATTAGAGGATTGTTTTAAACTCAACATGTGGTAAACAATCTTCCCATGTTTTCAAATTTGTTCGAATAATAGCACGCAAAAGAGTAGAAAACGTTCAATTAACTACCTCAGTTTGCCTATCAATTTGTGGATGACAAGTAGTTGAAAACAATAGCTTAGTACCTAACTTACCCCACAAAGTCTTCCAGAAGTAGCTTAAGAACTTTGTATCTCAGTCTGAAACAATGCTTCGTCGCATGCCATGCAAACGTACTACTTCTCTGAAGAATAAATCAGCCACGTTGTTGGCATCATCAGTTTTATGACATGGGATGAAGTGTGCCATCTTTGAAAATCTATCAACAATAACAAATACAGAATCCCTATCCCTTTTTGTTCATGGCAACAAAGTCCATAGATAAATCAACCCAAGGATGGTTAGGTATAGGTAAAGAGGTATACAAGCCATGAGGTAGAACTCTAGATTTAGCTTGTTTGCATGTTATGCATTTCGCACATATCCTCTTAACATCTCGTTTCATTCGTGGCCAAAAGAAATGTTCATTTAGGACATCTAGGGTTTTCCTAACTCCGAAATGACCCATTAGACCACTCTCATGAGCTTCTCTTACAACCAACTCTCTCAAAGAACTCATAGGCATGCATAAACAATTTTCCCTAAATAAGAAACCCTTATGCTTATAAAACTTCTCAAAGGCTGACACCTCACATGCTCCATACACAGTAGCAAAGTCAGGATCATTCACATATAAATCCTTAATATGTTCAAATCCTAATAAGTTTGCAGTAAGTGTAGAGATAAGGGCATACATGTGAGATAATGCATCAGCTACCACATTTTCCTTACCTTGTTTATATTGGATGATGTAGGGAAAGGTCTCAATGAAGTCAACCCACTTGGCATGTCTTTTGTTCAACTTCCCTTGTCCCTTCAAGTGCTTCAAAGATTCATGGTCAATATAGATGACAAACTCCTTAGGCCAAAGGTAATGTTGCCATGTCTCCAAAACCCGTACCAATGCATACATCTCTTTATCATAAGTAGGATAATTAAGGCTTGCTCCACTTAGCTTTTCACTAAAGTAAGCAATTGGGCGCCTTTCCTGCATCAAAACAGCTCCAATGCCAATACCTAAAGCATCACACTCAATCTCAAAAGCTTTTGCAAAGTTAGGTAAAGCAAGTAAGGGTGCAGAACTTAATTTTTCCTTGATGCAATTAAACGCCTTGTCTTGGTCACTACCTCACTTAAAACTCATGTTCTTTTTGATAAGCTCAGTGAGTGGTGCGACAATCATGCTAAAGTCTTTAACAAAGCATCTATAAAAACTAACTAGACCATGAAAGCTACACACGTCACTAGTTGACTTAGGTGTAGGCCAATCACGGATTGCCTTAACTTTTTCCTCGTCAACCTTAACACCTTTAGCACTGACAATATAGCCAAGAAATGTGATCTAATTAGTACAAAAGGAACATTTATGTAAGTTAACATACAATTTCTCAGAACGTAAAACACTTACAATAGAATGTAAATGATCAAGATGATCTTCTAGGGTTTTACTATAGACCAAAATATCATCAAAATACACAACTATAAATTTACCAATGAATGCACGCAAAACATGATTCATTAGTCACATAAAAGTGCTTGGTGCATTAATGAGACCAAATGGCATAACAAGCCACTCATACAACCCATACTTAGTTTTGAAAGCTGTTATCCACTCATCCTAATATGATGATATCCACTTTTCAAATCAATCTTAGAAAAGACACATGACCCATGCAATTCATCCAACATGTCATCTAATCTAGGTATAAGGTGATGATACTTTACAGTGATTTTGTTGATTGCTCGACAATCAACACACATCCTCTAAGTCTCATCTTTTTTAGGTACAAGTAAGACAAGAACAACACATGGACTCATCCTTTCCCTCACATATCCTTTGGACATAAGCTCCTCAACCTACCTTTAAAGCTCCTTTGTCTCCTTAGGATTACTCTTATATGCTGGCCAGTTAGGGATGGTTGCACCTGAGATGAAATCAATTTGATGCTCAATTCCTCTATTAGGTGGCAATCCACTTGGGACATTGTCAAGGAATACATCTTCAAATTCCTGCAATAGAGCAACAACACTAGGCAAAGATGGGTCAAACTTGTTAGTGTTGAAATAAGTCTCCTTGTACAAAAGTACGATCATAGGCTGTTTGGCATAGAATGTTCTTTTGATATCACTTTCTTTTGCATAGAGACTTTCTCTTTTCTTCTCTTTCTCTTGTGTCCTTATGTTTTCTCCTCTCTTTTCTCTTTATCACTCTCTCTTTTTTGTTCACCCTCATTCTTAATCCTTAATTGATCCTCATAAGCTTGTTGAGGTGATAATGGTACAAGAGTGATGGGTTTTTCATTAATTAGAAAGGAATATCAATTCTTGAAGCCATCATGCTTAACTCACCTGTCAAATTGCCATGGTTTTCCTAATAGAATATGTCCCGCATGCATAGGTACAACATCACATAAAACTTCATCATGGTACCTTCTGATATAAAATGATACGAGCACTTGCTTATTTACCTTTACTTCACTACTCTCATTCAACCACTGAAGTTTATATGGTCTAGGATGCTTCATAGTAGGTAAATCCAACTTCTTAACCATAGTTGTGCTAGCAACGTTAGTGCAACTCCCACCATCAATAATCATACTACATACCTTATCTTTGATGAGACACCTTGTCTAAACAACGTAAATCAAGGGTATTAATTTTGAACAGAATAAGATAAATGGCATAGAATTGAACTAATTAGAGAACAAGGAATCAAAAACGAAAAAGGATGTTAAGACAAATGGATTTAATGAACTAAACTCACAAAATCAGGATAGGGGTAGTATAACCTATAGGACAAACTGGGCAACAAAATAGGAAAAAAAGATGGTAAAATTGGAGTTAAGCAAGAAAACTTTATTAGTATTGTGGCCAATATGACCAGACGGTTAGCCTTATCAATAACTTGAATTTGATGTTTTCTTTCTTTTGTTCTTCTTTCTTTCTTTTTCTTTTTTTTTTCAACATAAAAAACAATAGTAGGATACTTAGATACAACAATTGGAATTGAAATTAGCACGTTTATGAGCTTAAACAAACAAGCAAAGAGAGAAGGATTGCAAACAAACAGATTTGTGCATTTGAATGGTAATGCACATAATAGAAAAACTAAAAAAAAATAATTAAATCACAAGGTAGAAAATTGAAGAGTGAGTGGATTCAACTTGATTTAGAAATAGGCTCTGATACCAATTGATGCAGAAAACCCTAAAAAGACATGGCTTAGGGACCCAACGCACACAAGGAATCAAAGAACAACTAGGAAAGTTAAACCAGAGTTTAATACCACAATGCCTAGACCCACCTTTCGAAGGAACACGAACTTAGGGTATTTAAGAAGGATATGGACGCCACACTCCAGAAAAGAAAGGAATTGGGAGTGATAAGTCGATTGGAATGCCACAAGAAGAAGTACCTCTTGATAAGTTCTTTAGTCCTTAAAAGAACCGAGAGAGAAAAACCCGTGCTTTCTATTTCACTCAAAGTTGTTTGATTTTTCCAAAACTTACAAGGGGTGCCTATTTATAGGCTAAGATAGCAATCTTAAAGAGGTACAAATTCCTACTTAGGACAAATCCTTATTTTGGAGGAATTCCTAAATAAGGACAAATTCCAACATAGACAATAAACTCCTATTTAAGAGGGAATGCTATTACTTATTCTGACCTATTAAGTATTCTAATTATATTAATTAGGCCTGGACTCTTTGTCAAACTTGAATTCGCACCATTTGAAGCTTGGTTGGCCTGAATGTCCTGGATCAGCCCATTTAGTGCTTCTTTAATCTTTTTGGCTCTAGCTCGTGTTATTGGGCCTTCTAGAATGTGCAATGGACCTCTTGCAACCATTGAAGCCTTCCACCCAGCATCTCTATGGTTCTCATCAAGCTGAAAGTAGTTGAGGAAGAGCATGGCAAGATACATGAAGACCTTGATGCTAAGGTGATTGCACAAGAGCAAAAGGTGCCAATTTTACAAGCCAAGTTTCGCAAGGTCGAGTCCAAGCCAAAGAAGCATAAAGAAAGCTTTATGCAGGCCATGGAAGTGAATGGAGAGTGATCATCAGTAAGTAACATTAAGGAAGATGCTACTAGAAAGTTGGATGAGTTTCTGAGCAATCAAAGACCTCATTCCATAGGAAAGAAAGGGCTTGTCTACATTAAGAAGCCGAGTAAGAAGGTAGAAGAAAAGAAGAAGATTGTGTTTATGCTTGAAAGCAAGCACAATGACATGATAGAGAAGAGAGACCAACTTAAGTTAAAATAGGTTAGGAAAGACGTGATGGAGACTCCCATTCAAAGGAGACAGACTATTAAAGATGTAGAGAAAGGCTGCCACACCAATTGCTAAAGGAGACATGAACTTGGTAAAAGAAATAAATCCAGGTTCAAAGGATTTTTTTGAAGCTGTGTTAAGGACACGAAAAGAATGTGTGTTAAAGTAATAGGTTGAGAATGAAGAGAAATGTAAGGCAAGAGTCTAGGGGGAGACTCTATCAAGAAATGAGGCAGTCTCAGGTAGATAGAAGTCATATTCCACTGAGAAACAGATTTGATTTGTTGGGAGAAATTTATGGAAGATGTGAAAGGGTTGGACACGCTATTGAGGATTGCTTAACATTGCTGCTCGGTCAAAGAATGCAAAGAAGAACACCAACCATTGTTGCCTGATCAAGGAATGCAAAGGAGAACACCTACACAAGTTCCACAATTTAGCCAAAGAAGAAGAAGAGGAAGAGAAACATCTATAATTATGGAAGTAGCCTTAAAAGCTTCCAAGAAAGAAAAGACATGGATCCTGGACAGTGGCTGCTCTTCACACATGACAAGAGACTCTAAGATGTTGAAGGGAGTAGCCAAATATGATAGAGGGTAAGTCAAATTTTGTAATAATGGTGCCTTAAAGATTTAAGGTATTGGTGTTGCTAAAATTAGTGCAAAAAAGCTAAAATTGAAGAAAGTGCTTCATGTTGAAGGGCTAAAACACAATCTAATTAGTGTTAGCCAACTTTGCGATGATGGACATGAAGTTACTTTCAACAAGAGTGGCTGCACAGTAAAGAGACTAAAAGATGCTGTCGTCCTTACTAAAGGTGAAAGAATGCATGGAAACTTGTACTAAGTTTCTAGAGGCATAAACACATGCTACATTAGCACCAAAGATTGGGACATCTTGGACAAAAGGGGCTGAAAGCTATCTAGAAATGAATCTGTGAAAGATGTACCCAAGCTGAGAAGAGAAAGAGATGTAATTTGTAGCATGTGTCAAAAGGGGAAGATGGTGAATGGCTCACATAAAAATGTGGAGATCCAAACGAAGAAGTCATTGGAGCTTATCCACTCAGACATTTGTGGGCCAATGAGACAAAGGTCAACCAAAGGTGATGGGCACTTCATCTCCTTCATTGATGATTTTACAAGAATGGCTTGCATTATGTTCTTAAAACATAAATCAGAGGCTCTCTATAATTTCAAGAGCTATAGAAGGCTAGCTAGAAACCAGTTGAGGGGAAAAATTAAAAGGCTCTTGATAGACAATGGGATAGAATACATAAGTGGCGAATTTAAGGATTATTTGGAGAAGCATGGAGTGAAGCATGAATATGCTAGTCGCTACACACCCCAACAAAATGGAGTGGCCAAAAGGAAGAATAAAAGCCTAGTAGAGATGGCAAGAACCATATTAGCTAAGCATGGTGCATCACATGGCTTATGGAGAGAGGCTATCACCATTGTAACTTACATTCCAAATAGATGCTTGATGAGACCACATATAAAGAAGACACCCTATGAGCTATGGTATGGTAAGAAGAAAACTTTAAAACACTTTAAAGTGTTTTAGAGCCCTTACCTCATTAAAGTCAAAGGTATGTATCTCGAAAAATTTGATGAGAAAGCTGATGAAGGTATATTCTTGGCTATGTACCAAATGGAAGAGGCTTCAGATGCTATAACAAAAGATTGCTGAAAATGGTGGATAGCTTTGATGTTAAAATGATTAAAGATTGTGCTGCAATACAATCATAACATGTGGAAGTTGAAGATGCCATGTATGACAACCAAAGAGAGTTCGACAATAATGAATCCGAGGCTGTCCAGCATGAGGAGATGTTGATTCTCAAGTTATAAGTGATGAAGAAGAAGAATCAAGGTGTTTCCAAACTCATAAAAGAGTCAGAGCTAAAGTTAAGGCCAAAAACATTATTAGCAAGAAAGAGGACTCTATGCAAACCAGAAGAAAACTAAGGGGCAGTGAACAAACCTCATTGATTTCTGAGGTTGAACCCAAGTTTGTGGAAGAAGCATTAAAGCACAAGGAATGGGTGAGTGCTATGAATGAAGAGCTTGACCAAATTGAAAAGAATAACACTTGGTGTTTAATCCTTAGACCTAAAGGGAAAAACATCATTAGAACAAAGTGGGTGTTCAGAAATAAGCTCAATGAAAAAGGTGAGGTGGTAAGAAACAAAGCAAGACTTGTCTGCAAAGGCTACTCACAAGTAGAAGGTGTTGACTTTGAAGAGACCTTTGCTCTAGTGGCTAGACTTGAAGCAATTAGAATATTCATGACCAATGTTAAGAGGAACTACAAAGTCTATCAGATGGACGTGAAGTCTGCATTCTTGAATGGAGAGCTTGAAGAAGAGGTATTTATCGAACAACCTGATGGTTTTATACTTGATCATGATGTCTTAAGTGTGTGCAGATTGAACAAGGCTTTATATGGCTTAAAGTAAGCTCCAAGAGCATGGTATTCAAAGCTGGATACATGCCTTAAGAACATGACGTTTAGAAAAGGGAATGTGGATAGCACCCTGTATATCAAAGAAGACAACCAGGGCCAATTAATTGTTGTGGTCTACATTGATGACGTAATCTTTGTTGCAAAAAAGGAGGCCCTATGCATAGCCTTTGTTGAACAAATGAAGGAGTTTGAGATCTCCATGCTTGGTGAAATGAAATTCTTCTTAAGATTATAGGTATTGCAAAGCGAGGCTAGAATTTTTCTCTCCTATGAAAAGTATGCTTGTGAGCTATTAAAAAGGTTTGGGATGGAGAATTCTAAAAAAGTAAGCATTCCCATCACAGTTGGAACAAAGTTAAGCAAGGATAAAGAAGGCAACATGGTTGATCAAAAGGAATATAGGAAGTTGATTGGAAGCTTATTATATTTGACAACATCAAGGCTTGATATTGTTTTTGTTGTAACCCTTTGTGCTAGATTTCAAAGTGACCCTAAGGAGTCCCATCTCGTGGCAGCTAAAAGAATTCTCAGGTATGTGAAGGGCACAACTAATTATGCACTGCTTTATGATAGGAGTAAAAAACTTAATCTGTGTGGATATACAGATGCAGATTGGGCTGGAAATTGTGATGACAAAAGGTCAACGTCCGGTGGTGCATTTTATTTGGGCAATAGATGTGTTTCATGGCATAGCAAGAAGCATGATTCAGTAACTCTAAGTACTACAGAGGCTAAATATATGGCTACAACTTAGGCTTGTACTCAACTATTATGGATAAAACAACAGCTTGAAGATATGAAAGTGGATGTATAGCTACCACTACTGATTGGCTATGACAACTAGAATGCCATCAATTTGTCAAAGAATCCTGTCCAACACTCCAGAACTAAACATATTGAAATCAAGTACCACTTCATTAAAGAGAAGGTGGAGAAAAATGAAGTAAAGCTAGATTATGTGCAGACTGTGGAGCAAGTGGCAGATATATTTACTAAACCTTTGTCAAGAGAGATGTTCTAAAAGCTAAGGTTGACCCTATGTGTTCAGCCAACCCCTAAAGGTTGAGGTATTTTCTAACCCCTCTCCCCTTCCCTCTATTATTATTCTTTGGATTTGTTGTCAAAGGGGGAGATATTTTGCATAAATCCAAAGAAAGTGTAATACTTATAAAAAATAGGGAGTAGCTTGATGGATAAATGGGAAGAACTTGTCAAGGGGAAGAAGTAAATAGGGGGAGTAGCAAGTGATGCATGTTTCAGGGTGAGCTATATGACTTTGTGCAGGGGATGTTGTGCATGGTTGGATTTAATGTGTTGCCAACAAATACAAAGGGGGAGATTGTTGAGCCCATCTTTGATAACTAGTGTTAGATTTGTTGTCAACACCATCTCACATAGTTATATGTGTTGATTTGATGTTATGAATGCCGTTGAGATGTAGTGAGGTCATTGGGAGAAAACGGTGATGACAGGTCAACCTTGGCATTGAGGAGTCAATGTTGACTATTGACCCTAAATTTTAGGAATCAAATCCAACTGTTGATTGTAGGGCAACATGTGGGAATTAATGATGATTGTTAATGATTGTGTAGCCCTAATCCCAAGGCTCTATAAATACCCTTAGGTGTCTTGCAAAAAAAAAAAAAAAAGCACGAAGGGGCTGCAGAAAATTGAGTGAACAACAAAAAGAGGTAAGCGGTAAACCTAGGGAAAAAGAGAGGTGAACGGCAAAGAGGAGGCAGCTACCAAGCAAGGCAGCCAGCCAAGGAGAGAAGGAATGAAGACAAGGTAGCCAGCCAAGGAGAGAGCAACAACCCCTAAGGAAAGAAGGCAAGGCAACCAACCAAGGATAGTGCAGCAGCCACTAAGGAGATAGCTGGCCAAGGAGAGAAAGAAAGAAGGAGCAACTACAAGTAGGAGGTGGAGTAGCAGCTGACAAGTGGTGGAGCAGTAGCAGAAGGGTCCTGCACCAGCAACCAATGCATAGGGATAGCAGTAGCAGCGCAAGAAATCTGCTACAGTGCGCGGGGAGAGCAGCAGCGGCGTGAGAAAATAGCTGCAACATGCGGGGAGAGCAGCAGTGGCATGAGAAAACTACTGCAACACGTGAGGAAAGCAGCAGTGTGCGCGAATAGCAGCACACACAGATAGTAGACACAGCCTGCATGGATAGCAGGAACAGCGAGTGCAGACAGTACTTATAGTGAGCATGGACAGTAGGTGCAAAAAGCGCAGACAATAGCCACAGCGCACATGGACAGCAGGTGCAGAGAGCATGGACAACAACCACAGCATGTGCGGATAGCAGGTGCACAAAGCACGGACAGGCGCAGAGAGTGGGACAGTAGGTGTAAAGCATGCGGTTGACGAGCACAGCACGTGCAGATAGCAAGCACAACACATGCTGATGGCCAGCACAGCGCGCATAGATTGCAGGCGTAGAGCACACATATAGAAAGCATTAATAGTGCACACGCATAGCAGCAGATAGACAGCACCGGTAGTGGGTGAGATAACACCGGTAGCAAAGGAAGGAGAAGATCCATATTCTACTTTAGCGGACTGTACACATTGAGCAATTGTTCTCTGGGAAAGGTTTTTCCCTAAACTCTTGATAGATTTGTTGAAAAATAGGGTGAGATGCTCTTGGAGTGATCAGAAGATTATTGTAAGTGGTTAAGGAGTAGTCCTTCCACAAGTAGTGAAAGAGTGATCTTTCCACAACATTAGTGTATCCGTTGATAACAAGAGTGGATTGTGTGATTTAGGAGTGATCTTATCACATTATGGACATATCTCATATATTGTGAGTGAACCATGTAAAAATTGTCGTGTGCTCTTGGGTGCTTGTGCATTGTTTCTTATTCATACGATTGCACTCACATAAAGTAGAAAATTAAAAATTGGATCATCGGCTCTAACAAGTCACAGAGGTTAAATCCAAATCGATTTGTAAAAAGAGAATATCTCACACTGATTCACCCCCCTCTTAGTGTGAGACCTAAACTGGTCCTCATCAATGTCGTGTGCCAAAAGGCCAAGAGCCATTGATAAAGAACCCACTAGGTGACCTGCCCTATAGAAACCCTTGAATTAAATTGAATACACACCCTAGAAAGTTAGAAAATAAGTTGGATTGATCAAATTAGAATCCTAAGGAAACTAAGTCCTAACAACCCCAATCTTAAGAAGTCACAAAGGTTGATCACTCCTTTGATAAGTCAAGATAATGTATTCTTTTAAGAACACAAGAAAGCAAAGCAAATCTTGCTGAAAATACCACAATATTTTTAATGATCCTCGTTTTACATAATTGTAGCCTTTATGTAAAAGAGCTATGATCATGTTGGAGAATAGTGGCATAGAAAGTATTAGTTTAAGTGATAATGACATGCCATCATTGGAAGTTGTACTAATATTGCTAATACTTTATTGGTAGAGAAGTTGAATCTAGATACCTTCAATTATCCTAAGCCTTATAAGTTGTAGTGGTTGAATAATTATGGAGAAATTAGAGTAACCAAGCAAGTTTTTGTTGCCTTTTTTATTGGCAATTACAAGAATGAGGTTCTTTTTAATGTTGCACCAATGCATGCTGGTCATATACTTCTTGGGCAACTATGACAATTTGATAGAAAGGTTATTCACAATGGCCACAAGAATTGATGCTTCTTTGTAATTAATAATCAGATTGTTGTATTAACTCATCTCAAACCTATTCAAGCATATGAAGATCATATTAAGATAATAAGAGAGTGCAAAATGAGAGAAGCAGGGGAAAAGAAAAAGCGAGTGAGAGGTCAAAGGAAAGGAGAGAAAGTAAGGCTGAGGGGAAAAATTTAAATAAAAAGGGTGAGGCAGAGAGAAAAGTTGAAGAGAAAAGTGTGCAAAAGGGAGAGAAAAGCAAGAAAGTGAGCGTGTTTGTTGGGAAAAGTGCGGTTAAGAGTGTTATAATCACAAGGCAAGAACTACTTGTACTTATGTACAAGGATGTTTATTTTTTATCCAATGACTTTAACTCCTTTTTGCTTAGTGTGGTTGTTCCATTATTGCGGGAGTTTAAAGATTTATTTCCCAAAGAGATTCCTTAGAGATTACCTCCTTTAAGATGAATTGAGCACCAAATAGACTTTATACCTAGTGCTAGCATACCAAATTGACTTGCCTATAGAGCTAATCCAGATGAAACGAAGGAGATACAGAGAAAATGGATGAGTTAGTGCAAAAAGGATTCGTAAGGGAGAGTCCTAGCCCATGCTCGGTCCTTGTTATGTTAGTCCCAAAAAAAGATTAAACATGACGCGTGTGTGTGGATTGCTAAGCCATCAATAAGATCACTATAAAGTATAGACATCTTATGCTTAGATTAGATGATATGCTTGATGAGTTGCATGGTTCGTGTGTGTTTTCAAAAATTGACTTAAAGAATGGCTATTATCAAATTCACATGAAAGAGTGAGATGAATGGAAAACAACATTTAAAACTAAATGTGGATTGTTAGCTTTTATTGAAGGTGATTAAAAAGAGTGTGGGTTTCAAGTGGGGTAAGGAACAACAAGATGTGTTTGATTTGCTTAAGTCTAAGTTGTGTAATGCATAACTTCTTACTTTGCTTAATTTTTCTAAGACCTTTGAAATTGAATGTGATGCATCGAGCATTAAGATTGGGAGAGTTCTCATGCAAGAGAAACGACCTATTGTATTCTTTAATGATAAGTTGAGCAAGACAATATTGAATTATTTAACTTATGATAAAGAAATGTATGCACTTGTTAGGACTTTAGAAACATGACAACATTACCTTTAGCCTAAAGAGTTTGTAATTCATACTGATCATGAGACTTTAAAACACATGAAAGGGTAAGACTAGTTAAATAAGATATATGCAAAATGGGTGGAATTTATTGAAACTTTTCCTTATGTGATTCAATATAATCAAGTAAGGAAAATGTTGTTGCTAATATATTGTTACTTAGGCACACATTAATTAACACTTTGAATGTTAAGTTGTTAGGGTTTGAGGACATTATTGATTTGTATACTAATGATGCTAATTTTGGTAATGTGTATACTACTTTTTAATGTTACATTACTCATTTTTCCTTTATTTTTTTAATACAAAAATTGAATGCATTGCAATAATTGTGATTTCAAGATAAATTCTTTTCTTTCCTTCCAATTCCTTGGGTTTCCAAACAACGAAAAATCATGTTTCTTTTATTCTCTTCCCTTTGGTTTCCATCTAATCCAAACAACATGCTTTCTCATTCTCTCTCTCTCTCTCTCGCCATCCATAAAAAGTGTCAAATCGTTTGGCTGGTTGTTATCATATACGCCATACATTCAATACAGAATCTTGAAAAGTTGTAGAGATGACAAACAACGAAAAGGCAGAAACTCCGAAAATTGAGATTCATCTTGTGGAGTTGTGATGAGGACCGTTTTAGGTCTCACACTGAGAGGGGAGGTGAATTAGCGTGAGATATGCGAATTTTACAAATTAATCTAGATTTAACCATTGTGTCTTGTTAAAGTCGATGATTCAATTTTTATTTTTCTCGTTTATGTGAGTGCGATCGTACGACTAAAAAATCAATGTGCAAGCACCTAAGAATACATGACAATTTTTATGTGGTTTACCCACAATGTGTAAGCTACGTCCACTGTGTGATAGGTTCCCTTTTAAATCACATAATCCACTTTTACTATCAAGGGATACAATAATGTTGTGGAAGGATCACTCCTTCACCATTTATGGAACGACTATTCCTTAATCACTTACAACGATCTCCTGATCACTCCAAGGGTATCCCACCCTGTTTTTCAACAAATTTATCAAGAGTTTATGGTAAAACCTTTCTTGGAGAATGATCACTCAATGTGTATAGACTACTAGAGTAGAATATAGATATTCTCCTTCCTTTGCTGTTGGTGTTGTCTCACCCACTACCAGTGCTGCCTACATGTGATGCTAATGTTGTCTGTACATATTGTCGTTGCTATCTGCACACGCTACTAATGATGTCTGCACATACTGCCGCTGTTGCTCATGTGCGTTGCTCCTGCTATTCGCGCATGGTGCTACTGCTATTTGTGCACACTGCTAATGCTGTCCACACGCACTGCTGCTGCTGTCCATGTGCGCTGCTAATGCTGTCCATATGCGTTGCTGCTACTATCCACTTGCACTGCTACTATTGTCTGCACGCACTCCGCACGTGCTGTTCCTGCTGTTCGTGCGTACTACTCTTGCTATCTATGCGCATTACTACTGTACACGCGCACTATGGCCACTATCCATGCATGTTATTCCTGCTATCTAAGTGCACTGCTGTTGTCTACTTAAGCCACTGCTACTATCTACCTGTGTTGCTGCTGTCTGCTCACCCCGCTACTACTATGAACCTGCGCTGCTGTTGTCTACTCATGCTGCTGCTATCCGCAAACGTTGCAATTGTCTTCTTAGGCTGTTGCTACTATCCTCACGCATTGTAGCTATCTTCTCGCACCACTGCTGTTCTTTTTGTGAGCTGCAACTATCTTCTCACGTTGCTGCTATTATTTGTGTGCGTTGCACTTGTCTTCTCATGCCAAGGTTGCTATCCCTGCATGTTGCAGCTATTTTCTTTTGTTGTTGCTACTATCCCCGTGCGCTGCAGCTATCTTCACACGTCACTGCTGTCTGCATGTTAGTTACTGGTGTCGGACCCTTCTGTTGCTGCTCCACCTCCTGCCAGCTACTACCTTAGTGGTTTGCTGATGCCGAACCCTTTTATTACTACTTCACCTACTGTTCCACCTCCTACCAGCTATTGCCTTGGTGGTTTGCTGATGCCAGACCTTTCTGTTGTTGCTTCATCTTTTGTTCACTGCTGCTCCACCTCTCGCTAGCTGCTGCCTTGGTGGTTTTTGCTGATACAAGTGGCTAACTTAGTGGTGTTTGCTAGTGTGAGTGGCTGGCTACCTTGCTCTCTTTCTTTCCTCCTTGGCCAGTTGCACCTTACTACTTCTCCTTGATGGTTGCTGCACTCTTTTTGGCTAGCTGTCTTGTTGCCTCTCTTTGGTGGCTGCTACACTCTCCTTGTGTGGTTGCCTTGCTGCCTCTCCTTGCCTTTAGGTTTGCTATTCTCTCTCCATTGGTCGTCTCTCTTCAAATTCTGTAGCACACACCCTTCTTGCAAGATGCATAGGGGTATTTATAAAACTTTGAGATTAAGGCTACACGATCATTAATGGTCATTGTTGATTCCCAAAGGTTACCCTGCAATTAACGGCTAGATTTGAGTCCTAAAGACTTCCTAAAATTTAGGGTCAATGATCAATGGTCAACAATCAATCTTGACCCCTAAAATTTAGGGTCACAGTTAATATTGACTCCTCAATGTTAGGATTGACCTATCATCATTGGTTTCTCCCAATGACATCACTACATCTCAACGGCATTCACAACATCAAATCAACACATATAACCGTGTGAAATGGTGTTGACAATAAATCCAACATTAGCCATCAAAGATGGACTCAATGAGTTGATTCTTCCAAGTTGTTATTTAATGAATAATTAAACTAAAGATGATGACAATTTCAACTCGAAGCAAAACATAAAAGAACAAATAAAAATTAAAAAAGTAAGGTAAGAAAGCCCCAACAAATGAAGGGTACAATTGGCTTTGGAATGGGTCTATCTATTTGTGTCTTTGAGGTCAAAATTTGCAACTCTAATAATGACCTTGGAACTGATGAAATTGGTAGAGGTGACATTGGAGATAATGGTGATTTGACTAAAGATGTGTTTCTTACAAACACTGCTTGCTTTTCCTTTTTATATGACTAGTGTGGATTGCCTTTTAACCATAGAAAGAAAGTTTAAGAGCAATAATCAATTGCTATATTTCTCTATAAAGCTATTGTAAAAATATTTTAAGATAACATCATTTTTTTTTATTAGTTGTGTTTGGTTTGAAATTCTAGTCGTTGAAATTAAGATTTCAATTATTACCACTTGATTAGCGACTATAACATTGCATTTTAATCTACCAAAATGTATTGCAGGTGTTTGGTTTAAGGGCATTCCAAATCATGCATTGGATTAAACTTAACAGAATTAATGGTCAATTTTTTTTATTCATTCTACTAAGACATGCTCTTAACAAATAGGAAAACAAATTTTCCATTTAACTAGATACAAGCTCCATATAACTACCCCAGTTGATTTTATATGGTTTGAGCTAGATAGCAAGAAAAAGCAAAAGGGGAGAAAATGCTTATATGGGATGAAGGGTCGTTTCCATTATACCTGTCTTCAAGTCAAGTTCCCATCAATCAAGGACCAAAGTATGGAGGTAGGATTTATGGGTCCCCTCTTGCCACACCACTAGATCAATCGTTGCTTTAAACTATGCTCTTTTGCTTCTCAACTCCCAAGCCCAACCTCAAAGTTACTCTTATCCTTCCTATCTAATAACTCCAGCAACCCCATTTAATTTGGGGTTTAGAATTTGTGCAATTGACCCTTATAGTAGTTAGACCCAAATTCAAATATAGCCGATTAATATTATTTATTAGGTGTCGCCTTCATTAAAACACCAATGTAATGGCAATTTAACCTATTTCTAACCACCCTACTTTGATAATAAATGTTAGTTGACTAAGGTCCATAGTAATGGCATAAGGTCAAATCCAGTGGCAAATAAGACATTAAGCCATGCTGTTTTAGGTTTCGGGGGATAATATACACATTGCATTGTTTCTGGCTTCTACAAAAAAGAAACTGCGAGATTGAGCAAAAGTCTAGTAGAAACTGGAAGTAGACTGTAACAGAAAATTATGGCTTAAGTGATTCTACATTTCTCCTAATTACTTAACAGAAATGCCAAAACTAACCCCAATAAAACAAAACACATTATAGCTTCTTGTTTTATAACTTTTGATCCATCAAATTTTCTTCAGATGGCACGTCCATATCACAAAATTTGACACAAAAATGCAATGGTTATGTTGTCATAACAAAAAACAAATGCAAACATGAAAGATACCCTCTGCCTTAACCAGCAAACCATACAAGCCATATTAAATTAGCAAGAGATAGTTAACTGTGTTAACGTTAACAACAATTAACAATGATTTAGCCTTGTTTAACAAAAATCTCTTTTGCTTGGTAATAAAACACATGACGAATTTTACACTACCTTGTTTTTCCTAAAATGTATACATAAAGCATACAAAATCGTATATTTAGACAACTAATTTGTAGAACACTATGGATGAATATTTTATCATCTATTGAATAGGAAAGTCAAAGGCTAGTCACATTGCTGCAACTAGTTACATGTAAAAACTTATAGAGTAGCACTAAAAACAAAGGGGGAGTTATGAACCAAAATGTGGGTGCCTGAAAGGGTAGCAACAACAGCAATTTATAATAATCATTGTTATCGTGTTCTTCTACTGGCCTGAAAAGAGAAACCAACACATTTAAAAGCAGTAACATGCCCTAAGATTACCAAAATAGGACAGCTTACTTTGAACAAAATGTTCTCAAGAAATGCTAATCACTAAAATTCAGACTAACTCTTTGAACACTAACAAAATTTTCACAAAAATTGAATGATAGCTACCATAAGCAACTAAATCAGATCAACTCTTTCAACACTATCATGTTAATTTAACTATGTTGTTCCCACAGCCTTGTATGGGTTGTAATTGCTGTCAACTAGGTTTTAAGTGTGTAAGAAAGTAAAGCCACATGGAAGGGCAAAAAAGTAAATCTGCCGCGTAAGGGCAAGAACATAAATCCGCTGCATAAGCCCTATTAGGGTTTCATGGAAGAGAGTATATAAAGACCTTGGAAGACAAAATTAGGGCAAGGCCAACAAAATTGAATACATGGCAAATACATCACCAGAGAGCAGAATAGTGAAAATATACAACCGGCTGAGAGAGAAAACATAGCCATTGGAAGAGACAGAAAACACAACCGTTGGAAGAAGGAGAAAAATCATATGCGGCCAAATCGGAGTCGATGGGCAGGAGAGAAAAAGAAAACACGACCAAAATCAGAGACGACTGGACGGTAGACCGGAAGAGCTTGGCCAACCAAGTGAGCCAATGGTAGAACAAGGGAAGGAGAGAAAAATCTGATAGCCCGAAGAAGAGAGAGACCACCGTCGACAGAACAGGGGAAAAAGAGAGAAAATAGGTGACGACCGAAAGGGGGCGAAGGAAAGAATATCTGAAACGGCAACACACCACTTGCAAAAGAAAGGAGAGATGGCAAGAGAGGGTACACAGCAAGAAGAGAGGGAAACCGTCCAAAGAGAAGAGATGTCCAAGCAAGAAGTCGGCAATTGAGCAAAACGGCTAAACCTAAAGCAAAACCATTCGGCAAACAACAAGAGGGAGCAATCGGCCGACCAAAGAGAAAGCAAAACCCTACACCAAAGAGAGAAGACACGGCTGGATAGCAACCAAAGGTGAACAGAAAACCTAGTGTGACCAGCCAAAAGAGTATACACGGCAGAACACTAACACGACAAAACAGAGGAACCGGCCAAAGTGGTTGAACTTTCCTACTTCTCCCTAGGATCTACTAGTTTGTGATACTGAGAGGGGGGGTGAATCAGTATTACCACAATTCGCAATTCGCAGGTAAGTGAACAACTTCAACCTCTTTTTAAAAGCAAACTCTTTCTCAGACTCGACTAAGGTAGATCTATTTCCGACGATACTATTCAATTTCTGACGATTGCACTATTCATGATAGCTGCACTGTTCACTCGACGGCAACTGTTCACGATGACTACTCTTTTCTTTTGCAAGTGGTGTTCTTTTGTGTAGGGTTTGGTGTTTTGCCGTGTATTCAATTGTGTTGGCCGGTTGTCAAGGTTTGCTGAATTCTCAATATTGCCGACACCCTCTAGCTTTGTCTTTCAAGACCATTATATACTCTTCTCCATGAAACCCTAATAAGGCTTACATAGCGGTTTTATGTTCTTGCCCTTCCACGTGGCTTTTATTTTCTTGCCCTTCCATGTGGCTTTTACTTTCTTGCCCTTCCATATGGCTTTACTTTCTTGCACACTTAAATCTAGTTGACAACAATTACAACCCATACAAGGCTGTGGGAATAACAATCTCCCCCTTTGTAATTGTTGGCAATATTCATAACAAAAGCTACTATGGAGTAGTTTCAACTCCCCTTAAATATGCACTCCCCCTTTCTTAACATCTCCCCCTACATTGTTCCTTCTCTCCCCCTTTGTCAACCAATTACAAATCTGAAAAACTCACAAAGTAGAGAAGGAGGATTTACCTGATTTTCAGGCTTGAGGAGGCATTTGCACAGATAGACTTAATCTGTGCTTTTCAAACAACTCTGTGGATAGAGGTTTAGTTAGAAGATCTGAAATTTGATCTTTAGTGCCAACAAACTCCAATTTAATTGTACCCTTTTCCACTTGATCTTTAATGAAGTAATATCGGATGTCAATATGCTTGCTCCTTGAATGTTGAACTGGATTCTTGCTAAGATCAATAGCACTTTGATTATCACAAAGTACACTTGCTGATAACTTCACTTCAACACCCAAGTTTGCTAATTGTCTATGCATCCATATCACCTGAGTACATGCTGCATGCTGCACAAGCAGCCATATACTTAGCCTCAGCTGTGCTCAAAGCAACACTGTTTTGCTTTCTACTTAACCATGCAACACACTTTAAACCCAAGTAGAAGCTGCAGCCGCTGGTTGATTTTCTATCATTTATACTTCCTGCCCAGTTTACATCAATGTATGCTTGTAGTTTAACAGAATCCATGGCTGGATACCACAAACCCATTTCTAGTGTTCTTTTGTGGTACCTTAGGATTCTTTTCACTACCAATACATAAGACTTCTTAGGATCAGCTTGGAATCTACTAGCAGCGCACACAGCTTGCATAAGATCAGGCTTTGATGCTGTAAGGTACAAAAGGCTCCCTATCATCTTCCTGTATTCTGTAGGGCTTATACTCTTTCCCTCCTGATCTTTTGTTAACTTGCAACCCATTGTCATAGGGGTACTGACAGGTCTGCTATCCTCCATGCCAAACCTTTTCAGCATCTCTTTGGCATATTTCGTCTGAGAAATAAAGATACCTTTTTCACATTACTTTATCTATAATCCAAGAAAGTACGTCATTTCTCCAATCAATGAAATCTCAAATTCCTCACTCATCTTCTATGCAAAATCTTGGCATAGCTCAGAGTGATCGCCTCCACAGATGATGTCATCTACATATACTATGGTTATCAGCTAGCCTTTCTTTGAGTTGAACACATACAGGTTATTATCAACCGTTCCTCTTCTGAAGTTCAACCTTCTTAAGTACACATCCATCCTACTGTACCATGCTCTTAGAGCTTGCTTAAGACCATACAAGGCTTTCTTCAGCTTGTACACATGTGTCTCATCCTCACTGATTTGTACTCCATCGGGTTGTTCAATATACACTTCTTCTTTCAGGAGCCCATTCTGATAGTTTCTAACCTTGCTACTGGTGCAAAAGTTTCATCAACATCTACTCCTTCTATCTGAGTGTAGCCTTTGCAAACTAGCCTGGCCTTGTTCCTCATCACCTTGCCATCTTCATTGTGTTTATTCCTAAACACCCATTTTGTTCCTATGACATTCTTATTAGTGGGTCTTGGAACCAACTCCCATGTATCATTCTTCTCAATTTGATCTAGCTCCTCATTGATAGCTTTGACCTAGGCTTTGTCTTGAATAGCCTCTTTAACAGATTTAGGTTCAACTTGTGAGAGTAAAGCAGTAGCTCCCACAATTTTTCTTCTTGTTGTAACTCCTGCTGATGGGTCACCTATGATCTAATCTCCTTGATGAGTACTGGTCCATGTTTTCTTTGTCCTTCTTCCTTACACTGTCTTAGTTGCAAGAGGATCTCTTTCTTCACCTTCAAACTCACTCTTCTCTGAGTCTGAACTTACTTCTTGTTCCTTTTCTTCAAGTTGGCATGATTCTTCATCTATATTGAAGTCATCTTCTTCATTGTCCTCAGCTTCTCCATTCTACATTGTTTTCCAATTCTCATCTATTCTCACATCACTGGAAGTGATCACTTTTCCCAGCTTATGCAGGAAAACTCTATAACTTTTTGTCTTTTCTGAGTATCCCACAAAGATGCCTTCATCAGACCTAGCATTGAATTTTCCCAAGTTTTGCTCCTTGTTCTTCACAAAACATGGGCTACCAAAGACTTTGAGATACTTAGCTATTGTCTTCTTTCCACTCCATAGCTCATATGGAGTCTTATCAGTATTAGGCCTTAGAAATACTCTGTTTAGTAGATATACGGCTGTAAATGTTGCCCAAAATCTTGTGTGAAACTTGGATTCCAGCAGTAGAGTTCTTGCCATTTCAACCACAGCTTTATTCTTCCTCTCTACCACCCCATTCTGTTGAGGTATTCTTGCTGCTACCATCTGATGATGAATACCATGCTTCTCAAGGTAATCTTCAAAAGCTTCATTTGTAAATTCAGTGCCTTGATCTGACCCCAATACTTTGACCTTCCTTCCACTCTCATTTTCAGCCAATCTTCTGTATCTCTTGAAGTAATTCAAAACTTTTGACTTGTGTTTGAAGTGCATGAGGCAGGTCCTTCTCGAATAATCATCAACAAACAAAATGAAGTACCTCTCACCTTTCAACCCTTTTGTCCTCATCGGTCCACACAAATCAGTATGCACAATTTTAAGCATTGCTTCAGAACTGAACTCTTTGGTCTTGTACTGCTTTTTGGCATGTTTTCCTTTAGAGCATGTTGAGCAAACATACTCTCTCTCTCTCTCTCTCTCTCCTGAGGTTGGGAATGTCTCTGATTACATGAGTAGTGGTCAGCTTCCTCATGTTCTTTTGTGATAAGTGTCCCAGCCTCCTATGCCATAGTTGATTTTCTTCTTCTTTTGTAAGTAAACAGTTGTTCATCTTGTCCTCATCAATCACATACAAATTTCCAACTGTTCTCTTCCTGGCTGCAACAGTATTGCCTTCTTTACTCTTTACTTTGCAACCTGTTTTTGTGAATATCACTTTGTGGTCATCGTTGCATAGTTGGCTGACAAATGCTAGATTATATCTGAGTCCTTCAACGTGCAGAACATCTTTCAACTTTCCTTTTCCAATATTCACTGACCCCTGACCACTAATGTTGAGTGAATCATCATTGCCAAACTTGACTCTGCCTTCTCTTAATTTGTTTAGCTTTGATAATTTACTCTTGTCTCCCGTCATGTGCGAAGTGCATCCACTATCAAGGATCTGCTGCTTATCCTTGCAATCAGCCTTTAGTGCAATTTCAGCTATATTAGTCACCTCTCTTTTTGCTCTATATTCCTTCTTTTGAACTGACTGGAAGATAGCTTTATCCTTTTTCTCAACTTTGACTGCACCGCTTATTTTCATTGTGCCATTGAGTGCCTTCTCTTGCTCAGGGAGAAGTGTTAAGCATCCCTTGGCATTATGGCCATCTTGCCCGCACCTTTCACACTGTTCCAAGTTTGCCAATACAGCAAACTTGTTCTTTGAAACCACTGGTTTGGGCTTCCACCAACACTCTTTGTCAATGTGTCCTTGCCTTTTACAGTATGTGCAAGAACTCACGACAGGTGTTCTCCTTTGAATTTTGTATTGTCTCCCCATGTATGCAACATCGTATCTTCTCAAGTTGGAGACATATACTGGCCTTCTCCACCAGCAGTTACTCACCTTATGACCCGAAACTCCATAATAAAGGCAATGACCTTGAAATTGCCTCTTCATGGATCTGATCACAACTTGTCTTCTTCTGTTCATCACTTGCTGTGTAGGTAAAGTAGCTGGCTTCTTTGCTTGTGTGACTTTCATTTCAGTCACCTTCTTTTCCTTCTTCTATTCAATCGTAGCTGCTGGCTAACTTTCTTTTCTTTTTGAGACGTCGCAGCTATGGGCTCCTACTCTTTAACCACATCCATCATTTTTGGTTTGATAACTGTCTTCTTTTCTTCAGTTATCTTAACCTGAGTCACAACCTTTTCTTTCAACTTCTATGGCAAAGTCTTATTCTTCTTTCTCTTGCAGAGCTTGTTTCCCGTACCACTTCAAACTTCTGCAAGTTCTTCTCACTCTTTTTGAGTTGTTGCTGAAGTCTCAGCAACTCTATCTCCATTTCTTCAATTATTGAAGTCCTTGAGCCAAGCTCTATTGTAAGGTCTTCACATATTTTGATATGTTCTTCAAATCTTCTCTTCAAGTCAATATGTTCAGTCCTTATTTCATCCTTTTGACTTTCAGCTTGTTTTATGTGAGCTTCCAACCTTTTTATGGTTCTGCCCCTTCTGATTATCTCTTTTGAAGCTACTTCCAGCTCAGCTTCAAGATCTGGCTCTTCTTCATCAACCTCCTCTTCCTCTTCAGAGGTTGAGCTACCACCTTGTGCTGATGCCATAAAGACATGCTCATCTGATGAGTCTTTATCTTCCTCCTCATCAGCTTCTTTTATCTGACTCACATAGCTGTTGAATGAGGCTCTTTTCTTCTTCTATGGGTTGGCAGTCTTCTTGCTGGACTTCTTTGATTTGAATGATGATCTTCTCCATCTTGAATTCTGCTTATCATCACCATCCTCATCTTCATCATCAAGTTTCACTTTGCACTGAGAAGCAAAGTGTCCAGTCTGTCCACAATGATAACATCTCAAGGACAACTATCCTTTTCCCTTCTTAGACCCCTTTTTGAATTTCCTTGTGAAGTAAGACAATACTTCACCTTCACTTTCTTCCTCCTCATCATCATCATCATCCTCACTGGATGATTCTTCCTCTTCTTTTATCTTCAAGTGCTTCATAGCTTTGAAAGCTGCCTCCTTTGATACCTTCGTTGTTGTAGAGCTTTCAGCTAACTTTATCCTCATCTCATATGCAATGAGATTGCACTGGAGATCATGCAAAGACATAGAATTGAGATCTCTACTCTCCTCTATGGCTGCTACCTTTGAGGCAAACCTCTCAGGCAGAATTCTCAGAATTTTCTTCACAATCGATGAGTCATTCTTGTTCTTCCCATGACTTCTTAGGTCGTTCACAACACCAATAACCCTGTTGAAGAACTCTTGGACTATCTCATTCTTTTGCATTCTAAGAGATTCATATCTCTCCTTGAACACTTGAAGCTTAGCCTCCTTCATTTTGCCATCACCTTCATAGACCTTCTGCAATCTGTCCCATATCTCCTTAGCAGATTTGCAGTCCATCACCTTAGCATACTCAGCATCTGTCAATGCTGAAATGATGACGTTTGAGGCCTTCCCATTTATCTCAAAGTACCTTAACTCCTCTGGGGTTAGGTCTTTACCTTCTTCCAGAGCCACAAAACCCTCCTGTACGCATTTCACCACGTTCATGCCCATGGTTGCAAATACCGCTTGCATTCTCGCTTTTTACATATGGTAGTTGGTTCCGTTGAAGATTGGAACCTTCTTGCTGTATGTAGTGCTGGTGCTGGTACCGGCTTCCATTTCTCAATATGCTGAACAAGTCAAAACTTCTGTAACCCTTCAAACTAGTACACCAAGCTGTTAAGCTTCAAATTGGTGAATCAGGCTCTAATACCAATTGAGGTTCCCGACTTCTCCCTAGGATCTACTAGTTTGTGATACTGAGAGGGGGGGTGAATCAGTATCACCACAATTCACAATTCGCAGGTAAGTGAACAACTTCAACCTCTTCTTAAAAGCAAACTCTTTCTCAGACTCGACTAAGGTAGATCTATTGCTACCTACTAATCACAATAGTCCCTAAAGTCACCTTTCAAACACCTTGCCTAATAGACAATTTGGATATTCTTGTTTAGGTCTTCGTTAGGTTATGGGTTGGCTGATACTTTAGCTGCGTTCACAACTCAATTCAAAACACATAACGTAAAGCAAATTAAGGACACACGAGATTTATGTGGTTCTGTCAACGTGACATACATCCACGGTGGTAGGGACTCTCCCTTACCGAGACTATCCACTATACTTGTGAATATGGGTTACAATGGATGTCTTAATCCTCTCCTCCTTTCACTATTGCAATTACTAAGCAAGTACAATACAAAGAGTGTCACTTACTGTGTCTACCCTTCTTCTATATTGTCTTGCCTTTGTTAAATTGAAAGGCTGCTCCACTGCCACTTAGAAGTTTACCGCAACGCTCTCTAACCTCTCTTGAAGAAATCTGGAAATATGTTGAGTTTTTTTCGATGCTTCGCCGAATTACTTCTATTGTCTCACACAGCTCCTACTTTCACCGTCTCACAGTCTCACCCGTCTCCTTGCCCCACAATTTCACTGTCTCACGACTCGCTTATCCGTTTCTCTCTCTCTTGATGTCCAGCTGGATTTCTTTTTTCCGTTCACCCACTTCGCTGTCACGAATTTCCTCCCTTTTCTGTCGATGGTCTACTTTTCTTTGTCCTATTGTCCAAACCTGTCTAGTCGTCACTCTTCTTCCCGTCGACTCCTCTGTTCTGGCCATATACCTCTTTTCTCTCTCTTCCAACGGCTGTCTCCGATGGTGTCTCTCTTTTCGTCCATTTCACGGTTCTCTCCTTGCCGTGTTGTTCGTTTGTCTCACGTCGTCGCAGATCTGCTGTCTGCTCTTCTGGTGGCGTCTCTCTCTTCGTCCGTCGGCTACGTTTTCTCTCTTCATCTGTTAGCTTTGTTTTCTCTCTCTTTGTCCGTCGGCTACATTTTCTCTCTCTTTGTCTAACTACTGGTGTGTTGGTGGTGTGTCGTTCCTCACGGGTTTCTGTCTCTTGCTGTCACATGGTTTGCTCCAATTTGCTCAATTTGGTCGTTCTTCATTTTGTTCAATTTCTGATGACACTGTTCAATTTCCAACGATATTGTTTAATTTTGCGATGATACTGTTTAATTTTTACGACTGCATTGTTCACGACAGCTGCACTGTTCACTCGACGGCTGCTCTTTTCTTTTGCAGGTGGTGTTCTTCTGTGTAGGGTTTGGTGTTTTGCCGTGTATTCAATTGTGTTGGCCAGTTGTCAAGGTTTGCTGAATGCTCAATATTGTCGACACCCTCTAGCTTTGTCTTCTAAGACCATTATATACTCTTCTCCATGAAACCCTAATAGGGCTTACACGGCGATTTTACGTTCTTGCCCTTCCATATGGCTTTTACTTTCTTGCCCTTCCATGTGGCTTTTACTTTCTTGCCCTTCCATATAGCTTTACTTTCTTCCACACTTAAATCTAGTTGATAACAATTACAACCCATACAAGGCTGTGGGAACAACTGTGGTACACGGCAAAAAGAAGAGGAGCACGGCAAAGAGAAAACCCGAACGGCCAAAAAGAAAAACAGAACAGATATGGCCAAAGTAGGGGTGGACAGTGAAAATATACAACCAAAGAGAGAGAAAACGGACAGCAAAGGGGGGCGACAACAGAACAATACGAAAGAGCAAAAATATATATCGTCAGCAAAAAGGAGAGAAAACACGAAATGGCTTAAAGGGGCAAGATGACTGGACGGCAGACCGGAAGAGCGAAACAGCAAAATCCTATTCGGCCAACCAAGTGAGCCAACGACAGAACAGGGGAAGGAGAGAAAATCTGACATGTCCAAAGAGAAAAGACGTCCAAGCAAGGAGACAACCAGCCAAAGAGAGAAAAATAAGGGAGGAACGGCTGGACAGCAAGTGCTGGACGACAAAACCACCACCGGCTGAAAGAGAGAGGATGTCTAACCAACCTACATGGCCAAGCAAAGAGGTGAATGGCCAAATAGGTGTGGACAACGAGGAGGAGAATGGCCAACCAAGAGTGGACAGCCAAAGCAAGGTGGACTGCTAAGAGATAGCACGACAAGGAGACAACACACGGCAAAAGGAGATAACACCAAGGGATACCTTGGACAGCAAGGGAAACCATGTGATGGATGGAGAAAACTGTGTGACTCACATAAGAGAGAAGACAGCACACTGTCCGTAAGGGAAAAGAGGAGAAACCGTGAAAGAGGAGACCACCGGGAGAGCAAACCAAGCTGTCTGGAGGTGTGAAACGAACAAGTGCAAACCAGAAATGGTAGTAAGGCGTGTGACCAGCAAGGTGTGAAAACCAGAAACGTACGTGGGACGTGAAATGCCAAACTAGAAGCCTGCGTGAGGCGTGTGACCAGCAAAGGGTGCATACCAGAAATGTGCGTGAGACGTGTATCACCAAACCAGAAATGTGAGGCAGGCCGTTAGACGTGGAACGGCAAACCAGAAATGTGAGGCGAGCCATGAGACAAGGAGATGGGTGAGATCGTGAGACGGTGAAAGTAGGAGCTGTGTGAGACAACCTAGAGAAGAATTCGGCGAAGCATCAAAAAGAACTCAACGTATTTCCAAATTTCTTCAAGAGAGGTTAGAGAGCGTTATGGTGAACTTCTAAGCGGTAGTGGAGCAGCCTTTCAATTCAACAGAGGCAAGACAAGCTAGAAAAAGGGTAGACACAGTAAGTGACACTCTTTGTATTGTACTTGCTTAGTGTTTGAAATAGTGAAAGAAGCAGAGGATTAAGACATCCATTGTCACCGGTATTCTCAAGTATAGTGGATTGTCTCGGTAAAGGAAGAGTCCCTACCACCGTGGATGTATGTCATGTTGACGGAACCACGTAAATCTCGTGTGTCCTTAATTTGCTTTACATTCTGTGTTTTGAATTGAGTTGTGAATGCAGCTAAATTATCAGCCAACTTATAACCTAAAAAAAGACCTAAACAAGAACATCTGAATTGTCTATTAGGCAAGGTGTCTGAAAGGTGACTTTGGTGATACTGAGTCTGAGAAAGAGTTCGCTTTTAAGAAGAGGTTAAAGTCGTTCACTTACCTGCGAATTGCGAATTGTGGTGATACTGATTCATCCCCCCTCTCAATATCACAAACTAGTAGATCTTAGGGAGAAGTCGGGAACTTCAAACTGCAATCTATGATTCATGGTTTTGAAATAGCCTATAAGACATTAAAAGGAGCATTGACATTCTAAATGAAAAAGCCTATAGTGGAAGAAAGTGCATTGTTGTGGAAGAAGACTAAGACTAAAGTATAATACTGGATGTAAAAGAAAACTGCCAAAACCAAAAATACTGCTAAAAATTTCCACACATTCATTTTGCACAAAATCATGCGAAATTTCATTCAAAAGCATAAACTTTTTAATTGTGTCTTCAACCATTTTCCACCGACACATGAATAAGTACTACATGGAGAAAGTTGGAACTAATAAAAGGCATATAGCTTCCTCATTTACATTGACAATGTTTGATAATGATGTGACTTCACAAAACTTCTGTTTGTTCTTTTGCTTTGTTACATGATAATCCATAAACAAAACAATTGCATAAAGACTCTATACTATAACTAGTCACACTATAAAAAGCCCTAGAATTTTAGCATGCATGATCTAGCATAAGACAAAAATGTTTTTGGTGATGAGGACCTTCTTCAGTCTCACACTGAAAGGGGAAGGGAGTGAATTAATATGAGATGTTCACTTTTTATAAATCTTTCTGGATTTAACCTATGTGACTTATTAGAGCCAATGATCCAATTTTTATCTTTCTTCTTTATGTGAGAATAGCTGTATGGATATCAATCAGATACAAACACTTAATAACATATAACAATTTTTACGTGGTTCACCCATAATGTGTAAGCTACATCCACAGTGTGATAAGATCACTCCTAAATCATGTAATCCACTCTTGTTATCAAGGGATACAATTTGGTTGTGAAAGGATCACTCCTAAATCATGTAATTCACTCTTGTTATCAAGGGATACAGTTTGGTTATGGAAGGATCATTCCTTAACCACTTACAATGATCTCAGGATCACTCAATGGACTAATCTTTCGATCACTCCAAGGGTATCCCGCCCTTTTTCACAAAATACATAAATAGTTTATGATAATGACTTCCCTGAGATAGATCACTTAATGTTGCAAAAAATGGATCTTCTCTTGCCTTACTGCTAGTCTTTACTTAGGCTTTGCCGGTCTCTTCTCTACAGGTTATCTCTGTTGCAAGTTCTCTCCACTGTCAATTATCTCCGTTGCAGGTTCTCTTCCCTTGCTGCCGGTATTGCCTCACCTACTGCCTCGGTAGATTCTCTCCTCTGCTATTGGTGCTGCCTCCCCTACTGCCTTAGCAGGTTTTTTCCTTCTGCTATTAGTGCTGCCTCCTTCGACCTTGGCAGGTTCTTTTCCTTTGCTGCCAGTGCTACCTTACCTATTGCTTTGGCAGGTTTCTTCCTTTGCTACCAATGCTACCTCACCTACTGCCTTGGCCGGTTGCCTCCTCTATTGCCTTGGCAGGTTTCCTCACTTGCTGCCTTAGCTCGTTTTCTCCTCTGCTGCTACAAGCTGTCGGCCCTACTGTTTTGCTGTGTGCATATGCTGTTATTGTTGCCTACATGTTTTGCTATTGCTGCCTGCACATGTTGCAATCGCTGCCTACACGTTCTACTATTGCTACCTACACGTTCTATTATAGCTACCTACACGTGCTGGACTTGCTACTGGTGCTGCAATTGCTAGTATTGCCTTCTGGACTTGTTGCTGGTGCTATAATTGTTGGTATTGCCTGCTGGACTTGCTGTAATTGCTAGAATTGCCTGTTGGACATGCTGTAATTGTTAGGATTGCCTGTTGAACTTGTTGCAATTGCTGGGATTGCCTATTGCAAGTTGTTGGTCTATCTTTGGTTTGCTGCCTACCCTTTTTGCAATAAGTTCCTTCTCTTTACTGCAATTTGCTGGTTTCCTTACTACAATTGTTGGTTTCCTTGAGTGGCTACTGCAACTCCTTTTCCCTTTGGTTTGGCTGGCTACTGCCTTCTTCTTTCTTTGGTGTGGCTGCTACACCTTGTTCTCCCTTTGGTAAGGCTACCTTCTTCTTCTCCCTTTGGTGTAGTTGTCGGTTGCTGCAACTTCTCCTTCAATTGGTGTGGCTACCTCCTTCTTTGATGGTTGTTGTCACCTCTTCTTTGGCCAGCTGCTACTGCACTCTCCTTGGCCGGCTGCACCTTTCTTTAGCTACAACTCTCTTGGCCGGTTATTGCTGCACCCTCCTTGTACGGTTGCTCTCTCTTTTCAGCTTGCCATTCTCTTTTTATGGTTGGTTGTTCTCTTGTAGCCCACACACATCTTGCAACATGCATAGGGTTATTTTAGAGCCTTGAGATTAGGGTTGCATACTCATTAATGACCAACATTGATTCCCAAAGGTTGCCTTGCAATCAATGACTAGATTTGATTCCTAAAATTTAGGGTCAACAATCAACCTTGAACCTTAAAATTTAAGGTTGACAATTAACATTGACTCATCGACTTTAGGGTTGACTTGCCATCAACAATTTTTCCCACTGAGGTATATATTGATGGGCTCAACAATCTCCCCTTTTGGATTTGTTAGCAACACATTAAATCCAACTTTCAACAGTTAAGCATAACTATAGCTCTCCTTGAAACATGTATCTCCCTTTTTGCATGTACCTATATCTTTAGCTCCCCCTTTTTCCTGCTTCTCTCCCTTGACAATTTCTCCCCCTTTATTCATCAAGCTACTCCCCCTTTTGATCAATATATACTCTCTTTGGATTTATGCAAAATGTCTCTCCCTTTGACAACAAATCCAAAGAATAATAGAAGAGGAAAGGGAAAAGGGTTAGAGGATACCTCAGCCTCTAGGGGATGGCTGAATATATAAGTTCAACCCCTTTTGTCCAAAATGTCCTAATCTCCTATGCCATAGCAAATTCTTATCTTTGGTGTTTATGTAGCATGTGTTTTTGCTTCTAGAAACTTGGTATAAGTTTCCATTTGTTCTTTCTCCCTTAGTTAGAATAACACCATCACTTAATCTCTTTACTGTGCAGCCACTCTTGCTAAAAGTAACTTCATGTCCAACATCACAAAGTTAACTATCATTGATAAGATTGTGTTTTAGTCCTTCAACATTAAGCACTTCCTTCGATTTCAACTTTTCTTCAACAAATTCAGTAGCATCGATACCTTAAATCTTTAAGGCACCATTATTGCCAAATTTGACTGACCCTTCATCATATTTTGCTATTCCTTTCAACATCTTAGAGTCTTCTGTCATGTGTGAAGAGCAGTCATTGTCCAAGATCCATGACTTTTCTTTCTTGGAAGCTTTTAAGGCTACTTCCACAACCATAGTTGTTTCTCTTCCTTTTCTTCTTCTTTGGTTGAATGTAGGAGCATATATAGGTGTTCTCCTTTGCACTCTTTGACCGAGCAGCAATGTCAAGCAATCCTTAGTATTATTTCTAGCCTTTTCACATCTTTCACAGATTTCTCTAAGCAAATCAAATTTGTTTCTTAGTAGAATATGACTTCTTTTCACCTAAGACTGTCTCCTTTCTTGATAAAGTCTCTCCCTAGACTCTTGCCTCCCATTTCTCTTCATTATCGACCCATTATTCCAATGCACATTAGCCTTCTACCCATATTTCCCACATCTTCAACAAAATCCTTCAAATCTGGGTTTTCTTCTTTCTCTAAGTGCATATCACCTATCTTTAGCAATTGTTATGACAACATCTTCTCTACTTTTGGATAGGAGTTTTCACCATATCTTTCCTAACCCATTTTAGCTTAGGTTGGTTTCTTTTCTCCGTAACGTCATTGTGCTGGCTTTTAGGTACAAAAATAATTTTCTTCTTCACTTCTACCTTCTCACTTGGCTTTTTAATATAGCCAAGTCCTTTCTTCCCTATGGAATGAGGTCTTTGATTGCTTAGACACTTATGCAACTTTCTAGTAGTATCCTCCTTGATGGCATTTACTAAAGATAACTCTCCTTTCACTTCCATGGCCTACATAAAACTTTCTTCATGCTTCTTCAATTTAGACTCAGCCTTGTGGAGCTTGGCTTGCAAAATCAACACCTCTTGCTCTTGTGCAATCACCTTAGAACAAAGATCTTTGTGTATCTTTTCTTGCTCTACCTCAAGTATGATTAGCTACTTAATTCTCTTAAGTACTCCTTCTCTTTTGCTTTAAACTCTTTTACTTTCACCTAGAGATCAGATTCATCAACAACTGAATTTTCATATAGCATTTTGTTTCTATGCAAACAAGCTCTTAATTCATTTTCAAGTTGTTGAACCGACTCATCCTCTTTTTCTTCCTCTTCGGCTGATTCCTTATCACTTGAAGATTCTAGAACATCATCTACTTTAGCAACCATCATATTCCCTGCAACATCATTATCAGAATCATCAACTTTTTTTTTTTCAAAATCTTCTGCATTTAACTTACTTAAATAATATCTTTTTTTTGGATCTGAAGAATTGCTTTTTCCCTTTAGCACTTGAATTTCCAGTTTTAAAATAACTAGATTTCTTTGTTCTCTTCCATGGGATTGGCTCATCATACCATCACTGTTTGCTTCTCTTCTCTTTGGGCAGTTCACGGCAAAATGCCCTATGTCTCCATAGCTAAAGCACTTTAAGGGTAATTTTCCCTTAGACTTCCCTTTTCCTTTCCTCATATTGTTGGTGATGTATGCCATGACTTCATCCAGTTCAATATCACCATCTTCTTCTTTAGAGTTCCTGTTAGATTCTTCTTCTTGGTCTTTAATCTTAGCTTCTTCATTGCCTTGAAGGCCAGCTCCTTCTCCACCTTGGACTTCTTCTCTTTCTTCATTGGGGCTATTCTTATTTCATAAGCCATCAATATGTTGTGCAAATCATTTAAGAGCAGCTTATTCAAATCTTTATCTTCCATGGAAGAGACCTTGGGATTGTAATCTTTCGGTAAGGTTTTGAATATTTTCCTTACCATAGTAGTATTGTTGATCTCCTTTTTATAGCCTCTGATAGAGCACACAATTTTGTTGACTCTTGTGAAAAAGACATCCACAAACTCATCATTATGCATTTTAATGTCTTCAATTCTACTCCTCTAGATTTGTAGCTTGGCTTCCTTCACAACCTTGTCTCCTTCATAAATGTTCTTTAATTTGTCCCAAATTTGTTTGGCTGTGTTGCACCCCATCACTTTGGTAAATTCTTTGTCTGATAAGGAGGCATATAAGGCATTTCTCACCTTTCCATCACATTCCAAATTCTTCTTATTAGTAGGCATTATAGCATCACCTTCTATGATAGGGATGAAGCCTTTACTAGCAGACTTAAACACATCAAGACCAAGTGACATCAAACATGGGAGCATCCTATTCTTCCATAACTGATAATTCTGTCCATCAAAAGTAGGGATGGCCTTGCTATTAACACTGTTTATATTGTCCATGATATCAATCAGTAGTAGAGTCAACAACAAACAACTTCAGATCACAGCAAGCAAATTGGATCAATAGAGGAACCAAACTCTGATACCACTTGATAAGGACCTTCTTAGTTCTCACACTGAGAGGGGGAGGGGGTAAACTAGTGTGAGATGTTCACTTTTTATAAATCTTTTCAGATTTAACCTCTATGACTTGTTAGAGCTGATGATCCAATTTTTATCTTTCTTCTTTAAGTGAGAGTGATTGTTCAAATATCAATCAAATGCAAGCACTTAAGAACACACGATAATTTTATGTAGTTCACCCACGTCCATGGTGTGATAGGATCACTCCTAAATTACACAATCCACTCTTGTTATCAAGGGATACAATTTGGTTATGGAAGGATCACTTCTTAACCACTTATGATGATCTCCCAATCACTTAATGAACTAATCTTTAGATCACACCGTATCCCACCCTTTTTAACAAAATACATAAACTGTTTATCATAATGACTTCCCTAAGATAGATCACAACTTTATGCATAGGTTGTTGTTGTGGAAAATGGATCTTCTTTTTCCTTACTGTCGATCTTTGCTCAAGCTTTGTTGGTCTCTTCTTTATAGGTTATCTCTACTGCAGGTTCTCTCTCCCTATTGCCGGTGTTGCCTCACTTGCTACCTCGGTAGGTTCTCTCCTCTATTACTGGTGTTGTCTTGGCAGGTTCTCTCCTCCTGTTGTCAGTGCTACCTCTTTTGGCCTTGGCAGGTTCTTTTCCTCTACTATTGGTGTTGCCTCACCTACTGCCTTGGTAGGTTTTTTCCTTTGCTACCAGTACTACCTTACCTACTGCCTTGGCAGGTTGCCTCACCTGCTGTCTTCATAGGTTGCCTCTGCCTTGGCACATTTTCTCCTTTATTGCTACAAGCTACTGGCCTTGCTGCTATTACTGCTTGTACATTCTGTTGTTGTTGCTTACATGTGTTGCTATTATTGCCTACACATTTTGCTATTGCTACCTGCATGTTCTGCTATCGTTGCCTACACGTTCTGCTATTGTTGCCTGCAGGTCCTGCAATCATTGCCTGCACGTTCTACTATTGCTGCTTACACGTGCTGGACTTGATGTTGGTGCTGCAATTGCTAGTAAAGCCTACTGGACTTGCTACTGGTGCAATAATTGCTGGTGTTGCCTGTTGGACTTACTGTTGGTGCTACAATTGCTGGACTTACTGCAATTATTGGGATTGCCTTCTAGATGTGCTATAATTACTGGGATTGCCTACTGTACTTGTTGTAATTGCTAGGATTGCCTGCTAGATATGCTGCAATTGCTAGGATTGCCTTTTGGACATGCTGCAATTATTAGGATTGCTTGCTAAATTTGTTGCAATTGCTAGGATTGCCTTCTAGACATGTTACAATTGCTAGGATTGCCTACTGAACTTGATGGAATTGCTAGGATTGCCTGTAACAGGTTGCTAGTTTCTCCACGGTTTGTTGCCTGCCCTTTCTGTAATAGGTTCCTTCTCCTTGTTGCAATTTGTTGGTTTCCTTGCTGCAATTTGCTGGTTTCCTTGGGTGGCTATTGCAACTTTTTTTCCCTTTGGTTTGGCTGGTTGTTGCCTTCTTTCTTTGGTGTGGTTGATGCACACCTTTCTTTTTGGTTTGGTGTGTCTATTGCACGCCCTTCCCTTTAGTTTGGTATGGCTATTACACATCTCCTTTGCTAGTTTAGTGTGGCTGCCGGTTGCTGCAACTCCTCCTTCAATTGGTGTGGCTACCTCCTTCCTTAATGGTTGCTGTCACCTTTTCTTTGGTCGGTTGCTATTGCAATCTCCTTGGCCAGCTACTGCACTTTCCTTGGCTGGTTGCACCTCTCCTTGGCTACAACTCTATTGGCTGGTTGTTGCTGCACCCTCCTTGTATGGTTGCTCTCTCTTTTTAGCTTACTATTCTCTCTTTATGGTTGACTATTCTCTCTTATTTTTCTGCAGCTGATCGTTCTCCCTTGTAGCTCACACACATCTTGCAAGATGCATGGGGTTATTTATAAAGCATTGAGATTAGGGTTGCACTCTCATCAACAGTTAGCATTAATTTCCAAAGGTTGCTTTACAATCAATGGTTAGATTTGATTCCTAAAATTTAGGATCAACGGTCAACCTTGACCCTTAAAATTTAGGGTTGATAGTCAACATTAACTCATTAACTTCAAGGTTAACCTACCATCAACAGTTTTACCCAATGACCTCTTTGTATCTTAACGACATTCATAACATTAAATCAACACAAATAACTATGTGAGATGGTGTTGACAACAAATCCAACATTAACCATAAAAAATGAGCTTAATAATTGGTTTTGTCCCTCATTTACATTGATAATATCTAACATGCATGATCAAAGCTTCCATTGAGGTTAGACCATGTTAAAGGGGTTTAAAGGAATCATCAATTGAAATATGGATTTCACATAAATAAGAGATATCATAGAAAAATAGGGGAATAGTAAAATAAAAATAAAAAAGGGGGTGAGAAAGAAAGAGAGATAATAAACAAGGTTTTGGGAACTGGTGGAGAGGAAAGAGAGAACCAAAAAAAAAAAAAGGAAAAAAACCGGGGGGAAGATTCCTCTTTAGTTGAATCTCCTTCTATCTTCTTTAAGGTACTTGTCAACGTTTGATTTGTGTTTATTTTAAGGTAGCAAACCTGTGCTTGGTGTCTTTGTGTTCATTTTAAAGTACGAAAGAGAGAGAGAGAGAGAGAGAGAGAGTCAAGCTATAAAGGAAAGCAGAAGGCATGAGCAAAAGAGAAAAAATTAGAACTAGGAGAACCATTTAGACCCTTTTAAATGTCAAAGCTTTTATTTGTCTAGCTTCAATTCTTTTGGGCTCTTAAAGGGCTAGAAAACCAATAATATTAAGATCATGAGATTGGACCACATAAGCCTATTTGAACTTAATGACAATCCTACCCATTAAGGGTTGTCCTAAAATTAAAATTTCACAATAACTTAATTAGACCCTAGATTGCCCGCTCATTTTAAATTCCAAACAGTAACACAAAAGTAATAATTGTTCAAAAGATATTTCTCAATACCTAGAACAAAAAAATAAGATAATTGAATGACTACAAAAAGTTTACCAGGGGAAGGAAGTACTTCAGGGCGAAGCTCTCTGCTCCCCTTCTTTGCCAAGCTCTTAAAAGTTCCTTTAGGCAGACTACTAGCAGTAGAGGCTGGATTGCTACAACGCGAAATATACAAGCTGAAAATTTTTTAAAAGAAAATAGAAATTCTGATTATCATGGATACATGTTGCCAAGAAGTAACTAATGCCAATAATGTTCAAGACCTACCATTTCCCAACCCCTTTCCCAACCAACCAAATGTCCTCATTATTGGATTAAGATAGCATGTGCTGGCCCTTTGTACGATTGATCAATATATGGGGAATGAAATATTGAATAATATTATTCATCTAAGAATTAATCAGGAGAACAATGGGGCTAAAAATATGCAAAAAAGTAATGGGCAAGAAGACATACCAGTGAACTCTTGCCCATTTAGATAAGCATCAATAGAAGTTGGTCGATTAGCCAACGTTCTTTAAGTTCAAAATTGTAGAAGACCTTATGAATATGTCATCCAAAGGGATTGAAATCTAATCCCACTTCTCTCAAAATTGGAAGAAATAGAGTCAAATTACATACATTGAGGAAAGGGGGTAAAAGAAATTTGAAAAAAAAAAAAAGAATATATAAGTGAAACCTTCAAAAAATCAATGGAAACAAAGGGTTAAAATCAAGAATCTTGGCCATTAGATTTGAAACTAAAATGATAAGATAAACAAAGGACCTAAACTAGAGAAGAAATGCAGTAAACTACCATATTTTGATTGGAGAATCACAAATAGGATGTATAATGGTAACATACTTGAAAACTTAGGCACTACCAACAACTCACCAATTACTTGACTGAAAAGTGTTTGACTCTTCTCCCAAAGCAATCTCTTGACATCGTCAAAAGAAAATTAAGGATAAAGAGAAAACTAAAGGGACATAAGGATGCAATTAAGAAATAGCATTGATGACTAGAGTCATGCAAGCAAACCAATGAAAAGGAATATAGCTCGGCAAAGAGTACAATGAAAACAACCATATAATATCCTAAATCTATGATTGAAAAAGGTAAAGAACAAAGATGCAAATCAAAGCCATATAAACAAACCTAAAGATCTTGAGCCATGGACTAGTTACCTTCAACTTTTGCCTCATGCAAAGCAGTTCTAATAAAACAACCCCACAATTATAATGAAATGGTCCAAAGATATCAAACACTATAAAACATCATTTTGCATTCAGGCAAAGTTAGAAAAATAGAAAAAATAAAAACAATAAGAGAGAGAAGTAAGCTCAGTGACACATAAATTATCAAAGCTAAGAAGACAAAATAATAGTGGTCTCAAACTGAATAGGAAAACAACTTTCATTAATTGAGGCAAGTGTGTTGTTGACCTTCTAAATTGTTGTCATAATTAAAAAGCAATGGCTAACCTTGAGCAAGAATCAACAAAAAACAACAACAAACCTTTATATTTTCACTTTTGAAAATCCACGAAATTTCTCTTACTAAATTCCTTCATGGGCTATCAACTAAAGATACTAATTTGATTAATGTTTTAATGAAGGTCCTCTCCAAAATCCTCTAAAGTAAGCAACTAGGTGTGCAAAGATGCCACTGCAATTAGAAAACTAGGTAAAATTGGATACATTTAATTAGAGAACATACTAACCAGTGACGTTTCCTAGAGTTTTTCTTGGGAATATTTGCAAGCTTAAATAATAATACTGTTACTTGTGGCAATATGTTCTTTCGAGGGAGGGCATATTCTTTCTAAAGTGGAAGCCTTCGATGCAACTAGAGGTTGTATAGTTGTGGAATCACAAAAAGAAAAATTTTCTTTCTCCACAATAGCTTTATAATTCCCAGACACATAATTTTTTCATGCCTCAATAGTAGAATGCTAAGTGTGCAATCCCTTTGAATCAGAAGTAATAAGAGAAGCAAGTTTTCTCCTATATCCAAAACTAACTTCCTAGCTTGCTTTCGTTTGTATTTCTAGTCCCTATTTTTGACAAATCAACATGCTCTGGTGAAGGCAGTTTCAATGTACCAACAAATTTTAGGCTATCCTCTTGTGACTTTTTAGTGCATTTAGGAAGAGTGTTTGCAAGCTAAAGTAAGCCAAAAGAATGCACACTAAGGAGGAAAAATAGAGAAGTCTAAGTGACTATATGTGTAGCAAAGAATAAATGACTCTAGGATTCTTGATATTTACCATAGAGATTTGGGATGTAAGAATATGAATGACTCTCTTGAAAAATTTTTCATCGATAGGAAATAGAGAGAAACTTCAAACTAGCTTGAGAAGTAAATTAGCATTTGACACATGTTAAATCACAAACACTTAAGATCCTTTTAAGCACTAGCTTCATTGCCTTTCTTAAGACTTATTCTGTACAATGATGATGGCAGCAAAATCAATCTAGGTGCACGTGAGGAGCAAATGCTACTTTGATTTAAGAAATTTACAATAGAGGTCCCAATTTCAGTAAGAATTTGCAACTTCTACTAGCCAATTATGATCTACATCAATACAAGGTGAAAGATCAACAGTTGAAAATTCTCCAAGAGAAAAAAATATACTAATAGGAGTTTCCAAAGCATCAACAACATCTTCAGCTCTTTTAATAGCACGAAAAATATTGAGCAAATGCAAGGCAGTATCATTTATAAGATTTATGTCACCATTGAAAATGGTAGAATTTAATAATGTTTGCACAACCTAAAAGAGTGGACTGCAAAATAACACTATCCCTGTGTTACCACAATTGAAGAAACATTCACATTTGGTAAAGTAACAAACGCTTAAACCAAATTGACTTCAGATACACACCCAAATAACTGGGCATATATTTCATCTTGACATTCTAAAGGTGGAAAGTCAGCATCATAGGCAAGAAAGTGGATCAAGAATAGCACAATGTATGATGTAAAATCTGTAAGTGACACTCTTTGCATTGTAGATGCCCAACAAATTTGAGCTTCTCTACTTTAGTCCTTGATAAATTCTTCTAGATATTTCACTAACTAAAAAAGTGACAACATAAGTAACATGGAATAAGTATAAGAGTAAAAATAAACATAGCTCATATGATGGAAAACATAGAGCAGTACTAGATATAGCATCCTACAAAATTGTCAAATTGAGGCAATGCAAAAGAACATGCATATCTAATAGGTATTAAATGCTCCTTCAACAACTTGTGAGCTTTATCAAGGAACAGCCTCCTAACAAAAGAGGAAGAATCCTAGAATTTGACAAAAAAGAAGAAAGAAACAAACTGTTGGGCACAAGAGAATAAAATCAAGTTTATCATTGATGACTTTAACTATAAGCATAATAATAGACCATAAAGAAGGAAACCATATGCGTATAACCCAAATATCACAGCAAAAAGACATTCATATGGTGAACATTCAACTAACATACAATCATTCTATGAGCCATAAATGACGAATATGTTTAAATGTTTTTATAAAAAAAAGTAATGATAGCATAATAGGTGTGAAGAGTAAAATTTTGAGGTGCAAATGCATTAGATTATTGCTACTTGTTACAAAAGACTCCAATGCAATGCGAACTAGCTTATCCCACACGCAATTCAAAAATACCTTTGCTAGTGAAATTATCAAGTGAAAACCCTCTGGAGAAATATGTAAATCCCATCTTCTGGATAGTTAGAGAAAAGATTTGTAGCAGCTAATCTAATACGTGGCTTGTCTTTTGCATCAACCAAAAAATTGAACAAACTTAAAAAAACAATCATATGGGGAAGTCAATGAAATGGTGGACAATAACTTCAACATTGTTAAGAAACCATTCAACTCAAAAAGCTTAAATTGTTAGATAAGGCCCAAAAATAGATCATATATTAAACTCCAACATGTCCCTACACATAAAAGAAAAGTTCTCTTAGGTTGGAAGCATGAACAAACAAGAAATTCACAATTCAATATAAGGGTAGTACAATTCGAATTTATGATCTCCTAACAATGAAAGATCTGATATCATTAAGCTTTTTGGTTGAATAGCTTCTTCACAAACACATACAATTTTATCTGATCATTGGATACAGTCATCAAATTTTAGAACTATTATTCTCACCCATATAATTGCCCCCCAAAAAAAAATAAGAGCAATAAAAATATATTGTAACTCAAATATGCAGGTCAAAGAGTGAGGAAATGTAGTAAATACACTCACAATGATTCAATCAAGAATCTAAGAACTATGCTATCTTTCCTCTTGGCACTGCACTTTCCTTCTGTCGTGCACTCTCTCTTTCTCTTTTGCTGTTGAAGGCTTTCTCCTTCTTGTTACCGCTGCTATCTCCTCCTTGTTACTGTTATTACCTTCTCTTGTTGCCATTGCACTCTTCTTCTTCCTTTTGTGCTGTTGTTGTTTTCTCTTATTTTTTCAACTCTCTTTTCTCTTCTGTATGAAACATTTTTACAACTCTCTTTTCTCTTCTATAGGACTCATTTTTGCAACTCTCTTATGGTTTGCAACACTTTCTCTTGCTGAGCTCTCTCTTCTGTTTTTGTAGCACTCTCTCCTGCTGTTCTCTCTTTAATTTTCTGCAAAGCACACACCTCTTAGCAGCTACATGGATATATTTATAAGCCTTGAGTTTAGGGTTGTCCTATCATCAATGGTCAGCATTGAGTCCCAAGAGTTGCCTTACAATCAATGGTCAGTATTGATTCCTATGGGTTAACCTATGATCAATGATAACCATTGGTTCCTAAACTTTAAGGTCAATGGTCAGCATTGACTCCTAAAATTTTGGGTCAATGGTCAACATTGACTCGTTGAATTTAGGATTAACCTGTCATCAACGGTTTTGACAAACAATCTCTTTGCATCTTAACAGTGTTCACAACATCAAATCAACAAGGACAAATATATGAGATGTTGTTGACAATAAATCCAACATTAGCCATAAAAGATGGGCTCAGCAATCTCCCCCTTTTGATTTATTAGCAACACATTAAATCCAAAAATCAGTAATTAAGCACAAACAGCAACTTTTGACATACACAGCTCCCCTTGAAACATGCATCTCCCTTTTTGCATGTGGGCTTGATACTAATTGGAAACAACCTTTAACTCCCCTTTTTTTTGCTTCTCCCTATTGACAATTTCTCCCCCTTTATTTTATTTTCCCTTTTGGATTTATTAAGCTACTCCCCCTTTTGATCAATACATACTCTCTTTGGATTTGGGAAAAATAACTCCCCCTTTGACAACAAATCCAAAGAATAATAAATGAGGGAAGGGGAGGAGGGGTTAAAGGCATACCTTAGCCTCTAGGGGATGGCTAAATACATAAGTTTAGCTCCTTTTGTCCAAGATGTCCCAATCTCCTATGCTATAACAAATTCTCATCTTTGGTACTTATGTGCCATGTGTTTTTGCTACAGGAAACTTGGCATAAGTTTCCATATGTTTTTTCTCCCTTTGTAAGAACAGCACCATCATCACAAAGTTGGCTAACACTGATTAGATTGTGTTTTAGCTCTTAAACACAAAGCACTTCCTCTGATTTCAACTTTTCTGCACCAATTTTAGCAACATTAACACCTTTAATCTTTAAAGCACCATCATTACCAAACATGACTAACCCTCCATTATATTTTTCTACTTCCTTCATCACCTTGGAGTCTCCTGCCATGTGTGAAGAGTAGCAACTGTCCAGGATCCATGGTTTTTCTTTCTTGGAAGCTTTTAAGGCTACTTCCATAGCCATAGCCATTTCCCTTGCTCTTCTTCTTGTTTGGCCAAATGTAGGGGCATATATAGGTGTTCTCCTTTGTACTTGTTGATCGAGCAGTAATGTCAAGCACTCTTCAGTAGTATGTCTAGTTTTTTCGCATCTTCCACAGATTCTTCCAACATATCAAATTTGTTTCTTAGCGGAATATGGCTTCTTTTCACTTGAGGTTGTCTCCTTTCTTGATAGAGTCTCCTTTATACTCTTGCCTCACATTCCTCTTTATTATAGGCCCATTACTTTAGCATAGACTAGCCTTGTGCCCATACTTACCACAGTTCTAGCAAAATCCTTCAAATTAAATTTTCTTCTTTCCCCAAGTTCATGTCTCTTATCTTGAGTGAGTATTGTGGCAACCTTCTTTCTGTCTTTGACAACCTGTCACTTTTGGATAGGAGTTTTCATCACATCTTTTCTAACCCATTTTAGCTTAGGTTGGTTTCTTTTCTCTATAACGTCATTATGTTTGTTTTTAGGCACCAACACAATTTTCTTCTTCTCTGCTACCCTCTCATTTGGCTTTTCAACATAGCCAAGTCCTTTCTTTCCCATAGAATGAGGTCTTCGTTTACTTAGACACTCATCCAACTTTTTGGTAGCATCCTTCTTGATAGCATTTGTTGAAGAGGACTCTTCTCTCACTTCCATAGCCTGTATAAATCTTTCTTCATACATCTTCAATTTAGAATCAGCCTTGTATAGCTTGGCTTGCAAAATCAACACTTTTTGCTCTTGTGCAATCACCTTAGTACCAAGATCTTTGTGTATCTTGCCTTGCTCTACCTTAAGTACATTTAGCTCAATTTTTTTTCAAGTACTTCTTTTTTGCTTTAAACTCCTTTTCTTTCACATGGAGATCAGATTTATCAACAGTAAAATTTTTATTTAGCTTCATGAGATGTCTTACCTCTTTTTCCAACTTGCTGTTTTTATGTAAATAACCTCTCAATTCATTCTCAAGTTGCTGCATTAACTCTTCCTCTTCCTCTTCAATTGATTCCTCATTACTTGAAGATTCTTGTTCAACATCTACTTGTGCAACCAGCATATTTTCTACAACATCATCATCTACTTCTTCTTCAAAATCTTATTTATCCAATTTGCTCAAGAAATTTCTTCTTTTGGATCTAAAGAGTTTCCTTTTCCCTTTGGCATTTGAATTTCTAGCTTTAAAACAGTTGGATTTCTTTGTTCTCCTCCTTGGAGCTGGCTTATCATCATCATCACTATTTGGTTCTTTTCTCTTTGGGCAATCCACGACATAGTGCCCAATGCCTCCACAACTAAAGCACTTTAAGTCTAATTTTCCCTTATACTTCCCTTTTCCTTTCCTCATATTTTTGGTGGTGTATGCCATGACTTTATTAAATTTAGTATCACCATCTTAAACTTCATAGCTGCTGTTGGATTCTTCTTCTTGTTCTTTAATCTTTAATTTCTTCATTGCCTTAAAAGCCAACTCTTCTCTGTCTTAGGCTTTTTTTTTTTATTCCTTAGGGCTATTCTCATTTCATAAGCCACCAATATACTATGTAAATCATCCAAGTGCAGTCTATCCAAATCTCTATTTTTTATGGAGGAAACTTTAGCATTAAAAGCTTCTGGTAAGGTTCTAAGTATCTTCCTTACCATAGTAGCATCGTTGATCTCTTTTTTATAGCTTAAGCATACAATTTAATTTACTCTTGTAAAGAAGGCATCCATAGATTCATCATTCAGCATCTTTATGTCTTCAAATATGCTCCTTCAAATTTGTAATTTGGCTTCCTTCACAACCTTGTCTCTTTCATAAATATTCTTCAATTTGTCCCAAATTTGTTTGGCTATGTTGCACCCCATCACTTTGGTGAATTCTTTGTTTGATAAGGAGGCATATAAGGCATTTCTAGCCTTTCCATTACACTATAAATTCTTCTTATTAGTAGGCATCATAGCAGCATCTTTAGTAATAGTGGTGAAGCCACTAACAGCAAATTCAAACACATTTAGACCAAGTGACATCAGATATAGGAACATTTTATTCTTTCATAATTGATAATTTTGTCCATCAAAAGTAGGAATGCCTTTGCCATTAAGACTATTCATGCTTTCCATGATATTAACTAGTAGTAGATGTAAAGATTCACAGCAGCAACAAAACATTCAGATTAAAGTAGAATGGATCAACCAAGGAAACCAAGCTATGATATCACTTGATGAGGACGTTATTGGGTTTTACATTGAGAGGGGGAGAGGGTGAATTAGTGTGAGATGCTTACTTTTTACAAATTTGTTCAAATTAAACCTTTGTGACTTGTTAAAGTCGATGATCTAATTTTTATCTTGCTTCTATATGTAAGAATAGTTGTATGGATATCAAGCAAGCACAAGTACCCGAGAAACCAAAATTTTTTCGTGGTTCACCCATAATGTGTGAGCTACGTTCGTAGTGTGATAAGATCACTCTTAAATCAAATGATCTACTTTTATTAACAAAGGGATACATCTAATGTTGTGGAAGGATCACTCCTTAACCACTTATGGAAGGATCACTCTTTAACCACTCACAATGATCTCTCGATCACTTGACAAGTTGATCTCCCGATCACTCGAAGGATTGATCACCCAATCACTCAAAGGATTGATCTCCCGATCACTCCAAGGGTCTCCCACCCTTTTTCAAGAAGTACATAAAAAGTTATAATAAAAATTTTCTTGAGAAAGATCTCTCAATGTCTACAAGCTGCTATTGCAAAAAACAAATCTTCTCCTTCCTCACTGCCTGTCTTTGCTCAAGCTTTACAGGTCTCTCCTTTTCTTTTTATTATTGCTGCCGTCTCTTCTCTATAGGTTCTCTCCACTGCTGCTACTATCTCTCCTTTGCAAGTTCTCTCCACTGCTGCTACTATCTCTCCTTTGCAAGTTCTCTCCACTGCTGCTATTGTCTCTCCTTTGTGGGTTCTCTCTTCTGTAGGTTCTTTCCTTTGAAGGTTCTCTCAACTACAGGTTCTCTTCGCTACAGGCTGGTTCTTTCCTCTACTGCCGGTGCTACTTGCTTCTACCTTGGTAGGTTCTCTTCTTTTGAATGTCACTGCAGTCTCTCCTCCTTTATGCCGCTGCACTCTCTCCTCCTAGATGCTAGTGCTGTCTTTCCTCTTAGATGTTGTTGCACTCTCTATTCCTGGATGCTGCTACTGTCTTTCCTCCTATATACTGTTGTAGTATCTCCTCTTGGATAGTATTATGTCTTTCCTCTTGGCGCTGCACTCTCCTTCTACCATGCACTCTTTCTTTCTCTTCTGCTACTAGAGGCTTTCTTTTCCTTGTTGCCACTATTGCCTCCACTTTGCTACCGCTACTACCTTTTCTTTGCTACAGTTGCTACCTTCTCCTTATTGAAGCTATTGCCTTCTCCTTGCTGCCATTGCACTCTTCTTCTTTGTTGTTCCCACAACCTTGTATGGGTTGTAATTGTTGTCAACTAAGTTTATGTGTGCAAGAAAGTAAAGCCACATGGAAGGGCAAGAAAGTAAATCTGCGACGTAAGGGCAAGAACGCAAATCCGCCATGTAAGCCCTATTAGGGTTTCATGGAAGAGAGTATATAAAGACCTTGGAAGACAAAACTAGGGTAAGGCTAACACAATCGAATACACAGCAAAACACCAAACCCTACACAGAAAAAAATACCACCTGCAAAAGAGAGAGAAAACCTTGGGAGAGAGAGAAAGTGGTTAATGGCCGAAGAGGGGTTGGATAGTAGGCCAAAGAAGAGCCACCACCGATCGGAGGAGAAAACCAGCACGGCAGAATAGGGAAGAGAAAGAAATTCGGTGGTAAGAGAGAGAAATCTAGCTGGACAGCAAGAGAGAGAGAAACAGATGACACAGCAAGAGAGAGAAACAGGTCGACCGCAAAATAGAGTGGATGATCAATGGCCAAACAGGAAAGCAGATACGGCCAAAAGGGATACCACTGGCAGAATCGAGAGAAAGAGAGAAAAATTGAGACAACCGTTGGAAGAGAGAGAAAAGAGGTATACAGCCAGAACAGAGGAGTCGACGGGAAGGAGAGAAAAAGAAACCTGATGGCTAACCAAGTGAGCACGGCAAAACACACCACCAGCGGAAGGAGAGAGAAACCCGACAACCAAATAGGGAAGGAGAGAAAAACCTATTATGGCCAGAACAGAGGGGTGGACGGCTGATGAACAGTGACCGGCAGAAAAGGGAGAAAATCTGATACAGCCAAAGGAGGCGTCAAACGGTGAGACAAGGAGATGGGTGAGATCGTGAGACAGTGAAGGCAGGAGTTGTGTGAGACAACGTAAAGAAGAAATTCGACGAAGCATCGGAAAGAACTCAACGTATTTCTAGATTTCTTCAAGAGAGGTTAGAGAGCGTTGCAGTGAACTTCTAAGCGACAGTGGAGCAGCCTTTCAATTGAAAAGAGGCAAGACAAGCTAGAAGAAAGGTAGACACAATAAGAGACACTCTTTGTATTGTACTTGCTTAGTAATTGCAATAGTGAAAGGAGCAGAGGATTAAGGCATCCATTGTAACTGGAATTATCAAGTATAGTGGATAGTCTCGGTAAGGGAGAGTCCCTACCACCGTGGATGTACGTCATGTTGACAAAACCACGTAAATCTCGTGTGTCCTAAATTTGCTTTACATTCTGTGTTTTGAATTGAGTTGTGAACGCAGCTAAAGTATTAGCCAACCCATAACCTAATGAAGACCTAAACAAAAACATCCGAATTGTCTATTAGGCAAGGTGTTTGAAAGGTGAATTTGGGGACTATTGTGATTAGTAGGTAGCAATAGATCTACCTTAGTTGAGTCTGAGAAAAAGTTCTCATTTAAGAAGAGGTTGAAGTTGTTCACTTACCTGCGAATTGCGAATTGTGGTGATACTGATTCACCCCCCTCTTAGTATCGCAAACTAGTAGATCATAGGGTGAAGTCGGGAACTTCAATTGGTATCAGAGCACTGGTTCACCAGTTTGAAGCTTAACAGCTTGGTGTACTAGTTTGAAGGGATCTAGAAGTTTGACTTGTTCAGCATACTGAGAAGTGGAAGCCGATACCAGCACCAACATTACTTACAGCAAGAAGGTTCCAATCTTCAACGGAACCAACTACCATATGTGGAGAGCAAGAATACAAGTGGTATTTGCAACCATGGGCATGAATGTGGTGAAATGTGTACATGAGGGTTTTGTGGCTCTAGAAGAAGGTAAAGACCCAACCCCAGTGGAGTTAAGGTAGTTTGAGATAAATGGGAAGGCCTCAAATGTTATCATTTCAGCATTGACAGATGCTGAGTATGCTAAAGTTATAGACTGCAAATCTACCAAGGAGATATGGAACAGATTGCAGAAAGTTTATGAAGGTGATGGCAGAATGAAGGAGGCTAAGCTTCAAGTGTTCAAGGAGAGATATGAATCTCTCAGAATGCAGAAGAATGAGACAGATCAAGAGTTCTTCACCAATGTTATTGATGCTGTAAACGATCTTCACCAATGTTATTGATGCTGTAAATGACCTAAGAAGTCATGGGAAGAACAAGAAGGACTCATCAATTGTGAAGAAAATTCTGAAAATTTTGCCTGAGAGGTTTGCCTCAAAGGTAGCAGCCATAGAGGAGAGTAGAGATCTCAATTCTATGTCTCTGTATGATCTCCAGTGCAATCTCATTGCATATGAGATGAGGATAAAGTCAGCTGAAAGCTCTGCAACAACGAAGGTATCAAAGGAGGTAGCTTTCAAAGCTATGAAGCACATGAAGATAAAAGAAAAGGAAGAATCATCCAGTGAGGATGATAATGATGATGATGATGATGACGACGAAGAAAGTGAAGGTGAAGTATTGGCTTACTTCACAAGGAAATTCAAAAAGGGGGTCTAAAAAGGGAAAAGGATAGTTGTCCTTGAGATGTTATCGTTGTGGGCAGACTGGACACTTTGCTTCTTAGTGCAAAGTGAAACTTGATGATGAAGATGAGGATGGTGATGATGAGCAGAAATTGACATGGAGAAGATCAACATTCAAATCAAAGAAGTCCAGTAAGAAGATTGCCAACCCACAGAGGAAGAAGAGAGGCTCATTCAAGAGTTATGTCAGTCAGACAAAAGAAGCTGATGAGGAGGAAGATGAAGACTCATCAGATGAGCATGTCTTTATGGCATCAGCATAAGGTGGTAGCTCAACCTCTAAAGAGGAAAAGGGCGTTGATGAAGAAGAGCTAGATCTTGAAACTGAGCTGGAAGGAACTTTAAAGGAGATAATCAGAAGGGTTAGAACTATAAGAAGGTTGGAGGCCCATATAAAACAAGTTGAAGAAAAGTCTGAGGAAACTAAAAGTTAAAAGGATGAAATAAGGGCTGAACATATTGACTTGAAGAGAAGATTTAAAGAACAAATCAAAATATGTGAAGACCTTACAATAGAGCTTGGCTCAAGGGCCTCAAAAATTGAAGAAATGGAGAAAGAGTTGCTGAGACTTCAGTAACAACTCAAAGTAGCAAAGAGAACTTGCAGAAGCTTGAAATGATCGAAGAAACAAGTTCTGCAAAAGAAGAGAAAAATGTAGAGAAATGTAGCAATTTGAGGCTGCATTGGCTAAAGAAAATAAGAAGGTGCCACAGATGTTGAAAGAGAAGGTTGTGACTCAGAGGAAGGTAGCTGAGAATAAAGAAGATCTGAAGAAGTAACCTAGGGTGGCAAACAAGAAGGAAGAAAAGAAAGTCAATCAGTAGAGGGCTACGGCTAAACAGAAGAAGGAGAAGAAAGTGACTGAAATGAAAGTCACACAAGCAAAGAAGCCAGCTACTTTGCCTACACAACAAATGATGAACAGAAGAAGACAAGTTGTGATCAGACCCAAGAAGAGACAGTGTCACGATCAGTACCTTTATTGCGGAGTTTGGGGTCATAAGGCGAGTAACTGCTGGTGGAGAAGGCTAGTATATGTCTCTAACTTGAGAAGATACAATGCTGCATACAGGGGAAGACAATACAAAATTCAGAGGAGAACACCTATCGTGAGTTCTTGCACATACTGTAAAAGGCAAGGACACACTGACGAGGAGTGTTGGTGGAAGCCTAAACCAATGGTTTCAAAGAACAAGTTTGTTGTATTGGTAGACTTGGAACAGTGTGAAAGGTGCAGGCAAGATGGCCATAATGCCAAGAGATGCATGACACTTCTCCCTGAGCAAGAGAAGGCACTCAATAGCACAGTGAAAATAATCAGTGCAGTCAAAGCTGAGAAAAAGGAGAAAGCTATCTTCAAGCCAATTCAAAACAAGGAATATAGAGCAAAAAGGGAGGTGGCTAATATAGCTAAAATTGCACACAAAGCTAACTACAAGGATAAGCAGTGGATGCACTTCACACATGACGGGAGACAAAAGTAAATTGTCAAAGCTAAACAAGTCAAGAGAAGGTAGAGTCAAGTTTGGCAATGATGATTCACTTAACATCAATGGTTAGGGGTCGATAAACATTAGAAGAGGAAAGCTGAAAGATGTTCTGCATGTTGAAGGACTCAGATATAATCTAGCATCTGTTAGCCAACTATGCCTTAAAGACCATAAGGTAATATTCACAAAAACAGGTTGCCAGGTAAAGAGTAAAGAAGGCAATACTATTGTAGCCAAGAAGAGAACAGCTGGAAATTTGTACGTGATTGATGAGGACAAGACAAACAACTATCTACTTACCAAAGAAGAAGAAAATCAACTTTAGCATAGGAGGTTGGGACACTTATCACAGAAGAACATGAGGAAGCTGACCTCTACTCATGCAATCAGAGACATTCCTAACCTTAGGGGAGAGAGAGAGTATGTTTGCTTAGCATGCTCTAAAGGAAAACATGTCAGAAAGTAGTATAAGACCAAAGAGTTCAGTTTTGAAGCAGTGCTTGACATTATGCATATTGATTTGTGTGGACCGATGAGGACAAAAGGGTTAAATGGTGAGAGGTACTTCATCTTGTTTGTTGATGATTATTTTAGAAGGACCTACATCATGTACCTCAAACACAAGTCAGAAGTTCTGAATTGCTTCAAGAGATACAGAAGATTGGCTAAAAATGAGAGTGGAAGGAAGATCAAAGTATTGAGGTTAGATCAAGGCACTGAATTTACAAATAAAGCTTTTAAAGATTACCTTGAGAAGCATGAAATTCGTCACCAAATGGCAACAGCAAGAACACCTTAACAAAATGAGGTGGTAGAGAGGAAAAATAAAGCTGTGGTTGAAATGGCAAGAACTTTACCACTAGAATCCATGTTTCACACAAGATTTTGGACAGAAGCAACATTTACAGCAGTGCATCTACTAAACAAAGTATTACTAAGGCCCAATACTGAAAAGACTCCATATAAGCTGTAGAGTGGGAAAAAGACAACAACCAAGTATCTCAGAATTTTTGGCAGCCCATGTTTTGTGAAGAACAAGGAGCAAAACTTGGGAAAATTCAATGGTAGGTCTGATGAAGGCATCTTTGTGGGATACTCAGCAAAGACAAAAGGTTACAGAGTTTTCCTGCGTAAGCTGGGAAAAGTGATCACTTCTAGTGATGTGAGAATAGATGAGAACTGGAAAACAATGTAGAATGGAGAAGCTGAGGACAATGAAGAAGATGACTTCAATGTAGATGAAGAATCAGACCAACCTGAAGAAAAGGAACAAGAAGTAAGTTCAAACATAGAGAAGAGTGAGTCTGAAGATGAAGAAAGAGATCCTCTTGCAACTAAGACTGTGCAAGAAAGAAAGCCAAAGAAAATGTAGACCAGTGCTCATCAAGAAAATCAAATCATAGGTGACCCATCAATAGGAGTTACAATAAGAAGAAGAATTGTGGGAGCTACTGCTTTACTCTTATAAGTTGAACCTAAATTTGTTGAAGAGGCTATACAAGATCTAATCAAATCTCTATCCACAGAGCTGTTTGAAAAGCACAGATTGAGTCTATCTGTGCAAATGCCTCCTCAAGCCTGAAGTTCAGGTGAATCCTCCATCTCCACTTTGTGAGTTTTTCAGATTTGTAATTGATTGGCAAAGGGGGAGAGAAGCAACAGTGCAGGGGGAGCTATTAAGAAAAGGGGAGTGCATATTTAGGGGGAGTTGAAACTGCTACATAGTGGCTTTTGTTATAAGTGTTGCCAACAATTACAAAGGAGGAGGTTGTTGTTCCCACAGCCTTGTATGGGTTATAATTGTTGTCAACTAGGTTTAAGTGTGCAAGAAAGTAAAGCCACATGGAAGGGCAGGAAGGTAAAGCCACATGGAAGGGCAAAAAAGTAAATCCACATGGAAGGGCAAGAAGGTAAAGCCACAGGGAAGGGCAAGAAAGTAAATCTGCCGCATGAGGGCAAGAACATAAATTCGCCGCGTAAGCCCTACTAGGGTTTCATGGAAGAGAGTATATAAAGACCTTGGAAGACAAAACTAAGGTAAGGCCAACACAATTGAATACATGGCAAAGCACCAAACCTTACACAGAAAAAAATACCACTTGCAAAAGAGAGAAAACCCAACCTTGGGAGAGAGAGAAAGTGGTGAATGGCTGAAGAGGGGCTGGATGGCAAGCGAAAAAAGGGCCACCACTGGTTGGAGGAGAAAACCAGCACAGCAAAACCAGCACGGCAGAACAGGGAAGAGAGAGAAATTCAGCTGGATAGCAAGAGAGAGAGAGACGAACGACACGACAAGAGAGAAAGAAACAATCGACATAGTTGGACGGTGAGAGAGAAAGCATGACACGACAAGAGAGAGAAACGGGTCAACACGGCTGGACAGTGAGAGAGAAAGCACGACACGATAAGAGAGAGAAACAGGTCGACGGCAAAATAGAGAAACGAGTCGATGACAAAACAGAGTGGACGTTCGATGGCCAAACAAGGAAAGCAAATATGGCCAAAAGGGATACCACTGGCAAAATCGAGACAAAGAGAGAAAAATTGAGACAGCCATTAGAAGAGAGAGAAAAGAGGTATACGGCTAGAACAAAGGAGTCGACGAGAAGGAGAGAAAAAGAAATCCGACAGCTAACCAAGTGAGCACGGCAAAACACACCACCAGTGGAAGGAGAGAGAAACCCGACGGCCAAATAGGGAAGGAGAGAAAAACCCATTATGGCCAGAACAGAGGGGTGGACGGCCGATGAACAATGACCGGTAGAAAAGGGAGAAAATCTGATACAACCAAAGGAGGCGTGAAACAGTGAGACAAGGAAACGGTTGAGACCGTAAGACGGTAAAAGCAGGAGTTGTGTAAGACAACGTAGAGAAGAAATTCGATGAAGCATCAGAAAGAACTCAATGTATTTCTAGATTTCTTCAAGAGAGGTTAGAGAGCATTGCGGTGAACTTCTAAGCGGCAATGGAGCAGTCATTCAATTCAACAGAGGCAAGACAAGCTAGATGAAGGGTAGACACAGTAAATGACACTTTTTGTATTGTACTTGCTTAGTAATTGCAATAGTGAAAGGAGTAGCGGATTAAGGCATCCATTGTAACTAGAATTCTCAAGTATAGTGGATAGTCTCGATAAGGCAGAGTCCTTACCACCATGGATGTACGTCACGTTGACGGAACCATGTAAATCTCGTGTGTCCTTAATTTGCTTTACATTCTGTGTTTTGAATTGAGTTGTGAACGCAACTAAAGTATCAGCCAACCCATAACCTAACGAAGACCTAAACAAGAACATCCGAATTGTCTTTAGGCAAGGTGTCTGAAAGGTGAATTTGGGGACTATTGTGATTAGTAGGTAGCAATAGATCTACCTTAGTCGAATCTGAGAAAGAGTTCGCTTTTAAGAAGAGGTTGAAGTTGTTCACTTACCTATTGCGAATTGTGGTGATACTGATTCACCCCCCCTCTCAGTATCACAAACTAGTAGATCTTAGCGAGAAGTCAGGAACTTCATTCTTCCTCTAGTGCTATTGTCATTTTCTCTTCCGCAAGACACATTTTTGTAGCTCTCTTTTCTCTTCTACAAGACACATTTTTGTAGTTCTCTTTTCTCTTCTACAAGACACATTTTTGCAGCTCTTTTTTCTCTTTTGTTGGACATGTTTTACAGCTCTCTTATGGTTTGCAGGACTCTCTCTTGTTGAGCTCTCTTTTCTATTTTTACAGCACTCTCTCTTGCTATTCTCTCTCTAATTTTCTATAAAGCACACACCACTTAGCAGCTGCATGGAGATATTTATCCTAAGAGTTGCCTTATAATCAATGGTCAACATTGATTCCCAAGGGTTGCCTTATAATCAACAGTCAATATTGATCCTAAAATTTAGGGTCAACGGTCAGCAATGACTCCTAAAATTTAAGGTCAATAGTCAACATTGACTTATTGAATTTAGGGTTGACCTACCATTAATGGTTTTAACAAACAATCTCTCTACATGTCAAATGGCATTCACATCATCAAATCAATAAGGACAAATATGTGAGATGTTGTTGACAACAAATCCAACATTAGTCATCAAAGATGGGCTTAACAACAGCATTGCGCAAGTGGATAAAGAAATGAATTTGACTAAAGCCACACACCTTCAAAAAGATAGTGAAAACACATTTCACATGTTAGTTCCATCAAGGCAAATTATAAAGTTGAAAGATCAAAATAATATGGTTATCCTATAGAGTGAACTGTGTATATCATTATTAGGAATCCAATTGACTTTATTCAGAACACCATAGAAAGCAATCTTGGTTTCTCATTTCATTCCAATCATGTCAAAAAATATAATTTTACAGCAAAACAAAACATCTCATCACAATTATAGATGTTATTATCATCTTTCAGTGAAACTAAGGAAAAGACAATGAACAATATTATTGCTAAGATTGATCAAACCTAAAAACCTAGTTACGTTAGAGAGCAGAGAGATGTAACAGATCAAAAATTCATGTTAAAAAATAAAGTCATATTACAACAAGCACAAAAAATAAAAACACAGGTGGCTTATAGAAAATGCAAGAAAAGAACAAAGTAAATGAAATGAGTGACTTACACCAAAAAACACAAAAGTTGGGAAAGGTGGGATTTTCACACCTTACATAGGTTTCACAAAATGGGCTCCTTTAAAGAATTTGCTAGAGAAGCAATTGTAGAAACAACATGCTTGGCCTGGACATAAGTTCCCTCTAGACATAGTCTTTTCCAATAAAGGATAAGAATTGTTGATATGACAATTAAGACGCAAGGATAAAAATCAAATCAAAACCAAGGTAGAGAAAAAAGGGCAAATTTTAAGAATCGATTAAGCTTCAATTCATTGAACAAGCAAATTCACTCTTAACTCCTTACCCTTCTTCCACAACTTGCCATCTCCCCTTCTCCCCTCAAACACATGGGGTAGGGTTCAAGGTTTAGGGTTTAGGGTTAGGGTTCAACGGGTTTAAGGTTTAGGGGGTTCAGTGTTCAGGGTTCAAAAGATTTAGAGGGTTTAGAGGGTTCAGCGGGTTTCAGGTTCAGAGGGCTTCAAGGTTTAGGGTTCAAGGTTCATAGGGTTGCAAGGCTCATGGTTTAAGGTTTAGAGGGTTTAGAGTTCAAGGATCAAGGTTCAGAGTTCAAGGTTTAAGGTTCAAGGTTCACAGGGTATAGGGTTTATAGTGTTTAGGGCTCGTCGTGTTCAAGGTTCAAGGTTTATAGGATTCAAGGTTCACAGGGTTCAAGGTTTGTAGGGTACTGGGTTTATAGGGTTCAAGGTTCATAAGGTTCAAAGTTCATAGGGTTTAAGGTTCAAGGTTTAGGGTTTAGGGTTCAGGGTTTAAGGTTCAAGGTTTAAGGTTCAGGGTTCATAAGGTTCACAGGGTTTAGAGGGTTCATAACATTCAGAGGGTTTACAGGGTTCACGGCTTAGGGTAGAGGGTTCAGTGTTTAGGGTTGTGGGTTCAAGGTTAGGGGTTTGAGGTTCTAGGTTGGGGGTTCCAAGTTGGGGGTTCACAATGTTCAGGGGGTTCAGGAGGTTAAGAGGGTTTAAAGAGTTCAAAGGGTTCAAGGTTTGGGGTTCATAGTTTAGGGATCAGAGGGTTCAGGGTTCATAGGGTTCACAGGGCTTACAGAGTTGGCACGGTTCACAGGGTTTAATGTTTAGGGTTTAAGGGGTTCAAGGTATAGGGTTTAGGATTCAGGGTTCAGGGTTATTGAGCTCATCTTTGATAGCTAATGTTGGATTTGTTGTCAACAACATCTTATATAGTTGTTCTTGTTAATTTGATGTTATGAATGCCATTGAGATACAGAGAGGTCGTTGGGAAAAATCGTTGATGGCAAGTCAACCCTAAAGTTGATGTGTCAATGTTGATCGTTGATCCTTGACCATTGACCCTAAATTTTAGGAAGTCAATGTTAATTGTTAACCCTAAATTTTAGGAATCAAATTTGACTTTTAATTGTAGGGTAACCCTTGGGAATCAATATTGACTGTTGATAAGTGTGCAACCCTAATCTCAAGTCTCTATAAATACCTCAATGCATCTTGCAAGACCGATATATGAGCTACAGAAAAATTATGAGAACAATAAGGGCTATAGAGGTGAACGGCAAACCTAAAGCCAAGAAGAGGTGAATGGCAAACCTAAAGCCAAAGATAGGTTAAATGGTAAAGAGAGAGGCAGCCACCAAAGAGAGAGAGACTGGTTAAGGCAAAGGAGGCAACCACTAAAGATAGGTGTAGCGCCAAGGAGAGGTGCAACAATCGGCAACCTTACCAAAGGGAGAAGGAGTTGCAGCAACTGACAACCACACCAACCAAAGGAGGAGTTGCAGTAATAGGTAGCCTTACCAAAGGGAAAAGAACAAGGTACCAGTTGGCCAAATCAAAGGGAGAAGAAGAAGTTGCAATAGTCACCCAAGGAAGAAGTTGTAGTAGCCACTCAGAGAGAGGTGCAATAACTGGCAAACCAATCAAGGAGAGGTGCAATAGCTGACAAACCAATCAAGGAGAGGTGCAGTAGCTAGCAAACCAATCAAAGAGAGGTGCAGTAGCTAGCAAACCAATCAAGGAAAGGTGCAGTAGTGGCAAAACAATAAAGGAGAAGGTGAACAGCCACACCAAACTAGATGAGACGTGTAGCAGCCACACCAAACCAAAGGAGACATGCAGTAGTCACACCAAACCAAAGGAGATGTACAATAGCAATTACAGCAAGCACCACCAGCAGCAATAGCAACAAGTGAAAGCATAACCAGTAGCAGGCAGCAAGTGCAGGCACTACCAGTAGTAGTCATCACCAGCAGCTTGTAGAACCGGTAGTAGGTGAATCATAACTAGTAACTTGTAGCATAACTAGTAGCTTGCAGCACAAACAGCAGCTTGCAGTACAACCAGTAGTAGAAGGAGAAAACTTGCCTTAGGAGTAAGGCAGGTAGCACTAGCAGTAGGAGGAGTAAACTTGCCTCGACAGTAGGGTAGGTAGAACCAATAACAGCAAAATAACCTGCCAAGGTAGTAGGTGAAGCAACCTACCAAGGTAGCAAGTGAAGCAATTTGATAAGGCAGCAGGAAAACAACTTGCCAAGGCAGCAGGTGAAGCAACTTGCCAAGGCAACAAGGGAAGAAACCTGCCAAGGCAGTAGGTGAGGTAACACTGACACCAACCAAAGAGAACTTATAGCGGAGTTAACCTACAGCTGAGAGAACTCGTAAAACATAGACCCTGCAGAAAAGAGACTAGTAAAGCTTGAGCAAAGACCGACAATGAGGAAGGAGAAGATCCACTTTCTGCATTAGCAACTTGTGCACATTGAGTGATCCTTCTCAGGAAAGTGTTAGACACTTGGAGTGATCAGGAGATCAATCTTTTAAGTGGTTGGGAGATCATCTCATCTAGTGATTAGGAGATCAACTCTTCTAGTGATTAGGAGATCATTATAAGTGGTTAAAGAGTGATCTTTCCATAATATAACTGTATCTCTTGATAACAAGAGTGGATTATGTGATTTAGGAGTGATGCTAACACACCATGGACGTAGCTCACACATTGTGGGTGAACCATATAAAAATTGCTATGTGTTCTCTAGTGCTCACGCTTAATTGATATCTGTACGACCGCACTCACATGAAGAAGCAAGATAAATAATTGGACTATCGACTCTAACAAGTCACAGAGGTTAATCCAAATAGATTTGTAAAAAGCGAGTATTTCATACTAATTCACCCTATCCCCCTCTTAATGTGAGACCTAAGAAGGTCCTTATCAAGTGGTACCAGAGCTAGGTTTCTTTTGTTGATCCAATTTGTCTGCTTTGATCTAAAATTGTTTGTTTTGCTATGAGTCTTTACATCTACTACTAGTTTATATCATGGATAGCATGAATAGTATGAAAAGTAAAGGCATTCCTCCTTTTGATGGACAGAATTATTAGTTATGGAAGAATAGAATGCTCCCATATCTGATGTCACTTGGTCTGGATGTATTTGAATATGCTGGCAGTGGCTTCATCCCTGTTGCTGAAGTTGCTGCTATGAAGCCTACTAATAAGAAGAATTTAGAGTGTGATGGAAAGGCGAGAAATGCCTTATATATCTCCTAATTAGACAAAGAATTCACCAAAGTGATGGGGTGTAACACAACTAAGTAAATTTGGGACAAGTTGAAGAACATTTATGAAGGAGATAAGGTTATGAAGGAAGCTAAGCTACAAATCTAGAGAAGCAGATTTGAAGACATAAAGATATAGAATGATGAATCTGTGGATTTCTTCTTCACAAAAGTAAATGAAATTGTGTGCTTTATTAAAGGCTATGGAAAGGAGATCAACGATGCGACTATGGTAAGGAAGATACTTAGAACCTTACCAAAAGCTTACAATGCCAAAGTTTCCTCTATAGAAGATAGAGATTTGGATAGACTGCCTTTAGATGATTTGCACAGCATATTGGTGGTTTATGAAATGAGAATAGCCCCAATGAAGAAAGAAAAGAATTCTAAAGTGGAGAAGGAGTTGGCCTTCAAGGCATTGAAGAAACTAAAGATTAAACATTAAGAAGAAGAATCTAACAGCAACTTTGAAGAAAAAGATGGTGATACTAAATTGGATGAAGTCATGGCATAAATCACCAAAAATCTGAGGAAAGGAAAAGGGAAGTACAAGGAAAAATTACCCTTGAAGTGCTTTAGCTGTGGAGACATAGGACACTTTGCTGTGGACTGCCCAAAGAGAAGAGAAGTAGACAGTGATGATGATGATGAGCTGACCTCACGAAGGAGAACAAAGAAATTCAACTATTCTAAAGCTAGAAATTCAAGTGCCAAAGGGAAAAAGCAACTCTTCAAATCCAAAAGAAGAAAATATTTGACCAAGATGGATAAAAAAAGATTTTGAAGAAGAAGTTGATGATGATTTCGATGATGATGCTCTAAAGAATGTGTTGGTTACTCAAACGGATGATGATCAAGAATCTTTAAGTGATGAGGAATCAACCAAAGAGGAAGAGGATGAGTTGGTGCAACAACTTAAGAATGAGTTGAGAGCTTGTTTGCACAAAAATAGCAAGTTGGAAAAAGAGGTAAATCATCTTAAGAAGCTATATGAAAATTCTGCTGTTGATGAATTTGATCTCCAGCTGAAAGAAAAGGAGTGTGAAGCAAAAGAGATGGAGTACTTGAAGTGAATTGGGGAGCTGATTGTACTGGAGGCAAAGCAAGGTGAGATACACGAAAATCTTGGCGCTAAGGTGATTGCACAAGAGCAAGATGTGCTGATTTTGCAAAACAAGCTCGACAAGGCTAACTCTAAACTAAAAAAGTATGAAGAAGGCTTTATACAGGTTGAGGAGAGTCATCTTCAGCAAATGCCATCAAGGAGTATGCTACCAGAAAATTGGATAAGTGTCTAAGAAAACAAAGACCTCATTACATGGGGAAGAAAGGACTTGGCTATATTAAAAAGTCGAGTGAAAAGGTAAAAGAGAAGAATAAAACTATGTTTATGCCTAAAAGCAAGTACAATGATGTTTTGGAGAAAAGAAACCAACCCAAGCTAAAATGGGTTAGGAAAGATATGGTGAAGACTCCTATCCAAAGGAGACAAGTTATTAAAGATGGAGAGGAGGTTGCCCTAACAGTTGCTAAAGATAGGAGACATGAACATGGTGAAAGAAGAAAATCTAGATTTGAAGGATTTTACTGGAGTTATGGTAAGTATGGGCACAAGGCTAATGTGTGCTACAGTAATGAGCCAATAATGAAGAGGAATGTGAGGCAAAAGTCTAGGGGGAGACGTTATTAAGAAAGGTGACAGTCTCAGGTGAAAAGAAGTCATCTTCCACTAAGAAACAGATTTGATTGGCTGTAAGAAATCTGTGAAAGATGTAAAAAGGCTGGACACATTGCTGAGGATTACTTGACATTACTGCCCGGTCAAAGAGTGCAAAGGAGAACACCTACACATGCTCTTACATTCGGCCAAAGAAGAAGAAGAGGAAGAGAAATGACTATGGTTGTGGAAGTAGCCTTAAAAGCTTCCAAGAAAGAAAGTCATGGATCCTGGATAGTGGCTGCTCTTCACACATAACTGGAGACTCCAAGATGTTGAAGGGAGTAAAATATGATAGAGGGACAGTGACATTTGGTAATGATAGTGCCTTAAAGATTAAAGGTATTGGAACTGCTAAAATTGGTGCAAAAAAGCTAAAGTCGAAGGAAGTGCTTTATGTTGAAGGGCTAAAACACAATCTTATCAATATTAGCCAAATATGTGATGATGGACATGAAGTTACTTTTGGTAAGAGTGGCTGTAAGGTAAAGAGATTAAGTGATGGTGCTGTTCTTACTAAGGGAGAAAGAACAAATGAAAACTTATACCAAGTTTCTAGAAGTAAAAATACATGCTACATGAGCACCAAAAATGAGAATTTATTATGGCATAGGAGATTGGGACATCTTGGACAAATGGGGCTGGACAAATTGTCCAAAAATAAAGTTGTGAAAGATGTACATAAGCTGAGAAGAGAAAGAGATGCAATTTATAGCACTTGTCAAAAAGGGAAGATGGTGAATGCTACCCACAAAAATGTGAAGATTCAAACAAAGAAGCCATTGGAGCAAGTTATAGATATATTTACCAAACTTCTGTTAAGAGAGATATTCTAGAAGTTAAGGTTGAATTTATGTGTTCAGCCACCCTTAAGTTTCCTACTTCACCCTAGGATCTACTAGTTTGTAATACTGAGAGGAGGGTAAATCAATATTACACCCCTTCTTTTTAATTGATAGGTGAACAACTTCAAACTCTTCTCAGAAATGAACTCTTTCTTAGATTCAACTAAGGTAGATCTATTGTTACCTACTAGTTACAATAGTCCCCAAAGTTACCTTTCAGACACCTTGCCTATTAAATGGATTGGTTGTTCTTGATTAGGTCTTCTTTTAGGTTATGGGATTGATGATTCTTTAGCTGCATTCACAACTCAATTCAAAACATAGAATGTAAATTCAAAGCAAGGACACGAGAGATTTACGTGGTTCCATCAATGTGACTATTTGAGAACAATCCACAAGAGATTCACAACTCAATTCCCTACTCCACGATGGTAGGGATTCTTCCTCTATCGAGACAATCCACTATATTTGAGAACACCAATGTGGTATTCCCTATGATTACAATGGATGTCTTAATCTTCTACTCCTTTCATTATTGTAAATACAAAGCAATCACAATACAAAGAGTGTCACTTACTGTGTCTACCCTTCTTCTAGCTTGTGTTGCCTCTGATTGATTTCAATAGGCTGCTTCACTACCGCTTGGAAGATCACCAAAACTCTCTCTAACCTCTCTTGAAGAAATATGCAAATACGTTGAGTTCTCTCAAATGCTACACCGAATTTCTTCTCTAGGTTGTCTCACCCAACTCCTGGTCTCACCATCCCACTGTCTCACGGCCTGCACTCACGCTTCAGGTCTGCCATTTCACATCTCACGGCCTACCTCATGCTATTAGTCTACCGTTTCACGTCTCTCAGCCTGCACCATGCTTCTGGTCTGCCATTTCATGTCTCTTGGCCTACACCACATTTCTGGTTTGCCTTTTCACGTTTCTCGGCCGCCTCACGCTTCTGGTTTTTCTGGTTCACGTTTCTCAGCCACCTCATGCTTCTGGTTTTTCTGGTTCACGTTTCTCAGCCACCTCACGCTTCTGGTTTTTCTGGTTCACGTTTCTCAGCCACCTCATGCTTCTGGTTTTTCTGGTTCACGTTTCTCAGCCACCTCACGCTTCTGGTTTTTCTGGTTCACGTCTCACGTTCTGGTCTGTTGTCTTCTCTTCCGGGTGGTCTCACGGATACCAGGTCTGGTCTCACCTAGTCTGGTTTCTAGGTCTGGTTTGCTCTAACATCTCACCTTCTCCAAGTCTGGTCTACTCTAATGTCTCACCTTCAACAAGTCTCACGTCCTCTCTTTCTCCAGGTCTGGTCTGCTCTAACGTCTCACCTTCTCCAGGTCTGCTATCTTCTCTTCAGGTTTCTCTCTCTTGCCGTCACATGGTTTTCTCCTTGTCGTGTCGTCCATTTCTCTCTCATTGTCCAGCCGGGTCTCCTTTCTTTTGCTCTCTTGTTTCTCTTCAATGTTGGCTCTGTTGGTTCTGGTTTTCACATTGTCTCCCTCTTCTGGTCTATATCCGTGTCCTCTTTTCTGGTGTGTGTGTTTCTGCTCTTTCAATGGAGTCTCTCTCTTTCCCGGTAGTGTATGTTTGGTCTGCTCTGCTCTTCCGGTGGTGGGTTTCTCTCTCTTACGGTGGTAGGTGCCTCCTTTTCTAGTTTGTATCCGTTTAGCTCTCCTGGTAATTGCTTTCTCACATTTTTTTTCTGGTTTGTGCGTTCAGCTCTCCTGGTGACTGCTTTCTCACATTTTTTTCTGGTTTGTACATTTAACACTTTGCTCGTGTTGTCTCCTTGCTGTCCAGCCGGTGGTTTCGCTCTTGTTGTAGGGTTTGTCTCACCAAGGTCTCTCTTGCCGTTGGTGTGCTTTGGCCATGTACCCTTGTTTTGCTGTCCACCCACACTTATGTCTTCCAAGGTCTTGGTTTATATACTCTCTTCCATGAAAACCCTAGTAGGGCTCACTATATTGTGATTTACTTTCTTGCCCCACCATGTAGCTTCAAATTACTTGCACACTTAAATCTAGTTGACAATAATTACAACCCATACAAGGCTGTGGGAACAACAATCTCCCCCTTTGTAATTGTTGGCAACAATCATAACAAAAACCATTATGCAGTAGTCCATCATAATCTTCTTAGAGTAATAATCCAGAAGTAAAATGGATTACAACTTGCCCTAAATATGCACTTCCCCTTTCTTAACAGCTCCCCCTGCACTATTGCTTCTCTCCCCCTTTACCAACCAATTACAAATCTGAAAAACTCACAAAGTAGAGATGGATGATTCACCTGATTTTCAGGCTTGAGGAGGCATTTGCACAGATAGACTCAATTTGTGCTTTTCAAACAACTCTGTGGACAAAGGTTTAGTTAGAATATCTGAAATTTGATCTTTAGTACCAACATACTCCAATTGAATTGTACCCTGTTACACTTGATCATTAATGAAGTGATACCGGATATCAATGTGCTTGCTCCTTGAATGTTGAACCAGATTCTTGCTGAGATCAATAGCACTTTGATTATCACAAAGTACACTCACTGGTAACTTCACTTCAACACCCAAATTTGCCAATTGTCTTTGCATCCATATCACTTGTTTTCCTTTAGAGCATGCTAAGCAGACATACTCCCTCACTTTCTTGAGGTCTGGAATGTCTCTAATTGTATGAGTAGTGGTCAGCTTCCTCATGTTTTTCTGTATTAAGTATCCTAGCCTCCTATGCCAGAGTTGATTTTCTTCTTCTTTGGTAAGTAAACAGCTGTTTGTCTTGTCCTCATCAATCACATATAAATTTCCAGCTGATCTCTTTCCAGCTGTAATAGTATTAACTTATTTACTCTTTACTTAGCAACCTATTTTTATGAATATCACTTTGTGGTCTTTGTTGCATAGTTGGTTGACAGAAGCTAGATTATATCTGAGTCCTTCAACATGCAGAACATCTTTCAGCTTTCCTTTTCCAATATTTACTGACCCCTAACCACTAATGTTGAGTGAATCATCATTACCAAACTTGACTCTATCTTCTCTTGACTTGTTTAGCTTTGATAATTTACTCTTATCTCCTGTCATGTGTGAAGTGCATCCATTATCAAGGATCCACTGCTTATCCTTGTAGTTAGCCTTTAGTGCAATTTCAGCTATATTAGATACCTCCTTTTTTGCTTTATATTCTTTCCTTTGAACTGGCTTGAAGATAGCTTTCTCCTTTTTCTCAGCTTTGACTGCACCAATTGTTTTTGCTGTGCCATTGAGTGCCTTCTCTTGCTCAAGGAGAAGTGTCATGCATCTTTTGGCATTATGGTCATCCTGTTCGCACCTTTCACACTGCTCCAAGTCTGCCAATACAGCAAACTTGTTCTTTGAAACCACTGGTTTGGGCTTTCACCAACACTCCTTGTCAGTGTGTCCTTGCTTCTTACAGTATGTGCAAGAACTCACAACAGGTGTTCTTCTCTAAATTTTGTATTGTCTCCCCTTATATGCAGCATCATATCATCTTAAGTTGGAGACATATACTGGCTTTTTCCAACAGCAGTTACTCACCTTATGACTCTAAACTCCACAATAAAGACAATGACCTTGAAATTGCCTCTTCTTGGGTCTAATCACAGCTTGTTTTCTTTTGTTCGTTACTTGCTGAGTAGGCGATATAGCTGGCTTCTTTGCTTGTGTGACTTTCACTTCAGTCACCTTCTTCTCCTTCATCTATTCAACCGTAGCCCTTTACTGGTTGACCTTCTTTTCTTTATTTTTGTTTTCCACCTAGGTTGCTTCTTCAAATCCTCGTTATTCTCAGTTATCTTCTCCTGACTCACAACCTTTTCTTTCAACTTCTATGGCACATTCTTATTATCTTTAGGCAATGCAGCCTCAGATTGCTGCACTTTCTCTTCATTCTTCTTTTCTCTTGCAGAACTTGTTTCTCCTATCTTTTCAAGCTTCTACACGTTCTCTTCACTCCATTTGAGTTGTTGTTGAAGTCTCAGCAACTCTTTCTCCATTCCTTCAATTTTTGAAGTCCTTGAGTCAAGCTCTATTGTAAGGTCTTCACATATTTTGATTTGTTCTTCAAATCTTCTCTTCAAGTCAATATGTTCAGCCCTTATTTCATCCTTTTGACTTTCAGCTTCCTTAGACTTTGCTTCAACTTGTTTTATATGAGCCTCCAACCTTTTTATGGTTCTGCCCCTTTTGATTATCTCCTTTGAAGCTGCTTCCAACTTAGCTTCAAGATCTTGTTCTTCTTCATCAACCTCCTCTTCCTCTTTAGAGGTTGATCTACCACCTTGAGCTGATGCCATAAAAGCCTACACTTCTGATGATTCTTCATCTTCCTCCTCATAAGCTTCTTTTATCTGACTCACATAACTCTTGAATGAGCCTCTCTTCCTCTTTTATGGGTTGACAGTTTTCTTACTGGACTTCTTTGATTTGAACGATGGTCTTCTCCATTTTGAATTCTGCTCATCATTACCATCCTCATCTTCATCATCAAGTTTCACTTTGCACTGAGAAGCAAAGTGTCCAGTCTGCTTCCAATGATAACATCTCAAGGACAACTGTCCTTTTCCCTTCTTAGACCCCTTCTTGAATTTCCTTGTGAAGTAAGCCAACACTTCACCTTCATTTTCTTCCTCATCACCATCATCATCCTCACTGGATGATTCTCCCTCTTCTTTTATCTTTAAGTGTTTCATCGCTTTGAAAGCTGCCTCCTTTGATACCTTTGACGTTGAGGAGCTCTTAGTTGACTTTATTCTCATCTCATATGCAATGAGATTGCACTGGAGATCATGCAGAGAGATAGAATTGAGATCTCTACTCTCCTCTATGGCTGCCACCTTTGAGGCAAACCTCTCAGGCAAAATTCTCAGAATTTTCTTCATAATAGATGAATCCTTCTTGTTCTTCCTATGACTTCTAAGGTCGTATACAGCATTAATAACCCTGGTGAAGAACTCTTGGATTGTCTCATTTTTCTGCATTCTGATAGATTCGTATCTCTCCTTGAAAACTTGAAACTTGGCCTCCTTCATTTTGCCATCACCTTCATAGACCTTCTGCAATCTGTCCCATATCTCTTTAGCAGATATGCGGTCCATAACTTTAGCATACTTAGCATCTGTCAATGCTGAAATGATGACATTTAAGGCTTTCCCATTTATCTCAAACTACCTTAATTCCTTTAAGGTTAGGTCTTTACCTTCTTCTAGAGCCATAAAACCCTCCTGTACAAATTTCACCATGTTCATGCCCATCGTTGCAAATACCACCTACATTCTCGCTCTCCATATATGGTAGTTGGTTCCATTGAAGATTGGAACCTTCTTACTGTAAGTAATGCTAGTGCTAGTACCGGTGTCCATTTCTCAATATGCTGAACAAGTTAAAACTTCTGAAGTTCTTCAAACTAGTACACCTCTGTTAAGCTTCCAACTGGTGAACCTACGCTCTAATACCAATTGAAGTTTCCTTCTTCACCTTAGGATCTACTAGTATGTAATACTGAGAGGGGGGGTGAATCAGTATTACACCCCTTCTTTTTAATTGATAGGTGAACAACTTCAAACTCTTTTCAGAAATGAACTCTTTCTCAGATTCAACTAAGGTAGATCTATTGTTACCTACTAGTCACAATTGTCCCCAAAGTTTCCTTTCAGACACCTTGCCTATTAAATGGATTGGTTGTTCTTGATTAGGTCTTCTTTTAGGTTATGGGTTTGATGATTCTTTAGCTGCATTCACAACTCAATTCAAAACACAGAATGTAAATTCAAAGCAAGGACACGAGAGATTTACGTGGTTTCATCAATGTGACGTACTCCATGGTGGTAGGGATTCTTCCTCTACCGAGACAATCCACTATACTTGAGAACACCAGTATGGTATTCCTATGATTACAATGGATGTCTTAATCTTCTACTCCTTTCACTATTGCAAATACAAAGCAATCACAATACAAAGAGTGTCACTTACTGTGTCTACCCTTCTTCTAGCTTGTGTTGCCTCTAATTGATTTGAATAAGCTGCTTCATTACTACTTGGAAGATCACCAAAACTCTCTCTAACCTCACTTGAAGAAATTTGGAAATACGTTGAGTTCTCTCAAATGCTACACTGAATTTCTTCTCTAGGTTGTCTCACCCAACTCTTGGTCTCACTGTCTCATCGTCTCACGGCCTGCACTTATGCTTCAGGTTTGCCATTTCACGTCTCACGGCCTGCCTCACGCTACTGGTCTGTCGTTTCACTTCTCACAGACTAACTCACACTTCTGGTCTGTTGTTTCATGTCTCTCGACCTAAACCACGCTCTTGGTCTACCGTTTCACGTCTCTTGGCCTGCACCACACTTCTGGTTTGTCGTTTCACGTTTCTCGGCTACCTCACGCTTCTGGTTTTTCTGGTTCATGTTTCTCAGCCACCTCACACTTCTAGTTTTTCTGGTTCACATCTCACGTTCTGGTCTGTTGTCTTCTCTTCCGGGTGGTCTCAGGGATACCAGGTCTGGTCTCACCTGGTTTGGTTTCCAGGTTTGGTCTGCTCTAACATCTCACCTTCTCCAGGTCTCATGTCCTCTCTTTCTCCAGGTCTGGTTTGCCCTTCTCCAAGTCTCACGTCCTCTCTTTCTCCAGATCTGGTCTGCTCTAACGTCTCACCTTCTCCAGGTCTGCTGTCTTCTCTTTGGGTTTCTCTCTCTTGCCGTCATATGATTTTCTCCTTGTTGTGTTGTCCGTTTCTCTCTCACTGTCCAGCTGGGTCTCCTTTCTTTTGCTCTCCCATTTCTCTTCAACGTTGGCTCTCCTGGTTCTGGTTTTCATGTTGTCTCCCTCTTCTGGTCTATATCTATGTCCTCCTTTTCTGGTTTGTATCCGTTTAGCTCTCCCGGTGACTGCTTTCTCATGTTTTTTTCTGGTTTGTGTGTTTAGCTCTCCCGGTGATTGCTTTCTCACGTTTTTTTCTGGTTTGTGTGTTTAGCTCTCCCGGTGATTGCTTTCTCACGTTTTTTTCGGGTTTGTGTGTTTAGCTCTTTGCCCGTGTTGTCTCCTTGCTGTCCAGCCGTGGTTTCTCTTTTGTTGTAGGGTTTTGTCTCACCAAGGTCCCTCTTGCCGTTGGTGTGCTTTGGCCGTGTACCCTTATTTTGCTGTCCACCCACACTTATGTCTTTCAAGGTCTTGGTTTACATACTCTCTTTTATGAAAGCCCTAGTAGGGCTTACTATATTGTGATTTACTTTCTTGCCCCTCCATTTGGCTTTACTTTCTTGCCCCTCCATGTAGCTTCAAATTACTTGCATACTTAAATCTAGTTGACAACAATTACAACCCATACAAGGCTATGGGAACAACACACCCCTTAAAGGCTAAGGTATGTCTCTAACCCCTCTCCCCTTCCCTCTTTTATTATTCTTTGGACTTAATGTCAAAGGGGGAGATATTTTGTATTAATCCAAAGAGAATATATACTGATCAAAAGGGGAAGAAGTAGAAAAAAGGGGGAGTTAAAGGTATAGTTACATGCAAAAGAGAGATGCATGTTTCTGGGTGAGCTATGTATGTCAAAGGTTGCTATTTGTGCTTAATTATTGATTGCTGAATTTACTATGTTGCCAACAAATCCAAAGGGGGAGATTGTTGAGCCCATCTTTGATGGCTAATGTTGGATTTGTTATGAATAGTATCTCATATAGTTGTTCTTGTTAATTTGATGTTATGAATGCCATTGAGATGCAAAAAGGTCATTGGGCAAAACCATTGATGGTAGGTCAACCTTGAAGTCGATGAGTCAATGTCAACCGTTGACCTTAAATTTTAGGGGTCCATGCTGATCGTTGACCCTTGACCATTGACCTAAATTTTAGGAAATCAATGTTGACCGTTGATCCTAAATCTTAAGAATCAAATCTGGCTATTGATTGGAGGGTAACCCTTAGGAATCAATACTTACTGTTGATTAGTATGCAACCCTAATTTCAAGGCTCTATAAATACCTCCATGCATCTTACAAGACTGATGTGTGGCTTGCAAAAAAATTGAGAGAACAACAAAGGCTGTAGGGGTGAATAGCAAACCTAAAACCAAGGAAAGAACACCAAGTGTTGTTCTTTTCAATTTGATCAAGCTCTTCATTCATAATACATACCCATTGCTTGTGCTTTAATGCTTCTTCCACTAACTTGGGCTCAACTTCGAAGATTAATGAGGCTTGTTCACCACTTTTTAGCCTTCTTCTAGTTTGCACAGAATCCTCTTTGCTACCAATAATGTTTTTAGCCTCAACTTCAACTCTAACTCTTTTGTGAGTTTGGAAATGTCGTGATTTATTTTCTTCATCACTTGTAACTTGAGAATCAACATCTTCCTTATGCTAAACAGCCTCTGATTTCTCACTTTCATATTCCTTTTCATTATCACACATAACATCTTCAGCTTCCTTATGTCGTGATTGCATTATGGAACCATTTTCAATCACATTAACATCAAAATTGTCTATAATTTTCTATAGCCTTTTGTTGTAACATCTAAAGCCTCTTCCATTTGGTACATAGCCCAAGAATATGCCTTCATCAGCCTTCTTCCCTTTGATTTTAACAAGGCATGGGCTTCCAAATACTTCAAAATGTTTTGCACTTGGCTTCTTTCCATTCCACAACTCATAGGGTGTCTTCTTTGTATGTGATCTCATTAAGCATCTATTTTGAATTTGAGTGGTAATAGTGATAGCCTTTCTTTAGTAGCCATGTGAGGTACCATGATCAGCTAACATGTTTCTTGCCATATCCACTAAACTTCTATTCTTTCTTTCAGCCAATTCATTTTGTTGGGGTGTGTAGAGACTAGCATATTCATTCTTTCTTATTTATGTTCCAAGAAGATAATACAAGTCATTCTTGTAAAATCATCAATAAAAGAAATGAAATACCTATCACCCTTTAATGATTTTTGTCTTATAGGCCCATAGATATTTAAATGAATGAGCTTCAAAGGCTTTTTTGTTTGAATCTCCACATTTTTGTGAGTAGTATTCACCATGTTCCCTTTCTGACATAAGCTGTAAATTGCATTTCCTTCTTTTCTCAGCTTGGGTATAGCTTTCACAGCTTCATTTTTGGACAATTTGTTTAGCTCATTTTGTCCAAGATGTCCTAATCTCCTATGCCACAACAAATTCTCATCTTTGGTGCTTACATAACATGTGTTTTTATTGCAAGAAACTTAGTATAAGTTTCCATTTGTTCTTTCTCCCATTGTAAGAATAGCAGCATCACTTAATCTTTTTACTATGCAGCCACTTTTGTTGAAAGTAACTTCATGCCCATCATCATAAAGTTGGCTAACACTGATTAAATTGTGTTTTAGCACTTCAACATAAAGCACTTCCTCTGATTTCAGTTTTTTCGCATCAATTTCAGTAGCACCAACACCTATAATCTTTAAAGCACCATTATTAATGAATGTGACTGACCCTCCATCATATTTTTCTACTTCCTTCAGCACCTTGGATTCTCCTATCATGTGTAAAGAATAGCCACTATTAAAGATCCATGACTTTTCTTTCTTAGAAGTTTTTAAAGTTACTTCCACAACTATAGTCATTTCCCTTCCTCTTCTTCTTTAGCCAAACATAGGAGCATATGTAGGTGTCCTCCTTTGCATTCTTTAACCAGGTAGCAATGTTAGGCATTTCTCAACATTATGTCTAGTCTTTTCACATCTTCCACAGATTTGCTCCAACATATCAACTTTATTTCTTAATAGAATTTGGCTTCTTTTCACTTGAAGCTGTCTCCTTTCTTGATAAAGTCTCCCCCTAAACTCTTGCTTCACATTTCTCTTTATTATAGGCCCATTATTCCGGCACACACTAGCCTTATGCCCATACTTATTACAGTACTAGCAAAATCCTTCAAATCTAAATTAGAAGGTAATTTGTTCTATAAAAAACTTAGTGTTGATATTTTTCCAAATTTCTCATTAAGTTTGATGGACCAAAACCTTAATCTAACACTTAAAATATATTGGAAATTGTTTAACATTGATATGGTAGACAATTCCAAACCATTCAGCATTAAAATCAAAACTTGTTATGATTTCACAAGTAAGCATGAAGTCTATACAAAGAAAGTTAGAATTTCTTATGAAATTCCAAAACCTATATGAACCTTTTATCCAAAGAAAACAGATAGATTATCCTTGAGATTATTCTATCACTTTGTAAGGATCAAAAGAAATTGGTCAGTCATCCAGATAGGCTAATATTCTTTATGAAGATTCTCATAGAAGACTTGTTAAGTCACAATCGTCCACGCATTCAGAGGTAATAAGAAAATATTCTTATTTTGAATGTTACATGGCTGGTATGAAATCACAAGTTTTTGTCAATGCAAATACATGTGTTTTATAAATTTAGTTTGAAAAGGTAATAGGTAAGGAATATTTGATTGAAAAATTTGATAATCCACATCTTTTCATACACAACGGAATAAATTACAAAACAGAATATGTAATTAAAATTTCACTTAGATTTGCACATTTTGAATTACTAGACATCATGGTACAATTTCAAACTGTGTATGACAAAATATTTCCTGAAATTTCCCTTGGAAATAATTTCCTAACATCTTTGCAAATTTGTAGGATAAATTAAGAAAGTTTGGAAGTTAACATTGACAAACAAACACGCAAAATACTATTGAAGGAATACCTTTATGGAATACACTAATTTTGTGAAATGTAAGGTCCGAGAAAGATGGATAGGAGAACTTATTGACATGGGTACATCTATTTCGATAGGTGACATAGACTTGGTGAACCCAACCAAATGGTTGTAGGTATAAAAACCATTTACCTTAAAAGGTATAGTAGGAAATACAAAAGTATTAACCAGATACACAAAAAATGTAGAAATACAATTAAGAACAAAAAAGGTAAAGATACCTTTACTCTTTAAGTATAGGCATAAAATAAAACTCAATTTGGGTAAGAATTTCTTATCTTACTACTTACCTTTTGTCATTTATGAAAAACATAAGACACTTACAACTCTGTGTAAGAAAATTTTTAGGTTTGATAGGTTAACCTTGCAACAACTCAAACAACTTCAATGCGGTGATATGGGAAGAAATAGACAAAATTCTTTCAATATATCCTATACACTAACTGATAGTACTAATATTGAGAATAGGATTATAGCTGAATTGCAAAAGCTTGAAGGTGAAAATCCTCTATCCTAATGGGAAAAACATTAGACTTATGTTCCTATCTTAATTAAGAAAGGACATGAGAATTATACAATACACAGCAAGCTGTTTTCAATGACACCAGAAATGGAACAAGAATTTAGGATGCATATCACAGAAATGTTTGACAAAGGATTTTGTATACCATTTAGCAGCAGAAACAACTATACTGCTTTTATAATAATAAAGCACAATGAAAAAAGAAGACGTAAAAGTAGGTTAATCATAAAATACAAACCTTTAAATAAGATTTGTGATAGACTAGCATACCCTATTCCTCATAAACAAGCATTATTTAGAAAACTAAATGGTACACAATACTCCAGTTCATTTGATCTAAAATATGGATTTTATCGTGTAAAGATTAAACCAGAAGATAGACATTGGATAACATTAATTACACCTTTAGGTTTATTTGAAATGAATGTTTTACCATTTGGATATTTGAATTCCCCTTCAAAATTCCAAAGATTTGTAAATCATTCACTATAACCCGTAGCATAGTTTACATTGGCCTACATTAATGATATATTAGTGTTTTCCAATTCTTTAAAAGAACACTGTGCATATATTAATGCTTTATTTAAAGTGTTATATCAAATAGGGTTAGTCCTTGGAAAAGGAAAATCATAACTATTTAGATAGAAGATAGAATACCTCATTACTTTAATAAAGTGACTTTTACCAAAGAGATTCCTAATATCAACAAAAGCAAAAGTAAAAAGATAAAAGTTATAAAAGCAACTTTATCAAAAGTAAACAAAGTAGCTTTTGCTTTTCTTTAAAGTAGATTTATTAAAAGTTGTCTCCATTGTCTTCATTGTTTATTACATTTTTCTTGTCTCCCATTATCTTTATTCTTGATGGGATCTTTTATTGCTCGCTCCATCTTGCTTTCCTCGCTAAAGATGTGAATAACCTAACTTCAAAACAGATCTTTCCTAGATGACATCATATTATCTACTTTTGATTTTAAGATCAAGTTTATTAAAGGAAATTCTAATTCTTTGCCAAATTTCCTAACATAAGAATTCCTGCAAGGAAATGTCCATTGCTTTAGGAGACCCAATCTTTAGCAAAGCAAGTTTTTTCACTTGCTAAAAATACAAAGAATATGAAGTTGATAAACTTAGAGAAGATGCTTACGAGCATGCTATTGATAAAGGGTTAATTTACCCACTCATTCTAAAGTATTTAGAATATTTATGCACTATTGAGAACAATTATGACAATTAATGCCAAATAAGGTTGCTAGATTCTATCTTAAAGATGATTTGTACCCTCATGTGTATCTTAAAAATTTCACATATTATCAACAAATCCTACATGCGACAGAATTAATGGTTATTAAACCCATTGAAAGAGGATTAGCGTTTATTGGTTATAAAGAATGGGTCTACACCAAGTTTAAGATAAAGAAAGTTCTATATCCTAAAGATTGGTAGGAAGACCTATTCTTTATCAAAGAATTAAAAAATTGGTGGAAGGTTAAGACTTACAATTATTTTGATTACATGGAAGCATGGGAAAAAGCTTTGCTTTATGAGAATTGGCAAAAGAAATTTATTTGGTGTTGAGCCTATCTTTGATAACTAATGTTGGATTTGTTGTCAACAACATGTTATATATTTATGTCCTTGTTGATTTGATGTTATGAGTGCCTTTGAGATGTGTTTGTTGCATTTACAAAGTGTTGGTAGCTGATTTATTCAAGGGTTAAGGAAGATGGCATTGGTGGAATGTGATGAGAATGAGGATAAAAAGCATGGTTGAACTCAGGATACTGCTAGCCCTACCTTGCGCTGCCAAAAACAAGAAGTTGATTCAAATTGCTGGTGGTGTTTTGGCTATAAAGAAAGCACTAATTGCTACCTCTAGCATTACGTTTAGTAGTGGCACTTTAAGTCAATTGCTGGGTATGAGTCAATGTTGACCATTGACCTTAAATTCAAGCAATTAATAATGACTGTTAATTGTAAGGTAATCCTTGGGAATTAATGCTAACCATTGATGATAAGGCAACCCTAAACTCAAGGCTTATAAACACCCATGCAATCACTAAAAGAATAAATAGAGTTGAGCAAAAAAGAGGGGAATGAGAGAGGGCATACTAGGTAGTGATAGAAAGAAAAAAAAGGAGGCCAGAGAAAACTAACAAAGAAAACCAGTAGAGGCAAGAGAAAAACCAGACAGAAGTAGGAGAGAAACCCAGTAGAGGCAGAGTTATGAACCTACAAAGGAGAGAATTGGTTGAGAGTTAAGAACCTACGAAGGAGAGAAACCCAACAGAAGTAAAAGAAGCATATGGTCGTTCTCAAGTGCTTGTACTTGCTTGATATCCATATGGCTGTTCTCACATAAAAAAGCAAGATAAAATTGGATCATAGACTTTAACAGGTCACAGAGGTTTAATTCAAACAGATTTGTAAAAAGTAAGCATTTCACACTAATTCACCTCCTCCCCTTTTCAATGTGAGACCAAAGACGGTCCTTGTGAATTGATCCATTTTGCTTAGATTGGAAATTTTTTACTGCTGTGAATCTTTACATCTACTATTGGTTAATATCATGGAGAGCATAAACAATGTTAATAGCAAAGGCATTCCCGCTTTTAATGGACAAAACTATCAATTATGGAAGAATAGAATACTCCCATATATGCTTTCACTTAGTCTGAATGTGTTTGAATCTATTGTTAGTGGTTTCGCTCCTACTACTGAGGGTGCTGCTATGATGCTTAATGAGGATCAATTTAGGTTTCACACTGAGAGGGGGGTGAATCAGTATAAGATATCCTCTTTTTACAAATCAATTTGGATTTAATGTTTGTGGCTTGTTAGAGTCGATGATCCAATTTTTAATTTTTGCTTTTATGTGAGCGCGACCGTACGAATAAGAAACAATACGTAAACACCTAAGAGCACACGACAATTTTGATGTGGTTCACTCATAATGTGTGAGCTACGTCCACAGTGTAATAGGATCACTCTTAAATCACATAATCCACTCTTGTTATCAAGGGATACACTAATGTTGTGGAAGGATTACTCCTTCACTACCTATGGAAGGACTACTCCTTAACTAGTTACAATGATCTTCCGATCACTCCAAGGGTATCCCACCCTATTTTTCAACAAATCTATCAAGAGTTTATGGAAAAACCTTTTCTGGAAAACAATCGCTCAATATGTACAGTATGTTAAAGCAAAATATAGATCTTCTCCTTCCTTCATTGTCGGTGTTTTCTTACCTGCTGCTGGTGTTGCTCACACGTTACAACTGTCTACACACATTGCTGTTGCTGTCCGCGTGTGTTGTTAATGCTATTCGTATGCATTACCACGTCTGTCTGCTACTATTCGCGTGCATTGTTAATGTTGTTTGTACGCGCTATTAATACTGTCCATATTCACTATCACATCTATCTGCTGCTGTCTGTGTGCGCTGTTAATGCTGTCTGTACGCACTGTCGCGTTTGTCTGCTACTATCTGCGTGCACTGTTAATGCTGTTTGTACGCACTTTTAACATATTCACTACCGTGTTTGTCCATTACTGTCTGTGTGTGCTGTTAATGTTGTCCGTACACACTGTTGCGTCTATTCGCTACTATCTGTATGTGTTGTTAATGCTGTTTGTACATGCTGTTGCTGCTGTTTGCGCGCTCTACACCCATTATTCGCACACGCTATACCTGCTGTCCGCACAAGCTAGGCCCACTATTTGCACAAGCTATGCCCACTGTTTGCATGCTCTGCACTTGCTGTCTGTGCTTTCTGTGGTTGCTTTTTGCGCATGCTGCTGCTTTCCTCATGTGTTACAGTAGTTTTCTCACGCTGCTACTACTCTCCTCGTGCGCTGCAGCTGTTTTCTCGCGCCGCTGTTGCTCTCTCTATGCCCTGTAGCAGATTTCTCGCACCATTGCTAGTTTGCTGGTTGATTTCTGAACCTACTACAGCACTTTCTATGGGTGGCTGCTGATTCCCAGGCTTGCTACTGCACGTTCTGATTTTTTACTTGAATCCTGGGCATGCTTCTACTGTTAGGAAGCCTCTTGAGGTGCTACTGGTACTGGTATACCCTCCTAGACGTGCAGGGACGTACTGCTACCACTAGTATACCCTCCTAGACATCCAGGAATGTGCTGCTGGTGTTGGTGTACCCTCTTTTGTTTGGATCTCCACTTTCTTGTGAGGAGCATTCACCATCTTCCCTTTTTGACACGTGCTGCAAATTACATCTCTCTTTCTTCTCAACTTAGGTATATCTCTCACAGCTTCATTTTTGGATAGCTTGTTCAACCCCTTTTATACGAGATGTCCTAATCTTCTATGCCACAATAAGTTCTCATCTTTGGTGCTCATGTAGCATGTGTTTATGCTTCTAAAAACTTGGTACAAGTTTTCATGTGTTCTTTCACCTTTAATAAGGACAACACCATCTTTTAGCCTTTTTACTGTGCAGCTGCTCTTGTTGAAAGTAACTTCATGTCCATCATTGCAAAGTTGGCTAACACTAATTAGATTGTGTTTTAGCCCTTCAACATAAAGCACTTTATTCGATTTTAGCTTTTCTACACCAATTTCAGTAGCACCAATACCTTAAATCTTTAAGGCATCATCATTGCCAAATTTGACTAACCCTCCATCATATTTGGCTACTCCCTGCAACATCTTGGAGTCTCCTATCATGTGTGAAGAGCAGTCACTGTCAGGAATCCATGACTTTTCTTTCTTGGAAGCTTTTAAGGCTACTTCCACAACTATAGACGTTTCTCTTCCTCTTCTTCTTCTTTGGCCAAACTGTGGAGCTTGTGTAGGTGTTCTCCTTTGCATTCCTTGACCAGGCAGCAATGGTTGGCGTGTTCTCCTTTGTATTCTTTGACCAAGCAACAATGTCAAGCAATCCTCAGCAGTGTGTCCAACTCTTTCATATCTTCTACAAATCTTTCCAAACAAATCAAACCTATTTCTCATTGGAATATGACTTTTGTCTACTTAAGACTGCCTCCTTTCTTGATAGAGTCTCTCCCTAGACTCTTGCCTCACATTTCTCTTCATTCTCAGCCTATTACTCCAACACACATTCACCTTGTGTCCATACTTACCACAGCTTCAGCAAAATCCTTTGAACTTAGATTTATTTCTTTTACCAAGTTCATGTCTCCTTTCTTTAGCAATTGGTTTGGCAACCTTCTCTACATCTTTGACAATCTATCTCCTTTGAATGAGAGTCTTCATCACATCTTTCCTAACCCATTTTAACTTGGGTTGGTCTCTCTTTTCTATCACGTCATTGTGCTTACTTTTGGGTACAAACACAATCTTCTTCTTTTCTCTACCTTCTCAATTAGCTTCTCAATGCAAACAAGCCCTTTCTTTCCCATGGAATGAGGCCTTTAATTGCTTAGACACTCATCCAACTTTCTGATAGCATCTTCCTTAATAGTACTTGCTAATGATGACTCTCCTTTCACTTCCATGACTTGCATAAAGCTTTCTTTATGCTTCTTTAGCTCAGACTCAGTCTTATGAAGCTTGGCTTGCAAAATTACCACCTTTTGCTCTTATGCAATCACCTTAGCATTAAGGTCTTCGTCTATCTTGCCATACTCTTCGTCAACTACTGTTAGATCCTCAATTCTCCTCAAGTACTCCTTCTCTTTTGCTTCAAACTCCTTTACCTTCACCTAGAGATTAGATTTAATTGCAAGCTACAAATTGCAAACTTCAAACTGCAAACTCCTTTACCTCTTTTTATAGTTTGCAATTTTTACGCAAACAAGCTCTTAACTCATTCTCAAGTTGCTGCAACCACTCATCCTTTTCCTCTTCTGTTGATTCCTCCTTACTTTAGGATTTTTGGTCATCATCTACTTGAGTGACCAGCACATCTTTTGCAGTCTCATCATCAAAATCATCATCACTTTCTTCTTCAGATTCTTTTTCCTCCTGCTTGCTCAGGAAATTTCTTCTTTTGGATCTAAAGAACTTCTTTTTCCCCTTGGCACCTGAATTTCCAGCTTTGGGGTAGCTGAATTGCTTTATCTTACTCCTTAGGGCCGGCTCATCATCATCCTTACTACTGGCTTCTATTCTTTTTGGATAATCCATAGCAAAGTGCCCAATTGCTCCACACCTAAAGGCACTTCAAGGGTAATTTTCCCTTGTATTTCCCTTTTACTTTCCTTAGGTTCCTAGTGATGTATGCCATTACTTCTTCCAGCTTAGTATCACCATTTTCTTCTTCAAAGCTATTATTGGACTCCTTTTCTTGGTCTTTAATCTTTAATTTCTTCATTACCTTGAAAGTCAACTCCTTCTCCACCTTAGACTTCTTTTCTTTCTTCATTGGGGCTATTTCTCATTTCATAAGTCACCGATATACTGTGCAGGTCATCTAAAGGCAACCTATCCAAATCTTTATCTTCTATAAAAGAGACTTTGCCATTGTAGGCTTTTGGTAAGATTCTGAGTATTTTCCTTACCATAGTGGCATCGTGGATCTCCTCTTCATAGCCTTTGATGGAGTACACAATTTCATTGACTCTTGTGAATAATACATCCACAGTCTCATCATTTTGCATCTTTATGCCTTTGAATCTACTCCTCTAATTTTGCAGCTTGGCTTCCTTTACAATCTTATCTCATTCATAGATGTTATTTAGTTTGTCCCAGATTTGTTTAGCTATGTTGCACCCCACCACTTTGGTGAATTCTTTATCTGACAGGGAGGCGTATAAGGCATTTCTTGCCTTTCCATCACACTCCAAGTTCTTCTTATCAGCTGGCGTCATAAGATCACCTTTAGAAATAGGGATGAAGCCACTAACGACAAACTCAAACACATCAAGACCAAGGGATATTAGATATGGGAGCATCCTATTCTTCCATAACTGATAATTCTGTCCATCAAAAGTAGGGATGCCCTTGCTATTAACACTATTCACGCTATCCATGATCTCAAACAGTAGTATAGATAGAAACTCACACGACAATGCACAACCTTAATTCAAAGCAGAAAAATTGGATCAATAGAGGAACCGGCTTAGATACCACTTAATGAGGACTAGTTTAGGTCTCACATTAAAAGGGGGG
>CM038609.1:4874310-4905493 GCA_021533255.1 Ceriops tagal | reverse complement strand
GGGGGGTGAATTAGTGTGAGATATCCTCTTTTTACAAATAGATTTGGATTTAACCTTTGTGGCTTGTTAAAGCCAATGATCCAATTTTTAATTTTCTCCTTTATGTGAGTGCGACCGTACAAATACGAAACAATGCACAAGCACCCAAGAGCACATGACAATTTTTACGTGGTTCACTCACAATGTGTGAGCTACATCCATAGTGTGATAAGATCACTTCTAAATTACACAATCCACTCTTGTTATCAAGAGATACACTAATGTTATGGAAGGATCACTCCTTCACTAGTTATGGAAGGACTACTCCTTAACCACTAACAATGATCTCCTGATCACTCCAAGGGTATCCCACCCTATTTGTCAACCAATCTGTCAAGAGTTTATGGAAAAACCTTTCTTGAAGAACTATTGCTTAATGTATACAATTTGCTAAAGCAGAATATGGATCTTCTCCTTCCTTCGCTACCGATGTTGCTTGCACATTGCCACTATTGTTCGCATGCACTGCTGCTGCTATCTGCGCGTGCTATGAATGTTGTACGTACACGCTGCTGTGTCTATCTACTACTGTCTGTGTGCATTATTAATGTTGTCCGTACGCACTATTAATACTGTCCGTATGTACTGCCGCATCTATCCATGTGCGCTATTAATGCTGTTTGTACACGTTGTTGCTACTGTTCGCGTGCTCTACGCCTATTGTTAGCACGCGCTATCCCTGTTGTATGCACAAGCTGTGCCCACCGTTTGCATGCTTTATGCCTGTTGTCTACATGCGTTGTGCGCTCACTGTCCATGCTCTCTACGCCTGCTGTCTATGTGCATCGCACCAGCTGTTCGCGCTCTCTGCACTTGCTATTCGCATGCATTGCACCTGTTGGGCTGTGCGCTCACTGTCCAAGCATGCTGTGTGCCCACTATTTGGGCTCTCTACACCTACTATCCACGCATGCTGCAACTATCTTCTTGCGTCACTGCTACTCTTCCCACTCACTGCAGCAGATTTCTCACACCACTGCTGGTTTACTATTTGATTTTTGGATTTGCTACTGCACGTTCTGATTTTTTGCTTGATTCGAGGGCGTGCTTCTGCTATTAGGAAGCCTCTTGAGGTGCTGCTGGTGTTGGTATACCCTCCTACAATCAACGACCAGATTTGATTCAAAAAATTTAAAGTCAATGGTTAACATTGACTTCCTAAAATTTAGGGTCAATGGTCAACATTGACTCCTCAACACCAAAGTTGACCTGTCATCATTGTTTTCTCCCAATAACCTTACTACATCTCAATGGCATTCATAATATCAAAATCAACACATATAACTATATGAGATGGTGTTGACAACAAATCCAACACTAGCCATCAAAGATGGGCTTAACAACGTTTGTTGATAAGAAGAATTTAGAGTATTGTGGAAAGGCTAGAAATGCCTTTTATGCATCTTTATCAAACAAAGTGTTAAGCCCATCTTCAATGGCTGATGTTTGATTTGTTGTCAACAGCATCTCACATAGTTGTTCTTATTGATTTGATGTTTTGAATACTATTAAGATGTAAAGAGATCGTTGGTCAAAACTATTGGTGGCAAATCAACTAAAATCAATAAGTCAATATTGATCATTGACCCTAAATTTTAGGAATCAAATCTAATCGTTGATTGTAGGGCAACCCTTAGGAATCAATACTGACCATTGATGATTGGGCAACCCTAAAACTCAAGGCTTGGGTACATCTCTCATAACTTCATTTTTCGGCATGTTCAGCCCCTTTTGTCCAAGATATCTCAATCTTTTATGCCATAACAAGTTCTCATCTTTGGTGCTCATATAGTATATGTTTTTGCTTCTGAAAACTTGGTATAAGTTTCCATTTGTTCTTTCACCCTTAGTAAAAACAGTACCATCACTTGATCTCTTTACTGTGCAGCCACTCTTGTTGAAAGTAACTTCATGCCTATCATCACAGAGCTGGCTAACACTGATGAGATTGTGTTTTGGCCTTTCAACATAAATCACTTTCTTTGATTTCAGCTTTTTTGTATCAATTTCAGTAGCACCAACACCTTTAATCTTTAAGGCATCATCATTGCCAAATTTGATTGACCCTCAACCATATGTTGCTACTCCTTTAACATCTTGGAGTCTCTTATCATGTGTGAAGAGCAACTACTGTCCAAGATCCATGGCTTTTTTTTCTTGGAAGCTTTTAAGGCTACTTCCACAATTCTCTTCCTCTTCTTCTTCTTTGGCCGAATTTAGGAGCATGTGTTCTCCTTTGCACTCCTTGACTGGACAGCAATGTTTGGCTAAATGTGGGAGCACATATAAGTGTTCTCCTTTCCATTCTTTGACCAAGCAGCAATATCAAGCAATCCTTAGCAGTATGTCCAACCTTTTCACATCTTCCACAGATTTCTTTTAACAAATCAAATTTGTTTCTCAGTGGAATATGACTTCTTTTCACCTATGACTATCTCCTTTCTTGATAGTGTCTCCCTTTAGACTCTTGCCTCACATTCCTCTTCATTATAGACCCATTAGTCCAACACATATTAGCCTTGTGCCCATACTTACCACAGCTCTAGCAAAATCCTTTAAATTTAGATTTTCTTCTTTCACCAAGTTCTTGTCTCCTTTCATCAACAACTATTGTGGCACCTTTCTCTTCATCTTTGACAACCTATCTCCTTTGGATGGGAGTCTTCACCACATCTTTCCTAACCCATTTTAACTTGGGTTGGTTTCTCTTCTCCATCACGTCATTGTGCTTGCTTTCAAGTACAAACACAATTTTCTTCTTCTCTGCTACCTTCTTATTTGGCTTTTCGATATGACCAAGCCCTTTCTTTCCCATGGAACTTTGTTTGCTTAGAAACTCATCCAATTTTTTGGTAGCATCCTCCTTGATGGCATTTGCTAAAGTCAACCCTTCTCTTACTTCCATGGCCTACAAAAAGTTTTCTTCGTGCTTCTTCAGTTTAGACTTAACCTTGTGGAGCTTGGCTTGCAAAATCAGCACCTTTTGCTCTTGTGCAATCACCTTAACAAAAAGATCTTTATATATCTTGCCTTGCTCTACCTTAAGTACAATCACTCCTCAATTCTCTTCAAATACTCATTCTCTTTTACTTCAAACTCTTTTTTTTCCCCTAGAGATCAAATTCATCAATAACAGAATTTTCATACAGCTTCTTGAGATGTTTTACCTCCTTTTCCAACTTGCTATTTTTGTGCAAACAAGCTCTCAACTCATTCTCAAGTTGTTGTACCAACTCATCCTCTTCCTCTTCAGTTGATTCCTATTAAGCACATCTTTGATGGCTAATGTTGAATTTGTTGTCAACAACATCTCACATGGTTGTAAGTGTTGATTTAAGGTTATGAATGATGTTGAGATGCAGAGAGGTCATTGGGAAAAATCGGTGATGACAGGTTAACCCTAATGTTGAGGAGCCAGTGTTGATCGTGACTAAATTTTAAGGGTCAAGAATGATCGTTGACCATTGACTATTGACCCTTGTTGTTCCCATAGCCTTGTATAGGTTGTAATTGTTGTCAACTAAGTTTAAGTGTGCAAGAAAGTAAAGCCACATGGAAGGGCAAGAAAGTAAATCCACATAGAAGGGCAAGAAGGTAAAGCCACATGGAAGGGTAAGAAAGTAAATCCGTCGCATAAGGGCAAGAACGTAAATCCGCCACGTAAGCCTTATTAGGGTTTCATGGAAGAGAGTATATAAAGACCTTGGAAGACAAAACTAGGGTAAGGCCAACACAATTGAATACATAGAAAAATACAAAAGTGTATGGACGGCCAAATAGAGAAAATAGAAAAACACAATATATGGCCAAAGCACACCGATGGCAAGAGAATAACAGAACAGGGGACGGTAAAATAGAAAAGAAGCGGTTGGGAAATTGAGCAAATCAATGTAACCGTTGTGAACAGTATAACTGTCGAGAGAGAGAGAGAAAAAGGAGACAGTCGGGCTAAACAAAGAACAAAGGTAGTGAGAGAGAGAAAGAGGAGAGATGGCCGAAGGGGGGCTGAAAAAGAACAGAGGTCAGCAAAAATAGAGAAAAGAGGAGACGGCTGAAGGGGCTGGATGATTGGATGGCAAACCGGAAGAGCAAAACGACAAAGTCCTATTCGGCCAACCAAGTGAGCTGATGGCAGAATAGGGGAAGGAGAGAAAATCCGACACGGCCAAAGAAGAGAGTGGATGGCAAAGGAACGGCACACCACCGACACACCAATGGTCGGCAGAATATGAGAGAAAGAGAGAAAAATTGAGACAGCCATTGGAAGAGAGAGAAAAGAGGTATACGGCCAGAACAGAGGAGTCGACGGGAAGGAGAGAGAAAACACGGCCAAATAAGGGAAAAGGAGAGAAAATCTGGAACGACCAAAGTGGGGTGGACGAAGAGAGAGATACCGTCGACATAATAGAGGAAATCCGATTGGACAGAGAGAGAGAGAGAAACGGACAAGTGAGGCATGAGACGTGAGACCAACGGCTGGAAGAAGACCAGAACCGTGACGTGAGAGCAAAAACCAGAAACGCATCACCCTTGGAAGAAAAGAAAACCAGAATGTGCGTCGGCATGAGACCAAAACGTGCGACGGCGTGAGACCAGAATGTGTGACAGCATGAGACAAGGAGACGAGTAAGACCATGAGACAGTGAAAGCAGGAGCTGTGTGAGACAACGTAAAGAAAGAATTCGGTGAAGCATTGAAAAGAACTCAACATATTTCCAGATTTCTTCAAGAGAGGTTAGAGAGCGTTGCGGTGAACTTCTAAGCGACAGTGGAGTAGCCTTTCAATTCAACAGAGGCAAGACAAGCTAGAAGAAGGGTAGACACAGTAAGTGACACTCTTTGTATTGTACTTGCTTAGTAATTGCAATAGTGAAAGGAGTAGAGGATTAAGACATCCATTGTAACTGAAATTCTCAAGTATAGTCGATAGTCTCGGTAAGGGAGAGTCCTTACCACCGTGGATGTACATCATGTTGATGGAACCATGTAAATCTCGTGTGTCCTTAATTTGCTTTACGTTCTGTGTTTTGAATTGAGTTGTGAATGCAGCTAAAGTATCAACTAACCTATAACCTAACGAAGACCTAAACAAGAACATCCGAATTGTCTATTAGGCAAGGTGTCTGAAAGGTGACTTTGGGGATTATTGTGATTAGTAGCTAGCAATAGATCTACCTTAGTCAAGTCTGAGAAAGAGTTAGCTTTTAAGAAAAGGTTGAAGTTGTTCACTTACCTGCAAATTGCGAATTATGGTGATACTGATTCACCCCCCCTCTCAGTATCACAAACTAGTAGATCCTAGGGAGAAGTTGGGAACTTCAATTGGTACCAGAGCACAGGTTCACTAGTTTGAAACTTAACAGATTGGTGTACTAGTTTGAAGGAATCTAGAAGTTTGACTTGTTCAGTATACTGAGAAATGGAAACCGGTACCGGTACCAGCACTACTTATAGCAAGAAGGTTCCAATCTTCAATGGAACCAACTACCATATATGGAGAGCAAGAATGCAAGTGGTATTTGCAACCATGGGCATAAACGTGGTGAAATGCATCCAGGAGGGTTTTGTGGCTCCAGAAGAAAGTAAAGACCCAACCCCAGAGGAATTAAGGTAGTTTAAGATAAATGGGAAGGCCTCAAACGTCATCATTTCAGCATTGACAGATGTTGAGTATGCTAAAGTTATTGACTGCAAATCTGCCAAGGAGATATAGGACAGATTGCAGAAAGTCTATGAAGGTGGTGGCAACATGATGGAGGCTAAGCTTCAAGTGTTCAAGGAGAGATATGAATCTCTCATAATGCAGAAGAATGAGACAATTCAAGAGTTCTTCACCAGGGTTATTGATGCTGTAAACGACTTGAGAAGTCATGGGAAGAACAAAAAGGACTGATCGATTGTGAAGAAAATTCTGAGAATTCTACCTGAGAGGTTTGCCTCAGAGGTAGCAGCCATAGAGGAGAGTAGAGATCTCAATTCTATGTCTCTGCATGATCTCTAGTGCAATCTCATTGCATATGAGATGAGGATAAAGTCAGCTGAAAGCTCTGCAACAATGAAAGTATCAAAGGAGGCAGCTTTCAAAGCTATGAAGCACTTGAAGATAAAAGAAAAGGAAGAATCATTCAGTGAGGATAATGATGATGATGATGAGGAGGAAGAAAGTGAAGGTGAAGTATTGGCTTACTTCACAAGGAAATTCAAAAGGGGGTCTAAGAAGGGAAAAGGACAATTGTCCTTGAGATGTTATCGTTGTGGGCTGACTGGACGCTTTGCTTCTCAGTGCAAAGTGAAACTTGATGATAAAGATGAGGACGGTGATGATGAGCAGAGTTCAAAATGGAGAAGACCATCATTCAAGTCAAAGAAGTCCAGCAAGAAGACTGCCAACCCACAAAAGAAGAAGAGAGGCTCATTCAAGAGTTATGTGAGTCAGATAAAAGAAGCTGATGAGGAGGAAGATGAAGAATCATTAGATGAGTAGGCCTTTATGGCATTAGCTCAAGGTGGTAGTTCAACCTCTGAAGAGGAAGAGGAGGTTGATGAAGAAGAACCAGATCTTGAAGTTGAGTTGGAAGCAGCTTTAAAGGACATAATCAAAAGGGGCAGAACCATAAGAAGGTTGGAGGCCCATATAAAACAAGTTGAAGCAAAGATTGAGGAAGCAGAAAGTCAAAAGGATGAAATAAGGGCTGAACATATTGACTTGAAGAGAAGATTTGAAGAACAGATCAAAATATGTGAAGACCTTACTATGGAGCTTGGTCAAGGGCTTCACAAATTAAAGAAATGGAGAAAGAGTTGCTGAAACTTCAGCAACAACTCAAAAGTAGCAAAGAGAACTTGTAGAAACTTGAAATGATAGGAGAAATAAGTTCTGCAAAAGAAAAGAAGAATGTAGAGAAAGTGCAACAATCTGAGGCTGCATTGGCTAAGGAAAATAAGAATGTGCCACAGAAGCTAAAGGAGAAGGTTGTGACTCAGAAAAAGATAGCTGAGAATAAAGAAGATCTAAAGAAGCAACCTAGGGTGGCAAACAAGAAGGAAGAAAAGAAAGTCAACCAGTAAAGGGCTACGGCTGAACAGAAGAAGGAGAAGAAGGTAACTGAAATGAAAGTCATACAAGCAAAGAAGCCAGCTACTTTGCCTACACAGTAAGTGATGAACAGAAGAAGACAAGTTGTGATCAGACCCAAGAAGAGGCAATTTCAAGGTCACTATCTTTATTGTGGAGTTTGGGTCATAAGGCGAGTAACTACTGGTGGAGAAGGCAAGTATATGTCTCCAAATTGAGAAGATCCGATGCTGCATACAGGGGGAGACAATACAAAATTCAGAAAAGAACACCTATCGCGAGTTCTTGCACATACTGTAAAAGGCAAGGACACATTAACAAGGAGTATTGGTGGAAGCTCAAACCAGTGGTTTCAAAGAACAAGTTTGCTGTATTGGCAGACTTGGAACAATGTGAAAGATGCGGGCAGGATGGCCATAATGCCAAAAGATGCATGACACTTCTCCCTGAGCAAGAGAAGGCATTAATGGCACAGTAAAAACAATTGGTGCAGTCAAAACTGAGAAAATGGAGAAAGCTATCTTCAAGCCAGTTCAAAAGAAGGAATATAAAACAAAAAGGGAGGTGGTTAGTATATTTGAAATTGCACTAAAGGCTGATTACAAGGATAAGCAGTGGATCTTTGATAGTGGATGCAATTTCAGCTATATTAGCCACCTCCCTTTTTGCTTTATATTCCTTCTTTTGAACTGGCTGGAAGATAGCTTTATCCTTTTTCTCAGCTTTGATTGCACCGCTTGTTTTTATTATGCCATTGAGTGCCTTTTCTTGCTCAGGGAGAAGTATCATGCATCTCTTGGCATTATGGCCATCTTGCCCGCACCTTTCACACTGTTCCAAGTCTGTCAATACGACAAACTTGTTCTTTGAAACCATTGGTTTGGGCTTCCACCAACACTCCTTGTCAATGTGTCCTTGCCAATTATAGTATGTGCAAGAACTCACGACAGGTGTTTTCCATTGAATTTTGTATTGTCTCCCGCTCTATGCAACATCGCATCTTCTCAAGTTGGAGACATATACTGGCCTTTTCCACCAGCAATTACTCGCCTTATGACCCCAAACTCCGCAATAAAGGCAATGACCTTAAAACTGCCTCTTCTTGGGTCTATTCATAGCTTGTTTTCTTTTGTTCATTACTTGGTGTGTAGGCAACGTAGTTGGCTTCTTTGCTTGTGTGACTTTCATTTCAGTCACCTTCTTCTCCTTCTTCTATTTAGCCGAAGCCCTCTGCTGGCTAACTTTCTTTTCTTCCTTCTTGTTTGCCACCCTAGGTTGCTTATTCAAATCTTCTTTATTCTTAGCTATCTTCTTCTGAGTCACAACCTTCTCTTTCAACTTCTGTGGCACATTTTTATTTTCTTTAGCTAATGCAGCCTCAGATTGCTGCACTTTCTCTACATTCTTCTCTCCTTTTATAGAACTTGTTTCTCCTATCATTTCAAGTTTCTGCAAGTTCTCTTTGCTACTTTTGAGTTGTTGCTGAAGTCTCAACAACTCTTTGTTTATTTCTTCAATTTTTGAAGCCCTTGAGCCAAGCTCTACTGTAAGATCTTCACATATTTTAATCTGTTCTTCAAATCTTCTCTTCAAGTCAATATGATTAGCCCTTATTTCATCCTATTGACTTTCAGCTTCCTCAGACTTTGCTTCAACTTGTTTTATGTGAGCTTCCAACCTTTTTATGGTTCTGCCCCTTTTGATTATCTCCCTTGAAGCTACTTCCAGCTCAACTTCAAGATCTGGCTCTTCTTCATCAACCTCCTCTTCTTCTTCAGAGGTTGAACTACCACCTTGAGCTGACGCCATAAAAGCTTGCTCATCTGATGATTCTTCATCTTCCTCCTCATTAGCTTCTTTTATCTGACTTACATAGCTCTTGAATGAGGCTATCTTCTTCTTTTATGGGTTGGCAGTCTTCTTGCTAGACTTATTTGATTTGAATGATGATCTTTTCCATCTTGAATTCTGCTCATCATCACCTCCTTATCTTTATCATCAAGTTTCACTTTGCACTGAGAAGCAAAGTGTCCAGTCTACCCACAACGATAACATCTCAAGGACAATTGTCCTTTTCCCTTCTTAGACCCCTTCTTGAATTTCCTTGTGAAGTATGCCAACACTTCACCTTCACTTTCTTCCTCATCATCATCATTATCCTCACTAGATGATTCTTCCTCTTCTTTTATCTTCAAGTGTTTCATAGCTTTGAAAGCTGCCTCCTTTGATACCTTCGTTGTTGTAGAGCTTTCAGTTGACTTTATCCTCATCTCATATGCAATGAGATTGCACTGGAGATCATGCAAAGACATAGAATTGAGATCTCTACTCTCCTCTATGGCTAGTACCTTTGAGGCAAACCTCTCAGGCAGAATTCTCAAAATTTTCTTCAAAATCGATAAGTCCTTCTTGTTCTTCCTATGACTTCTTAGGTCGTTTACAGCGTCAATAACCTTGGTGAAGAACTCTTGAACTATCTCATTTTTTTGCTTTCTGAGAGATTCATATCTCTCCTTGAACACTTGAAGCTTATCCTCCTTCATTCTGCCATCACTTTCATAGACTTTCTGCAATCTGTCCCATATCTCCTTGGCAGATTTGCAGTCCATAATTTTAGCATGCTCAGCATTTGTCAATGCTGAAATGATGACATTTGAGGCCTTTCCATTTATCTCAAACTGCCTTAACTCCTCTGGGGTTGGGTCTTTACCTTCTTCCAGAGCCACAAAACCCACCTGTACGCATTTCACCACGTTCATGCCCATGGTTACAAATACCACTTGCATTCTTGCTCTCCACATATGGTAGTTGGTTCCGTTGAAGATTGGAACCTTCTTGCTGTAAGTAGTGCTGGTGCTAGTACCAGCTTCCATTTCTCAGTATGCTGAACAAGTGAAACTTCTAGATCCCCTCAAACTAGTACACCAAGTTATTAAGCTTCAAACTGGAAAACCTGTGCTTTGGTACCAATTGAAGTTCTTGACTTCTCTCTAGGATCTACTAGTTTGTGATACTGAGAGGGGCGGTGAATCAAAATCACCGCAATTCGCAATTTGTAGGCAAGTGAACAACTTCAACCTCTTCTTAAAAGCGAACTCTTTCTCAGACTCAACTAAGGTAGATCTATTGCTACCTACTAATCACAATAGTCCCCAAAGTCACCTTTCAGACACCTTGCCTAACAGACAATTCGGATGTTCTTGTTTAAGCCTCCATTAGGTTATGGGTTGGCTGATACTTTAGCTGCGTTCACAACTCAATTCAAAACATAGAACGTTAAGCAACTTAAGGACACACGAGATTTACGTGGTTCTGTCAACGTAATGTACATCCACAGCGGTAGGGACTTTTCCTTATCGAGACTATCCACTATACTTAAGAATTCCAATTACAATGGATGTCTTAATCCTCTGCTCCTTTCATTATTGCAATTACTAAGCAAGTACAATACAAAGAGTGTCACTTACTGTGTCTACCCTTCTTCTAGCTGGTCTTGCCCCTATTGAATTGAAAGCTGCTCCACTGCCGCTTAGAAGTTCACCGCAATGCTCTCTAACTTCTCTTGAAGAAATCTGGAAATACGTTGAGTTCTTTGAATGCTTCGTCGAATTCCTTATCTATGTTGTCTCATACAATTCCTGCTTTCACCATCTCACGGTCTCACCCGTCTCCTTGCCCCATCATCTCACTGTCTCACGGCTCGCCTCACGTACGTTTCTGGTTTGCCCTTGTCCGTTTCACACCTCCTTTAGTAATATCAGATTTTTTTTTCCTTTTCTGTCAGTCACTGTTCATCGGCCGTCCACCCTTCTATTCTAGCCATAACGGGTTTTTCTCTCCTTCCCTATTTGGCTGTCGGGTTTCTCTCTCCTTCCCCGGTGGTATGTTTTGCCGTGCTCACTTGGTTGGCCATCGGGTTTCTTTTTCTCTCCTTCCCGTCGACTCCTCTGTTCTGGCCATATACCTCTTTTCTCTCTCTTCCAATGGCTGTCTCAATTTTTCTCTCTTTCTCTCGTGTTCTGCTGATTGTTTCTTTCTCTTCATTCAGTCGGATCTCTCTCATCGACCAGCCGGATCTATCCACTGTCCAGCCAGATCTATCTCACTGTCCAGTTGGATTTGATTTTGGCCATATCTTCTCTTTTCCGTTCACCCACTTGGCCGTTCACCTCTTTGTCTCCTTCCCCAGTTTGGCCGTCAGGTTTCTCTCTCCCTTTTTCACTTTGCTTCTTCGTTCCTTGTTTTGCCGACCTTTTGTTTTTGGTCATTGGGTTTCTCCTTCCGCCGGTTTGCTTCGATTTGGCCAATTTTCGTTTTCTCTTCTTCTTCTGTCGACGACTTTCTCTCTCACCGTCCAGTCGTGATGTCTGTTTATCTCTCTCTTGTCGTGTTGTCTGTTTCTCTCTCTCTTGCTGTCCAGCCGGATTTCTCTCTCTTCCCCTGTTCTACCATCCTAGTTTTGCCATGCTGGTTTTCTCCTCCGGCCGATGGTGGCTCTTCTTTGGCCTGCGTCGGTGTATATTTCTTTTCTATAATTTTGCCAATGGCTTCTCTTTTCTGTTGTAAGTGGTGTTCTTCTGTGTAGGGTTTGGTGTTTTGCCGTGTATTCAATTGTATTGGCCTGTCCCTAATTTTGTCTTCCAAGGTCTTTATATACTCCCTTCCATAAACCCTAATAGGGCTTACGTGGCAGATTTTCGTTCTTGCCCTTACGCAGTTGATTTACGTTCTTGCCCTTCCATGTGGCTTTACCTTTTTGCTCTTCCATGTGGCTTTACTTTCTTGCATACTTAAACCTAGTTGACAACAATTACAACCCATACAAAGCTATAGGAACAACAGTTGTGTTCTTAGGTGCTCGTGTTTGATTAATATCTATATGGTTGGTCTCACTTAAAGGAGAAAAATAAATAATTAGATCATCGGCTCTAACATGTCACAGAGGTTAAATCTTGATAAGTGTGTAAAAACGAATATCTCACACTGATTCACCCCCCCTCAATGTGAGATCTAAAAAGGTTCTCATCAATTCCTCATCACTTAAAGATTCTTGATCATTATCTACTTGAGAAACCAGCTTATCCTTTAAAGCATCATCATCAAAATCATCATCAACTTCTTCTTCAAAATCTTTTTCATCCAGCTTGCTCAAAAAATTCCTTTTTTTAGATCTAAAGAGTTGCCTTTTTCCCTTTGACATTTGAATATCCAGCTTTAGAATAGCTAGATTGCTTTGTTCTCCTCCTTAGGATTAGCTCATCATCGTTATCACTATTTGCTTCTCTTTTCTTTGGGTAGTCTACGGCAAAGTGCCCAATTACTCCACACCTAAAGCACTTCAAGGATAATTTTCCATTGTACTTCCCTTTCCTTTCCTCATATTCTTGGTGATGTATGCCATGATTTTATCCAGTTTAATGTCACCATCTTCTTCTTTAGAGGTATTGTCAGATTCTTCTTCTTAGTCTTTAATCCTTAATCTCTTCATTGCCTTGAAAGTCAACTCCTTCTCTACCTTAAACTTCTTTTCTTTCTTCATTGGGGCTATTCTCATTTCATAAGCCACCAATATGTTGTGCAAATCATCTAAGGGCAGCCTATCTAAATCTCTATCTTCTACGAGGAAACTTTGACATTGTAAGCTTCAAGTAAGGTTTTAAGTATCTTCCTTACCATAGTAGCATCATTGATGTCCTCTCCATAGCCTTTAATAGAACACATAATTTCATTGACTCTTATGAAAAAGGCATCTGTAGATTCATCATTCTGCATCTTTGTGTCTTCAAATCTGCTCCTCCAGATTTGTAGCTTGACTTCCTTAACAACCTTGTCTCCTTTGTAAATATTCTCTAGTTTGTCTCAAATTTGTTTGGCTGTGTTGCACCCCATCACTTTGATGAATTCTTTGTCTAATAAGAAGACAAACAAGACATTTCTTACCTTTCCATCACACTCTAAATTCTTCTTATCAATAGTTGTCATAGCATCACCTTCAGTAATAGGGATGAAGCCATTAACAGTAGATTCAAACACATCCAGAAAAAAGTGACATCAGACATGAGAGCATTCTATTCTTCTATAACTGATAATTTTGTTCATCAAAAGTGGGAACGCCCTTGTTGTTAACACTATTCATGCTATCCATGATATCAACCAACAAAAATTCACAGCAACAACAACAATTTCAGATCAAAGTAGACAAAATGGATCAATAGAGGAAATCGGCTTTGATACCACTTAATAAGGACCTTTATAGGTCTCACACTAAGAGGGGGAGGAGGTGAATCAATGTGAGATGCTCGCTTTTTACAAATCTTTCTAGATTAACCTCTGTAACTTGTTAGAGTCAATGATCTAATTTTTATCTTTCTTTTTTATGTGAGAGTGATCATATGGATATCAATCAAACGTAAGCACACAAGAACACACGATAATTTTTATACAGTTCACCCATAATATGTGAGTTACATCCACAGTGTGATAATATCACTCCTAAATCACACAATCCACTCTTGTTATCAAGGGATATAGTTAATGTTGTGGAAGGATCACTCCTTAACCATTTATAATGATCTCTTGATCACTCAATGGATTAATCTCCTAATCACTCTAAGGGTATCCCACCTTTTTTCAATAAGTTTATCAAAAGGTTTATAACTAACACTTTCTTAAGAAGGATCACTTAATATGCACAGGCTGCTAGTGCAGAACGCGGATCTTCTCCTTCCTTTGCTATTGGTGTTGCCTCACCTGCTACCTTGGTAGGTTCTTTTCCCCTGCTACTGATGCTGCCTCTCCTGCTGCTTTGGCAGGTTCTCTTCCCCTGTTGGTGTTACCTGCCCTACTACTAGGATAAGTTTTCTCCTCCTGCTATTGGTGATACCTACCCTACTATTAAGACAAGTTTTCTCCTTATGCTATTGGTGTTGCTTGCCCTACTGCAAGTTTTACAAGCTGCTGATTGTGATTCACCTGCTGTCGGTTCTGCAAGCTGCTGGTTGTGATTCACTTGTTGTTGGTTGTTGTGCTAGTTATGCTTGCTGCTACAATTGCTAATTGTGCTTGCTGTTACAATTGTTGGTTATGCTTGCTATTGCAATTTCTAGTTGTGCTTGCTGTTGCAATTACTAGTTGCGCTGCAAGTTGCTTTCTCCCTCTTTGGTGGCTGCTGCACCTTATTCTTTGGCTAGCTACTACACCTTCTCCTTTATTGGTTTGCTGGCTGCTACACCTCTCCTTAATCGGTTTGCCAGCTATTGCACCTCTCCTTAATTGGTTGCTATAACTTCTTCCTTAGGTGGTTGATTGGTTGCTGCATGTTCTCCTTTGGTTTGGTATGACTGCTGCATGTCTCCTCTGGTTTAGTGTGGTTGCTGCACGTCTCCTCTGGTTTGGTGTGGCTACTACACGCCTTTTTCTTCTCTCTTTGGTTTGGCCAGCTGCTGCCTTCTTCTCCCTTTGGTAGGGCTACTAGTTGTTGCAACTCCTCCTTCAGTTGGTGTGGCTACCTCCTTCTTTGATGGTTGCTGTCACCTCTTGGCCGACTGCACCTCTCCTTGGTGCTATACTCTTGGCCAACTGCTACTGCACCTTCCTTGGCTGGTCACTTTCTTTTTGGTGGTTGCCTCTGTCATTGCCATTCTCTCTTTTCAGCTAGTCGATCTCTCTTTTATAACAAACCCACAACTTAAAAGATGCATGGATGTATTTATAAGCTTTGAGATTTAAGGTTGCATAATCATCAGCAGTTAGCATTAATTCCTAAGGGTTACCCTACAATCAATGACCAGATTGATTCCTAAAATTTAGGGTCAACGGTCAACATTGATCCCTAAAATTTAGGGTTAACGATCAACATTGACTCATTGACCACAGAATTGACCTAGCATTAATGATATTGACCAATGACTTCTCTGCATCTCAATGACATTCAAAATATCAAATCAATACAAACAATTGTGTGAGATATTGTTGATAACAAATCCAACATTAACCATCAAAGATGGGCTCAACACTCTTCTGCCTATGCAAGGTTTCTCTCTTACCTTTACTGGTTTTCTTTATTGTTTTCTCTGCTAGTTTTCTTTGCCATTTTCTTTGCTAGTTTTCTTTGCCTTTTTGTTTTTTCTTTCTGTCATTGCCTAAAAGAGATGTAGCACCAAGGAGAGGTGCAGCCATCAGTAGCTGTACCAAAGGGAGAACAAGGTGCAATAGCTGGTAGCCACACCAAGGAGAGAAACGTGTAGCAACCACACCAAACAAAAGAGAAAAACGTGTAGTAGCCACACCAAACCAAAGGAGAATGTGCAGTAATAAGTAGCCACACAAAAATAAAGAAGAACGTGCAATAGCCACACCAAACTAAAGGAGACATGCAACAACCATACTAAACCAGAGGAGACGTGTAGCAGCCCTACCAAAAGGAGAAAAGAGTTACAGTAGTTAGCAGCCACACCAAAGGGAGAAGAAAGCAGTAACCAACAAAACCAAATGGAGAAGAAGAAGGCAGCAGTTAACCAAACAAGAGGGAGAAAAAGAAGGCAGTAACTAACCAAACCAAAGGGAGAAAGAGAAGGCAGTAGCCGGCCAAACCAAAGGAAGAAGTTGTAGTAGCCACCCAAGGAAGAAGTTGCAGCAACCAATAAAAGAGAGGTGTGCAACAAGAAGAAACCAACAATTGTAGCAAAAGGAAACCAGCAGCAATTGCAACAGTAAGGAAACTAGTAATTACAGCAAGGGAACCAACAATAGCTAAAGTTCCCAACTTCTCCTTAGGATCTACTAGTTTGTGATACTGAGAGGGGGGTGAATCAGTATCACCACAATTCGCAATTTGCAAGTAAGTGAACAACTTCAACCTCTTCTTAAAAGTGAACTCTTTCTCAGACTTGACTAAGGTAGATCTATTGCTACCTACTAATCACAATAGTCCCTGAAGTCACCTTTTAGACACCTTGCCTAATAGACAATTCGGATGTTCTTGTTTAGGTCTTCGTTAGGTTATGGGTTGGATGATACTTTAGCTGTGTTCACAACTCAATTCAAAACACAGAACGTAAAGTAAATTAAGGACACACAAGATTTATGTGGTTCTGTCAACGTGACGTACATTCACGGTGGTAGGGACTCTCCCTTACCGAGACTATCCACTATACTTAAGAATTCCAGTTACAATGGATGTCTTAATTCTCTGCTCCTTTCACTATTGCAATTACTAAGCAAGTACAATACAAAGAGTGTCACTTACTGTGTCTACCCTTGTTCTAACTTGTCTTGCCTCTGTTGAATTGAAAGGCTGCGCCACTGCCACTTAGAAGTTCACCACAATGCTCTCTAACCTCTCTTGAAGAAATCTAGAAATACGTTGAGTTCTTTCTGATGCTTCACCAAATTCTTCTCTAGGTTGTCTCACACAGCTCTTGCTTTCACCGTCTCACTGCCTCACTCGTCTCCTTGTCTCACGGTTCGCCTCACGTTTCTGGTTTGCTGTTCCACATCTCACGACCTGCCTCGCATTTCTGGTTTGGCATTACACGTCTCATGCACGTTTCTGGTTTGCACCCTTTGCTGGTCACACACCTCACGCACGCTTCTGGTTTGGCGTTTCACGTCCCATGTACGTTTCTGGTTTGCATGCCTTGCTGTTCCGGTTTCAGCCGTCTCCTAACGTACACCCACGCTTCTGCTGCGCTCCCGTCACAGCTTTGTTGGTCTCACGTTTCAGCTTTGCTGGTCTCCCATTTCAGCTTCGCTGGTCTCCCGTTTCAGCTTTGCTGGTCTCGCGTTTCAGGTCACCAGTTTTTGGTCTCCCTTTTCTGGTCACCCGTTACTGGTCTCACAGCTTGGTCACCCATTTCTTCCAGGGGTGGTGCATTTCTGGTTTTTGCTCTCACCTTATGTTTCTTGTTTTCTTCTCTTCCAGGGGTGATGCGTTTGGGTGATGCGTTTCTAGTTTTTGCTCTCACCTCACGTTTCTGGTTTTCTTCCTCTTCGCTGGTCTCATGCCTCACGCCTCACCTATCCGTTTCTAGTTTTCTTCTAGCTGGTGGTCTCACACCTCACGCCTCACCCATCCATTTCTGGTTTTCTTCTTTTCAAGGGGTGGTGCGTTTCTGGTTTTGCCCTCACCTCACGTTTTTGGTCTGTTTTCTTCTCCGGGTGGTCTCACAGATACCAGGTCTGGTCTCACCTGGTCTGGTTTCCAAGTCTGGTTTGCTCTAACGTCTCACCTTCTCCAGGTCTCACGTCCTCTCTTCCGGGTGGTCTATGCTGATGTTTCTGATTTCTTCTCTCCCGGTGGTCCGTGCTGGTGTTTCTGGTTTCTTCTATCTTCCAGTGATATCACGTTTCTGGTTTCTTCTCTCTCTCCCGGTGGTGTGTCTGCCATTTTGCTCTCCTGGTTCTCTCCAACGTTTTGTGTTTTTTGTTGTCTCATGTCGGGTTGTTCTTTCGTGTGCCTTTTCTTTTTGTCCATTTCGCTTTTCTCTCTCGGGTGGTGAATTTCAGATTTGGCTCTCTCGATGGTGAATTTCCTATTGGCTCTCCCGGTGGTGTCTTCTTCATTTTTTTTTTCTTTCCCGATGGTGTGTGTTTGCCGAGTATTCAATTGTGTTGGCCTTTCCCTAGTTTTGTCTTCCAAGGTCTTTATATACTCTCTTCCATGAAACCCTAATAGGGCTTACGCGGCGGATTTACATTCTTGCCCCTCCATATGGCTTTACTTTCTTGCCCTTCCATGTGGCTTTACTTTCTTGCACACTTAAACTTAGTTGACAACAATTACAACCCATACAAGGCTGTGGGAACAACAATAGCAGTGATGGTAGGCAATGATAGCAGCAAGGGCAGGTAGCTATAGTAGCAAGGGTAGGAAGCACAACTAGCAAATTGCAGCAGCATAACCAGTAGATTGGATCAGCATAACCAACAACTTGCAGTAGCACAACTAGCAACTTATAGTAGCAAGCAGCAAGTGCAGGCATAACCAATAATAGGCAACAAGTGCAGGCACAACCAGCAAGTGCAAGCATGACCAGTAACAGGCACAACCAACAAGTGCAAGCATAACCAATAAGTGCAGACAACAAGTGTAGGCATAGCCAGTGAGTGCAAGTACAACCAGTAGCTTGCAGCTGTAGACAGCAAGTGTAAGCACCAGCAACAAGAGGAGAAAACTTGCCCTGGTAATAGGGCAAGCCGTACCAGCAGTAAGAGGAGAAAAGTTGCCTCGACAATGAAGGAGAAAACATACCCTAGTAGCAGGTTAGGTAGTATTAGCAGTAGGGAAGAGAACCTGCCAAGGCAGTATGTGAGACAGCATCAACAGTAGGGAAGAGAACTTGCCAAGGCAGTAGGTGAAGTAGCACTAACAGTAGGTGAAGAAACCTACCAAGGCAACAGGTAAGGTACCACCAACAGCAAAGGAAAAGAACCTACCAAGGCAGTAGGTAAGGCATCACCGACAGCAGAGGAAAAGAACCTACAACAGAGATAACCTACAAATGTAGAGAACCTGCAGAGAAAAGACTGGTAAGCTTGAGCAAAGACCAACAGTGAAGAAGTAGAAGATCCACTTTTTGCATTAGCAGCTTATACACACTAGGTGATCCTTCTCATGAAAGTGTTAGTTACTAACCTTTTTATAAACTTCATGAAAAAGGGTGGGAGACCCTTGAAGTGATCAGGAGATCATTGTAAGTGGTTAAGGAGTGATCCTTCCATAACATAACTGTATCCCTTGATAACAAGAGTGGATTATGTGATTTAGGAGTGATCATATCACATCGTGGACGTAGCTCACATATTGTGGGTAAACCATGTGCAAATTGTTGTGTGTTCTTGGGTGCCTGTACTTGATTAATATTTGTACAACCGCTTCCACATAAAGAACTAAGATAAAAAAAATGGATCATTGACTTTAACAAGTCACAGAGGTTGATCCAGATAGATTTGTAAAAAGTGAATATCTCACACTAATTCATCCCCTCTCCCTCTCAATGTGAGACCTAAGAAGGTCCTCATCAAAAACAAACCTGGTAGAGGCAGTAGAGAAACCCAACAGAGGTAAAGAGTTAAGAACTTACAGAGGAGAGAACTTGTAAAGGAGAGAACTAGTAAAGAGTTGAGAACCTATGGAGTAGGGAAACCTGGTAGAAGCAGAAGAAAAACTACTAAGAGAGAGTAGGAGAACAATGGTCAAGAGAGAGAAAAAGAAAAACTGCCAAGAGAGAGTAGAAGAACAATGGTCAAGAGAGAGAAAAAGAAAAACTGCCAAGAGAGACTAGGAGAACAATGGTCAAGAGAGAGAAAAAGAAAAACTGCCAAGAGAGAGCAGAAGAAAAACTACCAAGAAAGTGCAAAATAAAACTGGTACAGGTAAAGAGTAGAAGAATGAATGGCAAAGAGAGAGCTATGAAACATGGCAGAGTGAAGAGGAGAGCACCACAAAGAGATGAGAAGAAGATCAGTTTCCTACTACAACATCCTATGCACATGGAAAGGTCTTTCTTAGGGGAGTTTTTATCGTAATCTTTTACTATACTTCGTTGTAAAAGGGTGGAAAATCGTCGGGGTGATCGAGAGATCATTGTAAGTGGTTAAGGAGTGATCCTTCCATAGTGGTTAAGGAGTCGAAAAATTTAGGCATACTTAGAACTCTCTCCCTCTCTCTCTTGTAATATACCTTTGTCTATAAGCAAGTAATGCCTTTGTTGAGTCCATCTTTGATGGCTAATGTTGGATTTGTTGTCAACAGCATCTCATATATTTGTCTTTGTTGATTTGATATTATAAGTGCCTTTGAGATGTGTTTGATGCATTTACAAAGTGTTGGTAGCTAATTTATTCAAGGGTTAAGGAAGACGACATTGGTGGAACGTGATGAGAATGAGGAGAGAAAGCAAGGCCAAAATCAAGATGCTGCTAGCCTTACCTTGCGTTGCCAAAAATGATGAGTTGATTCAGATTGTTGGTGGTGTTTTGGTTATAAAAAAGCACTAGTTGTTGTAACTGGCTATTTGTAAGATTGCCCTTCATGTGGCACAAATGAAATTTCTTTAATACGATATGTTGAAAAAGCCTCCGATAGGGACTCCTCCGATCCGCACGAAGAATTGTTTCCTCATCTTAGTTTGTTGCTACCAACCTTGATTGCAAATGCCAAAAGATATTTACTACTGAGTGAGGTTGATATGGATTCTAACCAGACACCAAAGACTACACAGAAAGAAGTTTCATTTAGGTTGCTTTGCTCCCATGGTGTAGCTGGGAGCATAATTGGAAAGAAAGGCAGTATAGTTAGAACTCTAGAGAATGGCATCTCTCTTTGTTTGGAATTGCTACTGCTTACCTTATCAATAGCTGTCACATCCTGAAAGGAGCAAGCCTAGAACACATGACCGTTGATGGTAGGTCAACCTTAAACTCAAGGAATCAATGCTAACCATAGATAGTAGGGCAATCCTAAACTCAAGGCATATAAATACCTATGCAACTACCAAGAGAGTAGACAACAAAAGAGAAAAAAGAGACAACAATAGAAAGGAGTGCGTAGCAAAAAGAGAGTATGGCAAAGAGAGGGCATGGCACAAGGAGAGCACGATAGAGAGTGTGCATGGCAGAAGGAGAGCACAGTAGAGAAAGTGCATAGTAGAAGGAGAGCATGAGAGTGCACAATAGAAGAAGAGCATAGCAGAGAGTGTGTAGGACAGAAGGAGAGCACAACAAAGAGTGTGCATAGCAAAAGGAGAGCATGGTAGAGAGAGTGCACGACAGAATGAGAGCATGACAGAGAGTGTGCATGGCAGAAAGAGAGCATGGCAGAAGGAGAGCATGGCAGAGAGAGTGCACAAAAAAAAGAGAAACATAACAAAAAGAAAGTTATGAAACAAGCAAAAAGAGCTGTGAAACAAGGTAGAGAGAGAGCTAAGAAAACAAGGCAGAGGTAGACAGTAGAGTCCAGCAAAAAGAGAGAGAAGAGAATGGTAGAGAGAGAAAGGAGTGAATGGCATAAGAGAGAACTATAGAGGAGAGAATGAAAGAGAGCAGAGAATGTAGGAGAGGAGAGAACAGCCAAAAGAAAGGAGAAGATCAGTTTTCTGCCACAATAGCCTGTGCAGATGGAGAGATCTTTCTTAGAGGAGTCTTTGTCATAATCTTTTTATACACTTCTTTGAAAAAGGGTGGGAAACCCTTGGAGTAATCAGGAGGTCATTGTAAGTGGTTAGGGAGTAATCCATCTACAATGGTTAAGGAGAGATCCTTCCATTATATCATTTGTATTCCTTGATTGCAAGAGTGGACCGTGTGATCTAGGAGAGATCCTATCACACTATGGATACAACTCACATATTATGAGTAAACCACATAAAAAAATGTTGTGTTATTGAGTGCTTGTGCTTGCTTGATATTCATATAGCCATTCTCTCATAAAGAAGCAAGATAAAAATAGATCATAGACTTTAACAAGTTTGATGAGGACCATTTTAGGCCTTATACTGAGAGGGGGTGCATCAGTATGAGATATTCGCTCTTTACAAATCTATTTGGATTTAACCTCTATAACTTGTTAGAGCCAATGATCCAATTTTTATCTTCCTCCTTTATGTGAGACTGGCTATACGGATATTAATCAAACATAAGTGCCTAAGAACACACAACAATTTTTACATGGTTCATTTTTATGTGGTTCACCCACAATGTGTAAGTTATGTCCATGATGTGATAGGATCACTCCTAAGTCATACAATCCACTCTTGTTATCAAGGGATACAACAATGTTGTGGAAGGATCACTCCTTAACCACTTGTCGAAGGACTACTCCTTAACCACTTACAATGATTTCTCAATCAAGGAGTTGATCTCCTGATCACTCTAAGGGTATCCCACCCTTTTTTTTCAACAAGTTTATTAAGAGTTTATAGTGAAAACTTTCCTGGAGAACGATCACTCAACGTGTACAAATTGTTAGTGCAGAATACAGATCTACTCCTTCCATTGCTGCTGGTGATGTGTCACTCATTGCCAATGGTGCCTGCGCTGCACTCGATGCTACTTGCCCTGTTACCGGGGCAAGTTTTCTCCTTCTACTACTGCAAGTTATTTGTCTTGCTATTGGGACATGTTTTCTCCTCGACTGCTACAAGTTGCAGGACCTATTGCTATTGCTGCCTGCACATGCTACTATTGTTGTCCGCATATGCACGGTCTACTATCAATGCTTGCATGCGTTGCTTGAGCTTACTACTGCTCTTATAATTTGTAGCTGCTAGTTTGCTTGTTCTTATTGCCTAGAGGTTGCTGTTGTATGTGCTACAATTGTTGGACGTGCTATAATCACTATGATTGCCTGCTGGTGCTGGGAGTTGCTGTCAAGGACACCTATTAGAGTTACAATAATCTATAGATTCTGGTTTTGCTTGCACCTTCTGTTGGTTTGCCTCCTTTGCTGTCGAATTTCACCTTCTGCTGGTTCGCCTCCCTTACTGCTGGATTGCACCTTCCTTTGGTGTGGCCAGCTACTGCATGTCTCCTTGGTATGGCCAGCTGCTGCATGTCACCTTGGTGTGGCCAGTTGTTGCACCCTCCTTTGGTATAGTCAGTTGCTGCTCTCCTTGGCTGCCTTTCTCTCTTGGCCAGCTGTTGCAATTAGGTTTTTCATTCTCTAAAAAAATTCTGTAACACACACTAGTCTTGCAAGCTGCATGGGGTTATTTATAAAGCCTTGAGATTAGGGTTACATGACCATCAATGGTCATCGTTGATTTCCAAAAGTTGCCTTACAATTAATGACCATATTTGATTCTTAAAATTTAGGGTCAATGGTCAACGGTCAATGTATGATAGCTGAAGAGAATCTGAAAGCGATGAATCCGAGGCCATTCAGCATGAGGAAGACATTGATTCTCAAGTTACAAGTGATGAAGAAGAAAAATCAAGGCATTCCCAAACTCATAAAAGAGTTAGAGGTGAAGTTAAGGCCAAAAACCATATTAGCAGGAAAGAGGACTTTGTATAGAATAGAAGAAGACTAAAGGATGGTGAACAAACCTCATTGATTTTTGAGGTTGAACCTAAGTTCATGGAAGAAGCATTAAAGCATAAGGAATGGGTGTGTGCTATAAATGAAAAGCTTGACCAAATTAAAAAAACAACACTTGGTGTTTAGTACTTAAACCTAAAGGGAAAAACATCATTGGAACCAAGTGGGTGTTCAGAAATAAGCTCAATGAAAAAGGTGAGGTGGTAAGGAATAAGGCAAGACTTGTTTGCAAAGGCTACTCACAAGTAGAAAGTGTTGATTTTGAAAAGACCTTTGCTCCGGTGGCTAGACTTAAAGCAATCAAAATATTCATGGCCATTGTTGCTCAAAGAAACTACAAAGTCTATCAGATGGATGTAAAGTTTGCATTTCTGAATAGAGAGCTTGAAGAAGAGGTATTTATCAAACAACTTGATGGTTTTATACTTGATCATGATGGCTCAAGTGTGTGCAGATTGAACAAGGCTTTATATGGCTTGAAGCAAGCTCCAAGAGCATGGTATTCTAAGCTGGATATATGGCTTAAAAATATGAAGTTTAGAAAGGGGAATGTGGACAGCAACTTGTATATAAAGGAAGACAAGTAGGGCCAGTTAATTGTTGTGGTCTATGTTGATGACATAATCTTTGCTGCAGAAAAGGAGGCCCTATGCATTGCCTTTGTCGAGCAAATGAAGAAGAAGTTTGACATGTCCATGCTTGGTGAAATGAAATTCTTCTTAGAATTATAGGTGTTGCAAAGCGAGGCTGGAATTTTTCTCTCCCAAGAAAAGTATGCTTGTGAGCTGTTAAAAGGATTTGGAATTGAGAACTTTAAAGAAGTAAGCACTCCCATCACAGTTGGAACAAAGTTAAGCAAGGATAAAGAAGGTAACATGATTGATCAGAAGGAATACATAAAGTTGATTGGAAGCTTACTGTATTTGACATCATCAAGGCCTAATATCGTTTTTGTTGTAATATTTTGTGCCAAATTTCAAAGTGAATCCAAGGAATCTCATCTTGTGGCGACTAAGAGAATCCTAAGTATGTGAAGGGCACAACAAATTATAGGTTGCTTTATGATAGAAGTGGACAACTCAATTTGTATGGGTATACAAATGCAGATTAGGCTGAAAATTGTGATGATAGAAGGTCAACATCCAGTGATGCATTTTATTTGGGCAGTAGACGTGTTTCATAGCATAGCATGAAGCAAAATTCAATGACTCAAAGTACTGCAGAAGCTGAATATATGGCTGCTACTCAGGCTTGTACTCAACTACTATGGATGAAACAACAACTTGAAGATATGAAGGTGGATGTATAGCTACCATTACTAATTGGTTGTGACTACCAAAATGCCATCAATTTGCCAAAGAATCCTATCCAATACTCTAGAACTAAACATATTGAAATCAAGTACCACTTTATTAAAGAAAACGTGAAGAAAAATGAAGTAAAGTTGGAGTATATGCCTATCGTCAAGCAAGTTATCTATATATTCACCAAACCTCTGTTAAGAGAGATCTTCCAAAAGTTAAGGCTGACTTTATGTGTTCAGCCAACCCTTAGAGATTGAGGTATTCTCTACCTTTCCCCCTTTCCCTCTTCTATTATTCTTTGGATTTGTTGTCAAAGGGGGAGATATTTTGCATAAATCCAAAGAGAGTATATATTGATCAAAAGGAGGAGTAGATTGATAAATAAAAGGGGAGAAATTGTCAAGCGAAGGAAGCATAAAGGTGGAGTTAAACCCAATTACAGGAGATGCATGTTTCAAGGGGAGTTGTGAATGTCATAGGTTGCTATATGTGCATTGTTAGATTTAATGTGTTGTCAACAAATCCAAAGGGGGAGATTGTTGAGCCCGTCTTTGATGGCTAATGTTAGATTTGTTGTCAACAACATCTTACCTTGTTACTCATGTTGATTTGATGTTTTGAATGTTGTTGAGATGTATAGAAGTCGTTGGTCAAAACCATTGATGATAGGTCAACTAAAGTCAATAAGTCAATATTGACCATTGACCTTAAATTTTAGGAATCAAATTTGGTCGTTGATTATAGGGCAAGCTTTGGGAATCAATGATGATTGTTGATGATCTTGTAACCCTAATCTTAAGGCTCTATAAATAACCCCATGCACCTTGCAAGATGAGTATGTGCTGCAGAATTTTTTGAGAGAATGGAAAACCTGATTGCAACAATTAGTCAAGAGAGAGAGGCAACCAAGGAGAGCAACAGCTAGCCACACCAAAGGAAGGTGCAATCCAACAACAAGGGAGGCAAACCAGCAGAAGGTGTAATCCAGCAGCAAGGGAGGCAAACTAACAGAAGGTGCAATCCAGCAACAAGGGAGGCGAACCACCAGAAGGTGCAAGTAAAACCAAAATTTGCAAAATGTAGCAACTTCAATAGGTGTCCCTGCACCAGTGGCGCAACCAGTAGGTGTCCCTGTACTAGCAAAACCTCTAGTAGGCGTCCTTGCACTAGTAGCACAACCAACAGGTGTCCCTACACTAGCAAAAACTCCACTAGGTGTCCTTGCCCCAATAGTACAACAGCAGGTGTCCTTGCACTAGTAGCAACTCCAGCAGGCTTTCCAAGCACCAGCAAGTATCCTTACACCAGTAATACATCCAGCACTTGCAATTCTAGAAATTGCAACGCATCCAGCAGCCTATAATCCTAGTGAGTGTAGCATATCCAGCAATTGTAGCACATATAATAACAACCTTCGGGCAATAGGAGCAAGCAAACCAGTAGCTGCAAATTGTAGGATCAATAACAAGCTCAAGTAGCGCATGCAGGCAGCGATAGCAGCTCGTGCACATGCAGACAACAGTAACAGCACATGCAAGTAGTGATAGCAACAAGTCCAGTACCTTGCAACAACCAAGAAGAAAACATGTCTCAATAGTAGGACCGGCAACTTGCAGCAACAGGAGGAGAAAACTTGCCTCGACAGCAAGGTAGGCAGCATCAAGTGCAATGCAGGCAGCACTGGCAACAAGTGAGACAGCACCGACAACAAAGGAAGGAGAAGATCCGTATTTTGCATTAGCAATTTGTATACATTAAGTGATCATTCTCCAGGAAAATTTTCACTATAAACTATTGATAAACTTGTTGAAAAAAAAAAGGGTAGGATATCCTTAGAGTGATTGGGAAATCAACTCCTTGATCAAGAGATCATTATAAGTGGTTAAGGAGTAGTCCTTTCATAAGTGGTTAAGGAGTGATCCTTCCATAACATTATTGTATTCCTTGATAATAAGAGTAGATTGTGTGACATAGGAGTGATCCTATCACACCATGGACGTAGCTCACACATTATGGGTGAATCACGTAAAAATTGTTGTGTTCTTGGGTGCTTGTGTTTGATTAATATTCGTATGGTCGGTCTCACATAAAGGAGAAAGAAAAAAATTTAATCATTGGCTCTAACAAGTGACAAAAGTTAAATCTGGATAGATTTGTAAAAAGCAAATATCTCACACTATTCACCCCCCTCTCAGTGTGAGACATAAAACGGTCCTTATCAAGCTTCATTATGCTATGATTGCATTGTAGCACCATCTTTAATCACTTTAACATCAAAGTTGTCCACCATTTTTAGCAACCTTTTGTTATAGCATTTGAAGCCTTTTCCATTTGGTACATAGCCCATGAATATGCCTTCATCAAACTTCTCATCAAATTTGTCGAGATGCTTACCTTTGACTTTAATAAGGCATGGGCTTCCAAACACTTTAAAGTGTTTTACACTTGACTTCTTTCCATACAATAGCTTATAGGGTGTCTTCTCAATATGTGGTCTCAATAGTTATCTATTTTGAATATGATTTGTAGTGATAATAGCCTCTTTCTAGTAACTATGTGATGTACCATGCTTAGGTAACATAGTTCTCGCCATCTCTACTAGGCTTCTATTCTTCCTTTTGGCCACTCAATTTTATTGGGGTGTGTAGGGACTAGCATATTTATGCTTTACTCTATGCTTCTTCAAATAATCTTTAAATTCACCGCATGTGCATTTTGTCCTACTGTCTGTCTTAAGCCTTTTAATTTTTCCCCTTAATTGGTTTTCAAGAGGCCTCTTATAGCTTTTGAAATTATTAAAAGCTTTTAATTTATGTTTGAAGAACATAATGCAAGTCATTCTTGTAAAATCATCAAGGAAGGAGATGAAGTACCTATCACCTGTGGTTGATCTTTGCCTTATAGGACCACAGATGTCCGAGTGGATGAGCTCCAATGGTTTCTTTGTTTGGATCTCTACATTTTTTATGGGTAGCATTCACCATCTTCCCTTTTTGACACATGTTACAAATTGCATCTCTCTCTCTTCTTACAGCAAATTGGATCAACAGAGGAATTGGTTCTAATACCACTTCATGAGGACCATTTTAAGTCTCATACTGAGAGTAGGGGTGAATCAGTGTGAGATATTTTCTTTTTACAAATCTATCCAAATTTAACCTCTGTGACTTGTTAGACCCAATGATCCAATTTTTATCTTTCTCTTTTATATGAAACCGACCATATGGATATTAATTAAACACAAATGCCCAAAAACACATGGTAATTTTTATGTGGTTCACCCACAATGTGTAAGATACATCCACGGTATGATAAGATCACTCCTAAGTCACACAGTCCACTCTTGTTATCAACGGATACAACAATGTTGTGAAAGGATCACTCCTTAACTACTTATGGAAGGACTACTCCTTAACCACTTACAATGATCTCCAGATCACTCCAAGGGTATCCTACCCTTTTTTTTCAATAAGTTTATCAAGAGTTTATAGTGAAAACTTTCCTAGAGAATGATTACTCAATGTATACAAACTGTTAGTGTAGAATACGGATCTTCTTCTTCCTTTGCTATCGGTGCTGTCTCACTTGTTGCCAATGCTGCTTGCACTGCACCTGATGCTGCCTACCCTGCTGCTGGGGCAAGTTTTCTCCTCTTGCTACTACAAGCTGTCGGTCCTACTATGAGGACATATTTTCTCCTCAACTATTGCAAGCTGCTAGACTTGCTACTATGTGAGCTATTCTCTTATAAAAATCAATTCGGATTTAATCTCTGTGACTTATTAGAGCTGATGATCTAATTTTTAATTTTCTCTTTTATGTGAACACAACCGTACGAATAAAAATTAATGCGCAAGCACCCATGAACATACGACAATTTTTACGTGGTTCACTCATAATGTGTGATAAGATCCCTCCTAAATCACACAATCCACTCTTGTTATCAAGGGATACAGTATGGTTGTGAAATGATCACTCCTTAACCACTTACAATGATCTCCCGATCACTCCAAGGGTATCCCACCCTGTTTTTCAACAAATCTATCAAGAGTTTATGGAAAAACCTTTCCTAGAAAATGATTACTCAATGTGTATAGACTGATAAAGCAGAATATAGATCTTCTCCTTCCTGATGCTGCCGGTGCTACTTTGGCAGGATCTCTCCTCTATTTTCTCTACAGCTGTTGCAAGCTGCCAAACACACTTTCTCCTTTTGCTGCCGTAAGCTACCGGACCTGCCGCTGGGCACTTTTTCTCCTCGGTTGCTGCAAGCTACTGTACTTGCTGCCGGGTATGCCTTCTCCTCTTGCTGCTACAAGTTGTTGAACTTATTGCTACTGCTACTTGCACACGTTGCTATCATTGCTTGCACGTTTTGCTATCGCTGCCTGCACGCACTGCAATCGCTGTCCACACGCACTGTTATTGCTATCCACATGTGCACTGGCTGCTATCGCTGTCTACACATGCTGCTACTGCTGCTGTCCACACACGCTGTTAATGCTTTCCATACATGCTGCCGCTGCTATCCGTGCATGTTGCTAATGCTGTCAATGCTGTTCGTACGTGCTGCGCTAGCTGTCTACACTCATTGTTAATGCTGTCCGTACACATTGCCACTGCTAATGCTATCAATGCTAACCGTACATGCTGCCGCTGCTACTTGTAAAAAAATATTGTTGGCTGCAAACTATGGACTTGTGGAGAAAAAATAATTTCTGAAGAGAGGCTTTATTCTCGATTCTGTGTCATCCTTACAAGCAATACAATGATTTATTTATAGGTTGTAGTCTGCCCTTCTAAAACTAAAATAAACTTAATTATAGGCAATTAATAGTCATAAACTAAAATTAAAACCCATTATTACCCGTAAGAGTAACTGCTGACTCTTAACATTTCATTTTCCTATAAAACTGCTGAAATAACTCACTAATAAAAACAGACATTTAATGTTTATTCAACAAGACTCCCCCATAAACTTAAATGCTTCTGCCATCTTTCATGCCGATCAATCTTTTGCAGTTGTCGAGAAGTATCGTCGGTAGCGGTTTCGTGAAAATATCCGCGACTTGGTCCCGACTTGCCACGTGCACTAATTCCACACTTCCTTCCTTCACTTCCCTTTCCTTTCCTTTCCTTTTTTTTTTTTTAAAGAGAATACTGTCTGGGCGTGCAGTGGCTCGCTCTGGAGAAAGGAAACAATTAGGGCCTGCTTTGCTCTTCTTCAATTCAAGAACACCAGCTTGCTCCTCAAGTTCCTTGCGCCGTTCCTGAAATTTCTTCTCATTCAGTTCAAGCTCTCTCATACAATTTCTAAAATCTTCGTCTTTTAATCCATATTCCCTATTCCAAGCCTCAATTATTTCCTTCCTTAACTTCAATTCACTCAAAACTCTCTCATATTCATTCTTTTTCGCCTCAATTTCAGCTAACCCATCACCAACCTTGTCCTCTATTGCCCTAACCACCTTAGCTCTCTCCTCAACGAAGAACAAAAACTCTTCAAACTTCCTCTCTCTCTTGTCAAGCAATTCCAGCTTCCTACACACAGACTCCCTTGCAGTCTCAGCCTCTCCCTTCATAACCATCATCATCTCGCTCTTTTCGCTAAGCTCCCTTTCTTTCGCCTCAACCTCCTTCTCCTTCTCTTCCACTCCCCTGAGCCTATCTTGCACCGACTGCTCAACCAAAGCAAGTTCCCTCATGCGCTCCTCCACGGCATTGTGCGCCGCTTCGCAGTCGTCCTCGATTTCCTCCCATTGGCGTGTGAGCGAGAGAATCGACCACGCTTTCTGGTGAAGCTTGTTGAGAGTGCTGCGAAAACTCTGCCTTCTCAAATTGCCAAGCTCGTTCCCCGATGCACCCGCCGAAACCTTCTGCTCCTCCCGCGTCGACATTCCCTCAAAATTCAGTTTGTACATCCGATTTCTCCCCATTTCAACTTGAGCGACTGAATGCCCTTGCTTGTCTTTCAATAGTAATATCTGGTCTTTCATAAAAACCGAATAACCTTTCTCCATGAGTTGCCCCATACTTAAAATGTTGCTCTTGAGGTCTGGTACGTAATACACATCTTGGATTGACCCAACTAAACCATCCTTTTGTAAATAATAAATCGTACCTTGGCCTTTGACCTCAACCTTCAAGCCATCTCCAAACGATATAGATACAGCTTCAACCTTTCGCATCTCTTTGAAACAATGCTCGTGCCCGCACATATGGTTGCTTGCAGCCGTGTCGAGGTACCACATCGTGTCATTGTCGGTGTTGACTTTGTTATATGCCATTAAGAGAAAACCTTCTTTCACCTCATCTTCCGTGGCTAGGTTCGTTGTCTCTTCCACCTTTTTCTTGACTCAACATTTTTTTGCAAAATGCCCCACCTTTCCACAATTGTAACACTTATCGGAATTGCAATCCTTCGCATAGTGACCATATTTGCCACACTTGTAGCACTCGATGTTGGAATAATTTGATCAACCGCCTCTTCCACGACTGCGTCCTCTTCCACGCCAATTCTGTTGGTTTGATTGCCCCTTCTACTCATGATACCCTTCTTGATCGCGGCTTTTCCCACCGCGACTATTTCCTCGACCACCACGGCCACGCCATTTACCTCGAAAGTTTTGAGAATAGAATATCTTTTCGTCATTGATCGATGCTTTGGTTTGAAGTGCCTGCTCAAGTGTCTCCTCCTCCTTCTTCTTACGATATTCATGTGCCATA
>CM038609.1:4835434-4874210 GCA_021533255.1 Ceriops tagal | reverse complement strand
TATGGCACATACCACATTCTCGAAACTGTCGGTTAACGACCTCAGAATCTTCTCCATGACCCGTGCATCGGACAACTTTTCTCCGTCTCGGTTGAGTTGATTCACCATGGTTTGAACACGCGTGATGTAATCGGACACACCTTCTGACTCCTTCATCTTCATGCCTTCGAACTCATTGCGAAGAGTTTGAAGGCGAACTTGTTTAACTCGGTCGGCTCCTTTGTACGCAGTCTCCAAGATGTCCCACGCTTCTTTTGAAGTTTTTGCACTCACAATCTTCTCAAAGCCCGACTCATCAACAGCTCGGAACAGCATGTAGAATGTCGTCTTATCTTTTGATCGTGTTTCTTTCAACGCCTTATTTTGAGCCGCCGTATATCCTGCGGTAGATTTTGGTTCTTCGAAACCTTTTTGAACCACCTCCCAACAATCCACAGAACCGAGAAGAGTTTTCATTTGGATGCTCCAATTCTCGTAGTTCACCTTCGTTAATCGGGGCAGCGGCACATTATTGATTACACTCCCCATCGGCTCTGATACCAATTTGTAAAAAAATATTGTTGGCTGCAAACTATGGACTTGTGGAGAAAAAATAATTTCTGAAGAGAGGCTTTATTCTTGATTCTGTGTCATCCTTACAAGCAATACAATGATTTATTTATAGGTTGTAGTCTGCCCTTCTAAAACTGAAATAAACTTAATTATAGGCAATTAATAGTCATAAACTAAAATTAAAACCCATTATTACCCGTAAGAGTAACTACTGACTCTTGACATTTCATTTTCCTATAAAACTACTGAAATCACTCACTAATAAAAACGGACATTTAATGTTTATTCAACACTGCCTGCTGCCTGCATGCGTTGTGCCTGCTGTCCACACGTGCCCACTGTCCACACAAGCTGTGCCCGCTGTCCACACAAGCTCTACTTGCTGTCAGCACACGTTGTGCCTATTGTTCATACGCGTTGCCCCTGTTATCCACATTGCTAATGTTGTCTGCACATGCTGCTGCTACCGTCCGTGTGCACTCCTCACACGCTGCTCCTGCTGTCTGCACACACTGTGGCTACTTACCGTACATGTTGTTCCAGCTGTCTACAAGTGCTGCTCCTGCTGTCCGCATGAGTTGCTGCTGTCCACACATGCTATTCCTGCTATCCGAGCACACTACTGCTATCTACTTGCGCCGCTGCTGCTATCAGCCTACACTGTTGTTGCTATCTGCGTACGCTACAGTTTTTTTCTCGTGCCGCTGCTGCTATACCCGTGCATTGCAGCTGTTTTCTCGCGTTGCTGCTGCTCTCCCTGCACATTGCAGCTGTTTTCTTGCACCGCTGCTGCTCTCCTTGTGCACTGCAGCTGCTTTCTTGTGCTGCTGCTGCTCTCCCTACACGTTGCAGCTGTTTTCTCCTGCCACTGCTGCTCTCCTTGCACGCTGCAGCTGCTTTCTCATGCCGCTGCTACTGCTCTCCTTGCACACTGCAGCAGTTTTCTTGCACTGCTACTGCTCTCCCCGCACGTTGCAACTGTTTTCTCGCGTTGCTGCTGCTCTCCTTGCACACTACTGCTGCTCTCCCCGCACATTGCAGCTGCTTTCTCGTGCCACTGCTACTCTCCTTGCGTAATGCAGCCATTTTCTCGCGCCACTGCTGTTCTCCCGTGCATTGGAGCTGTTTTCTTGTGCCGCTGCTGCTTTCCCTGCACGCTGCAGCTGTTAGGAAGCCTCTTGGACGTGCTGCTGCTTCTGGGAAGTCTCCTAGACATGCAGGGATGTGTTGCTGGTGCTAGTATACCCTCCTGGAGGTGCAAGGACGTGCTGTTCTGCTAGTATACCCTTCTAGACATGCAAGAATGTGCTGCCATTGCTGGTATACCCTCCTGGACCTACTGGGACATTTGCTGTTGCTGGTATACCCTCTTGGACCTGTAGGGACATCTGCTATTGCTGGTATACTCTCTTGGACGTGCAGGGATGTGCTGCTGGTCTGTTGGAAAGCCTCTGGATGTGCTGGTGTGGTGGCTGGTTGTTGCCGTCACCTTTGTGAAGGCTTGCTGGTGCGGTGGCTGTCTTGGTGAGGGTTTGCTGGTGTGGGTGGCTGGCTACCTTGCTCTCTTTCTTTCCTCCTTGGCTGGCTGCACCTTGCTGCTTCTCCTTGGTGGCTGCTGCACTCTCCTTGGCTGGCTGCCCCTTGCTCTCTTTCTCTCCTTCTTGGCTGATTGCACCTTGCTTGGTGGCTGCCTTCTCTTTTGCCGTTTACCTCTCTTTTTCCTTAGGTTTACTGCTCACCTCTCTCTTTAGCTGGCTCTCTCAATTTTCTGTAGCACACCCCCTTCTTGCAAAAGGCATAGGGGTATTTATAGAGCCTTGAGACTAGGGTTACATGATCATCAACGGTCATCGTTAATTCCTATATGTTGCCCTACAATCAACGGCCAGATTTGATTCCTAAGATTTAGGGTCAATGGTTAACATTGACTTCCTAAAATTTAGGGTCAATGATCAATCTTGACCCCTAAAATTTAGGGTCACGGTCAACATTAACTCCTCAACACCAAGGTTGACCTATCATCACTGGTTTCTCCCAATGACCTCACTGCATCCAATGACATTCATAATATCAAATCAACACATATAACTGTGTGAGATGGTATTAACAACAAATCCAACATTAGCTCTCCCCTTTTGAATTTGTTGGCAACACCTTAAATCCAACTGTGCACAACATCCCCTGCAGATGGTCATTCACAGCTCCCCTTGAGCCATGCATCTCCCTTAACCTGGTTTAACTCCCCCTTTTTGCTTCTCCCCTTTGACATGTTCTCCCCCTTTATCCATCAAGCTACTCCCCTTTTTTATTAATACATACTCTCTTGGGATTTATGCAAAATATCTCCCCCTTTGACAACAAATCCAAAGAAAAATAGAAGAAGGAAAGGGAGAGGGGTTAGAGAATACCTCAGCCTTTAGGGTATGGCTAGATACTTAAGTTCAACCTCTTTTGTCCAAAATGTCCCAATCTTCCATGCCATAATAAATTCTTATCTTTAATGCTCATGTAATATGTGTTTTTGTTTTTGGAAAATTGATATAAGTTTCCATTTGTTTTTTCACCCTTAGTAAGAACAATACCATCTCTTAATTTCTTTACTATGCAGCCACTCTTGTTGAAAGTAACTTTATGTCCATCATCACATAGCTGGCTAACACTGATAAGATTGTGTTTTAGCCCTTTAACATAATTCTTTGATTTTAACTTTTTTGCACCAATTTTAACAGCACCAATACTTTGAATCTTTAAGGCACCATCATTGCCAAATTTGACAAACCCTCCATCATATTTTGCTACTCCCTTCAACATCTTGGAGTCTCTTGTCATGTGTGAAAAGCAAACACTATCTAGGATCCATGGTTTCTCTTTCTTGGAAGCTTTTAAGGCTACTTCCACAACCATAGACGTTTCTCTTCCTCTTCTTCTTCTTTGACCAAATGTGGAAGCATGTGTAGGTGTTCTTCTCTCCACTCTTTAACCAGGCAACAATGGTTGGCGTGTTCTTCTTTGCACTTCTTGACTAGGTAGTAATGTCAAGTGATTCTCAGCAGTGTGTCCAACCCTTTCACATCTTCCACAAATCTCTCCTAGCAAATCAAAATTGTTTCTCAATGGAATATGACTTCTTTCCACCAAAGACTGTCTCTTTTCTTGATAAAGTCTCCCTTTGACTCTTGCTTCACATTCCTCTTCATTATAGGCCGAATATTCGAACAAGTATTAGCCTTGTGCCCATACTTACCACAGCTCCAGCAAAATCCTTTGAACATGGATTTACTTCTCTTACCAAGTCCATATCTTCTTTCTTTAGCAACTGGTGTGGTAACCTTCTCTCCATCTTTGACAATTTGTCTCCTGTGGATAGGAGTCTCCACCACATCTTTCCTAACCCATTTTAACTTCGGTTTATCTCACTTTTCCATTACGTCATTGTGCTTGCTTTCGGGCATAAACACAATTTTCTTCTTTTCTTCTACCTTCTTACTCGGCTTCTCAATGTAGCCAAGTCCTTTCTTTCCTATGGAATAAGGTCATTGATTGCTTAGACACTCGTCCAACTTTCTGGTAGCATCCTCCTTGATGGCACTTGCTAATGATGACTTTCCTTTCATTTCCATGGCCTTCATGCTTCTTTAGCTCGGACTCAACCTTGTGAAGCTTAGCTTGCAAAATCAACACCTCTTGCTCTTGTGCAATCACCTTAACATCAAGATCTTTGTATATCTTGTCTTGCTCAACCATAAGTATGATCAGCTCCTTAATCCTCTTCAAGTACTCCTCTTTTGCTTCAAACTCCTTTTCTTTCACCTAGAGATTAGATTCTGTTGAGCTCATCTTTAATGGCTAATGTTGGATTTGTTGTCAACACCAACTCACACGATTATATGTGTTGATTTGATATTATGAATGTCATTGAGATGTAGTGAGGTCATTGGGAGAAACCGGTGATGACAGGTTGACCCTGGCATTAAAGAGTCAATGTTGACCATGACCCTTAATTTTAGGACTCAAATCTGGCTGTTGATTGATTGTAAGGCAACATTTGGGAATCAACGCTGGGCATTGATGAATGTGTAACCCTAATCTCAAGACTCCATAAATACCCTTATGCATCTTGTAAGGAGTGGGGTGTAGCTGCAAGAGAGAACGTGTGTGTTGCAAAAAAATAGGGAGAGCCAAACAAAGAGGGAGGTAAGCGGCAAACCTAGAGAAAAAGGGAGGTAAACGACAAAGAGGAGGCAACCACCAAGCAAGGTACAACTAGCCAAGAAGGAGAGAAATTGGTAGCAAGGCAGTCGGCCAAGGAGAGGAGAGAAAGAAGGTAAGGCAATTGGCCAAGGAGAGTGCAACAAACACAAAGGAAAGAAAGCAAGGCAGCTGGCCAAGGAGAGTGCAACAGCCACCAAGGAGAAGCAGCGAGGTGCAGCTGACCAAGGAAGAAAGAAAGAGAGCAAGGTAGCCGGCCACCCATACCAACAAACCCTCACCAAGACAGCCATTGCATCGACAAGCCCTCAAAAAGGTGAAAGCAACAACCAGCCACCACACCAGCACATCAAAGAGGCTTTCCAGTAGACTAGCAGCATGTCCTTGCACATCCATGAGGGTATACCAACAGCAACAGATGTCCCTACAAGTCTAAGAGGGTATACCAGCACCAGGAGCACATCCTTACACATCCAAGAGGGTATACCAGTAGCAGTAACACATCCAGGAGGCTTCCAGTAGCAGCAGCATGTCTAGGAGACTTCCCAACACCAACAGCACTTTAGGAGGCTTCCCAACAGCAGAAGCATGCCCGAGAATCAAGCAAAAATTCAGAACGTGCAGTAGCAAGTCCGAGAATTAGCAACCACCTGCAAAAAGTGCAGCAACAGGTTCGAGAATGAACCAGCAAACTAGCAGCAGTGTGAGAAGACAGCTATAGCGCACGAAGAGAGCAGCAGCGGTGCGAGAAAACTGCTGTAGCACGCGGAGAGAGCAGTAGCGGCGCAAGCAGAAGTAGCAGTGCGTGTAGACAGCAGGTGTAGCTTGTGCGGACAATGGGCACAGCTAGTATGAATAACAGGCACAGTGCACACGTGGACAGCAGGCGCACAATGCATACATACAGCAGGCATACAGCTCATGCCGGCAACAGCACCGTGTACAAACAACATTAGCAACGCGTACAGACAACAGTGGCAGCACGTACGGATAGCATTAACAGTGCACACGGACAGTAGCAGACAAAAATATTAGCACGTACAGATAACATTAACAGCATGCGCAGACAGCAACGGCAGCACATATGGATAACATTAGCAACACTTGTGGACAGTGACAGTAGCTTGTGCTTGTGCAGACAGCAATAGCATTGCGTGTGGATAGTGATAGCAACATGTGTAGGCAGTGATAGCAGAATGTGCAGGTAGCAACAACAACACATGCTGACAGTAGGTTTGACAACTTGTAGTAGCAAGAGGAGAAAGTGTGCCCAATAGCAAGTCTGGTAGCTTGCAGCAGCCAAAGAGAAAATGTGCCCGACAATAGAGGAGAGATCCTGCCAAGGCAGCAGGTGAGGTAGTACCAGCAGTGGGTGAGACAACACCAGTAGATAAAGAAGGAGAAGATCCATATTCTGCTCTAGTAATTTGTACACATTGAGTGATTATTTTCTAATAAAGGTTTTAATTATAAACTCTTGATAATTTGTTGAATAATAGGGTGAGATACCCTTGGAATGATCGGGAGATCATTATAAGTGGTTAAGGAGTGATCCTTCCACAACCAAACTGTATCCCTTGATAACAAGAATGGATTGTGTGATTTAAGAGGGATCCTATCACATCGTGGACGTAGCTCACACATTGTGGGTGAACCATGTAAAAATTGTCGTGTGTGCTTGGGTGCTTGTGCATTGATTTATAATCGTATGGTCACGCTCATATAAAGGAGAAAGATAAAAATTGGATCATCGTCTCTAACAAGTCACAGAGGTTAAATTCAAATCGATTTGTAAAAAGAGGATATCACACACTGATACACCCCCCCTCTCAGTGTGAGACCTACAACGATCCTCATTAGATTCATCAACAATAAAATTTTCATACAACTTCTTGAGATGCTTTACCTCTTTTTTCAGCTTCCTATTTTTACACAAACAAGCTCTTAACTCATTCTCAAGTTGCTACAACAAATCATCCTCTTCCTTTTTTGTTGATTCCTCCTCACTTGAAGATTCTTGGTTATCATTTACTTGAGCAACCAGCACACCTATGCAGCCTTATCATTAGAATCATCATCAACTCTTTTTTTTAGAATCCTTTTCATTTAGCTTGCTCAAATAATTTTTTTCTTTTGGATTGCTCAAAGCATTGCTTTTTCCCTTTGGCACTTGAATTTCCAACTTTAGGATAGCTGGATTTCTTTGTTCTTTACCTTGTGGTAGGCTCCTCATCATCATCACTACATGCTTCTATTCTCTTTGGGCAATCCATGGCAAAGTGCCCTATGTCTCCATAGTTAAAGCACTTCAAGGGTAGTTTTCCCTTGTACTTCCCTTTTCCTTTCCTCAAATTCCTGGTGATGTATGTCATGACTTCATCCAGCTTAGTATCACCATTTTCTTTTTCAAAGCTACTGTCAGACTCTTTTTCATGGTCTTTAATTTTTAACTTCTTCATTACCTTGAATGCCAACTCCTTCTTCACCTTAACCTTTTTTTCCTTCTTCATTAGGGTTATTCTTATTTCATAAGCCACCAATATGCTATGCAAGTGATCTAAGGGCAGCTTATCGAGATCTCTATCTTCTAAGAAAGAGACATTGGTATTAGCTTCTGGCAAGGTCTTGAGTATTTTCCTTACCACAGTGGCATCATGGATCTCTTCTCCATAGCCTCTGATGGAGCACAATTTTGTTGACTCTTGTGAAGAATGCATCCACAGTCTCATCGTTTTGCATCTTTATGTCTTCAAATCTACTCCTCCAAAATTGTAACTTGGCTTCCTTCACAACCTTGTCTCCTTCATAGATGTTGTTCAGTTTATCCCAGATTTGCTTGGTTGTGTTGCACCCCATCATCATGGTAAATTCTTTATCTAATAGGGAGGCGTACAAGGCATTTCTCACCTTTCCATCACACTCCAAGTTCTTTTTATCAACTGGCGTCATAAGATCACCTTCAACAACAGGGATCAAAACCACTAACAGTAGACTCAAACACATCAAGACCAAGGGACATCAGATATGGGAGCATCCTATTCTTCCATAACTAATAGTTCTATCTAACAAATGTACGGATGCCCTTACTATTAACACTATTTATGCTATCCATGATCTCAAGTAGCAATAGAGATAAAAACTCACACAACAATGCACAACTTCACTTCAAAGTAAAAAAAAAATTATATCAATAGAAGAACCCCGACTTTGATACCACTTGATGAGGACCATTGTAGGTCTCACACTGAAAGGGGTGGTGAATCAATGTGACTTGTTAGAGCCGATGATCTAATTTTTAATTCTCCTTTATGTTAATGCGATGATACGAATAAAAATTAATGCCCTGTTGCTGCTGTCTGCACGTGCTGCAGTTGTCTTCTCATGCCGTTGCTACTATCCCCGCGCACTGCAATTGTTTTCACGAGCCATTGCTGCTCTCTCCACACATTGCAGCTATTTTCTCGCACCGCTGCTGCTTTTCTTGCGCGCTGTAGTTGTTTCATCGCGCTACTGTTGCTTTCTTGCACTGCTGCTGCTCTCCCCACGCGTTGCAACTATTTTCTCGCGCCACTGCTGCTCTCCTTGCATGCTGCAGTTGTTTTGTCATGCTAATGCTGCTCTCCCTACACATTGCAGCTGTTTTCTCCTGCCGCTGCTGCTCTCCCTACGTGTTGCAGCTATTTTTCCTGCTGCTGCTGCTCTCCTTGCACGCTCAGCTACTTTCTTGTGCCGCTGCTGCTCTCCCTGCTCACTGCAGTAGTTTTCTTGCACTGCTGCTGCTCTCCCCATGCATTGCAGCTATTTTCTCGCACCGCTGCTGCTCTCCTTGCACACTGTAGCTGCTTTCTCGTGCCGCTGCTGCTCTTCTTGCGCAATGTAGCCTTTTTCTCGCGCCGCTACTGTTCTCCCTGCGCATTGCAGCTGTTTTCTTGTGCCACTGCTGCTTTCCCTGCATGTTGCAGCTATTGTGAAGCCTCCTAGATGTGCTGCTGCTTTTGGGAAGTCTCCTGGACATGCAGGGACGTGCTGCTAGTGCTGGTATACCCTCCTGGATGTGCTGCTACTGTCGGTATACCCTTCTAGACGTGTAGGAATGTGCTGCTATTGCTGGTATACCCTCTTGGACCTACAGGGACGTCTGCTGTTGGTGGTATACCCTCCTAGACATGCAGGGATGTGCTACTGAACTGTCGGAAAGCCTCCTAGACGTGTAGGAGGCTTGAGATTAAGGCTACATGATCATCAATGGTCATTATTAATTCCTACATGTTGCCCTACAATCAATGGCCAGATTTGATTCCTAAAATTTAGGATGAACGGTCAACAATCAATCTTGACCCCTAAAATTTAAGGTCACGGTCAACGTTGACTCCTCAACACCAGGGTTGACCTGTCATCGCCGGTTTCTCCTAATGACCTCACTACATCTCAACGGCATTCATTATATCAAATCAACACATATAACCATGTGAGATGGTGTTGACAACAAATCCAACATTAGCCATCAAAGATGGGCTCAATAACTACTACTGCTATCCACACGTGCACAGGCTGCTATTGCTGCTTGCACGCATTGCTTGAACTTGCTACTACTCCTGCAATTTGCAGTTACTGCTTTGTTTGCTCCTACTGCTCGGGGGTTGCTGTTGTATGTGCTACAACTACTGGACGTGTTACACTCGCTGGGATTGCCTGCTAAACATGTTGCAATTGCTGGGATTACCTACTGGTCGTGCTGCAATTTCTGCGATTGTAGGTTGCTGGATGTACTACAATTTCTGGGATTGCAGGCTACTGGTGTAAGGAACACATGCTAGAGTTATTACCAGTGCAGGGACACATGCTGGTTGTGCTGCTGGTGCAAGGACGCCTACTAGAGTTTCTGCTAGTCTAGGGACACCTGCTGGTTGTGCTGCTGGTGCAAGGACACCTGCTAAAGTTGCTGCAATCTGCAAATTCTAGTTTTGCTTACACCTTATACTAGTTTGCAAAAGAGAAGGAGTACTTGAAAAGAATTGCAAAGCTGAATGTACTTGAGGTAAAGCAAGGCAAAATACACGAAGATCTTGGCTCTCAAGTGATTGCACAAAAGCAAGAAGTGCTGAATTTGCAAGCCAAGCTCCACGAGGCTGAATCTAAATTAAAGAAATATGAAGAGAGCTTTATACAAGCTATGAAAGTGAGAAGAGAGTCCTCTTTAGCAAATGCTATCAAGGAAGATGTTACCAAAAAGTTGGATGATTGTCTAAGCAAACAAAGACCTCATTCTATGGAGGAGAAAGGACTTGGCTATATTGAAAAGCCAAATGAGAGGGTAGAAGAGAATAAAAAAATTTTGTTTGTACCTGAAAGCAAACACAAAGAAAAGACAAAATTAAAAGAAGTTGATGTTATAAAGAAGAGAAACCAACCTAATCTAAAATGGGTTAGGAAAGATGTGATGAAAATTCCCATCCAAAGGAGTTGTCAAAGATAGAAAGAAGGTTGTCATACCTAAAAGTTAAGTGGCAAAAGGTGTGAGAAATAATTATAATGTTAATTATTACCAAATAGGTGTTGAAGATAAGAGATATGAACTTGTTGAAAGAAGAAAATTCAAATTTGAAGGATTTTGTTGGTGTTATAGTAAACATGGGAGCAAGGCTAGTGTGTGTTAGAGTAATAAGCTTATAATAAAGAGGGATGTGAGTCAAGAGTGTTAAGCTCATCTTTGATGGCTAATGTTAGATTTGTTGTCACACTATCTCACACGGTTATATGTGTTGATTTGATGTTGTGAATACCGTTGAGATGTAGTGAGGTCATTGGGAGAAATTGGTGATGACAATTCAACCTTGGTGTTGAGGAATCAATGTTGACTGTAACCCTAAATTTTAGGGGTCAAGATTGACCATTGACCCTAAATTTTAGGACTCAAATCTGGCTGTTAATTGTGTGGGAATTAATGATGACTGTTGATAATCGTGTAACCCTAATCTTAAGGCTTTATAATACCCCTATGTGTCTTACAAGAAGGGTAAGTGATGTAGAATTTTGAGAGAGTCGGCCAAAGGAGAGAGAATGGCAAACCTAAAGGTAAGGAGAGACAGTAAGGCAACTGGCCAAGGAGAGTGCAACAACCGCTAAGGAGAGGCAGCAAGGTAGTCGACCAAGGAGAGTGCAGCAGCCACCAAGGAGAAGCCAGCCACCTGCACCTGTAAACACCACCAAGGCTGCCACCTACATCAACAAAAACCACTAAGGTAGCCACCCACACCAGCAAACCACCAAGGCAACCACCCACATTAGCAAAAACCACTAAGGTAGCCACCCACCTCAACAAACCACCAAGGCAGTAGTTGGCAGGAGGTGGAGTAGCACCTGATAAGAGGTGAAGCAGCAACAAAAGGGTCCAGCATCAACAAACCACCAAGGCAGCAACTAGCAGGAGGTGGAGCAGTAGCCAACAAGTGGTAAAGCAACAGTAGAAGGGTCCTACACCAGCAACCAATTTATAGATAGTAGTGGCATGCGAAGACAATTGCAATGTGCAGGGATAGTAGTAGCAACACGAGAAGACAGCTGCAGTGCATGGAGATAGTAATAGTCACTTGAGAAGACAGTTGTAACACGCGGGGATAGTAGCAGCGGCGTGAGAAGACAACTGCAATGTGCAGAGAGAGCAATAATGTTGTAAGAAAACAGCTACAACGCATAAAGATAGTAGTAGCAGCTTGGGATAGCAGCAGCAGTGCGAGCAAACAGCAGCAGCGGCACAAGTAGACAGTAGCAGTGCACTTAGATAGTAGGAACAGTGCGTGTGAATAGTAGTAGTAGCATGCGGACAATAGCAGCAGCACACACAAACAGCAAAAACAACATGTGTGGTAAGTAGCCACAGTGCATGTAGACAGCAAGAGCAGTGCATGTGAAGTGCATGCAAATAGTAGTAGCAGCACAAGTGGACAACATTAGCTGCATGTGCGAACAGCAACAGCAACATGTACGGATAAGATTAGCATCGCGTGCATGCAGTGCAGCATCGACAGCGGGTAAGACAACACCGATAATGAAGGAAGGAGAAGATCCATATTCTACTCTAGCAGTCTATACATATTGAGTGATTGTTCTGCAAGAAAAGTTTTACCATAAACTCTTGATAAATTGAGAGGATGGGATACCCTTAAAGTGATCGAGAGATCAATTCCTTGATTGAGAGATCGTTTCAAGTGGTGAAGGAGTGATCCTTCCACAACATTATTGTATCCCTTGATAGCAAAAATGGATTGTGTGATTTAAGAGGGATCCTATCACACCGTGGATATAGCTTACACATTGTAGATGAACCACATAAATATTGTCATGTGTTCTTGGGTGCTTGCACATTGATTTTTTAGTCGTATGGTCATGCTCACATAAAGGAGAAAAATAAAAATTGGATCATCGACTTTAACAAGTTACAGAGGTTAAATTCGAATTGATTTGTAAAAAGCGCATATCTCACATTGATTCACCCCCCTTCTCAGTGTGAGACCTAAAACGGTCATCATCAAAAAGTTTAAGGGGAGACTCTATTAAGAAAGGAGATAGCTTCAAGTGAAAAGAAGTCAAATTTTATTAAGAAACAGATTTGATATATTGGAAGAAATTTGTGGATGATGTGAAAATATTGGACATACTATTGAGGAATTGTTGACATTGCTACTAGGTCAAAGAATGCAAAGGAGAACACCTATATATGCTTCTACATTTGGCCAAAGAAGAAGAAGAGGAAGGGAAATGGGAATGGTTATGGAAGTAGCCTTAAATGCTTCTAAGAAATAAAAGTCATGGATCCTTGACAATGACTTCTCTTCATGCATGATAGGAGACTCCAAGGTATTAAAGGAAGTAGAAAAATATAATGAAGGCTCAATCATATTTGGCAATGATGGTGTAGAAAAGTTGACATCAGAGGAAGTGCTTTATGTTAAAGGGCTAATCTAATCAATGTTAGCTAACTTTGTGATGATGGGCATAAAGTTACTTTCAGCAAGAGTGGCTACGCAGTAAAAAGATAAAGTGATGGTGCTATTCTTACAAGGGGAGAAAAAACAAATGGAAATTTATACCAAGTTTCTAGCAGCAAAAACATGTGCTACATGAGCACCAAATGTGAGAATTTGTTATGGCATAAGAGATTGGGACATCTTCGACAAAAAGGGTTGAACAATATATCCAAAAATAAAGCTGGAATGATGTACCCAAGTTAAGAAGGAAAAGAAATACCATTTATAGCACTTGTCAAAAAGGGAAGATGGTGAATGTTACCCACAAAAATGTGGAGATTCAAACAAAGAAGCCATTAGAGATCATTCATTCAGATATATTCACCAAACCTTTGTCAAGAGAGATGTTTCAAAAGTTAAAACTGATCTTATGTGTTTAGCCACCCCCTAGAAGTTAAGGTATGCCTCTAACTTCCTTCCCCTTCCCTCTTCTATTATTCTTTGGATTTATTGTCAAAGAGGGAGATATTTTGTATAAATCCAAAAAGAGTAAGTATTGATCAAAAAGGGGAGTAACTTGATAAATCCAAAGGAAAAAATCAAATAAAAGGGGAGAAATTGTCAAGGGGGAGAAGCAGAAAAAAGGAGGAGTTAAAAATTGAGGTTGCTTCCAATTGGTATCATGTCCACATACAAAAAAGGAGATGTATGTTTCAGGGGGAGTTGTGAATGTCAAAAGTTGCTATTTATGCTTAATTGTTGATTTTTGGATTTAATGTGTTGCCAACAAATTTAAAAGGGGAGAATGTTGAGCCCATCTTCAATGGTTAATATTGGATTTGTTGTCAACAACATCTTACATATTTGTTCTTGTTGATTTGATGTTGTAAGTGCCGTTGAGATGTGTTTGTTACATTTACAAAGTGTTGGCACCTAATTCATTCAATGGTTAAGGAAGATGGCATTGGTGGAATATGACGAGAATAAGGAGAGAAAGCATGGTCGAAATTAGGATGTTGTCAACCCCACCTTGCACTGCCAAAAATGACAAGTTGATTCAAATTGCTGGTGGTGTTTTGACTATAAAAAAAACACTAATTGTTGTAAGTGGTAGTTGTCTGCAAGTATGCCCTCCATGTGGCATAAATCAAATATAAATTGATTCCTTTGGCCTTACATCTTCCTATGGCTTTAAGGCTACTTTGGAATCTTTCCAAGTTGCCTTCTAAGTAGAACTAGAAGCTAATCCAAATTTGGATCCATTGGACTTGATTTGTTTCTTTACCTTGATAGCCTTATGTAACAACTCCTCCATCTCCAAATAGTGCTACAAAGCCACTACATCTGCAATTTCTTTTTGAAACCACTAATAAACCTTACCATGGTAGCCTCACGATCTTCCTCTACTTTAGCTTTAATCATTGCTATTTTCATCTCCTTATAATAGTCCTCTATAATCATGAATCCTTGAACTAACTCTTGCTACTTTCTATACAAATCTCTATGGTAATGGCTAGGTATAAATCTCTTGTGCATTATTGATTTCATCACTTCCTATGACTGAATTGGCCTTTTACCATTCCTTCTTCCACTTATCACCAATTGGTCCTACCAAATATTTGCATAATCAATGAATTTTATGGCTACCAACTTTACTTTCTTCACCTTAGAATAATTATGGAAATCAAATACATGCTCAACCTTTATTTCCCACCCCAAATAAAGTTCAGGATCATTCTTTCGTTGACATGCTGGAATCTTCATCTTTATACTACCTAAATTGCTATCGTTTTAAGAAACAACCTTTCTACTTTTTCTTAAGCTTGATTCTTCCTCATCTTCGTCCTTAATCACATGCCTTCTAAAGGATTTGGATTTTCTAGGTGATTGTAACTCATTTTGCCTTGCATTTATCATCTTAAACTACTCAGTAACAGCCTTCATCCAAATCTTCATGTTTATATCATACAATTTTCCTTCATTACTTATGTTTACAACTTGCAAAAACACGTTAGTAATTAAAAGAAATTTGTTCCTCACACACTCTGTCATGTGTTCAACCTCAAATTTTATTATTATCACTTGTGTTTCACTCTATTTTCGCTTTTCTTAATGATGACACTCTTGCCTTTTTCCACTCAAGCCATCCTCCTTTATGTTCTTGAAAGACTCAAGATTAAAAAATCACAAGGAGCAATCCGTTAAATAGTGGCAAATCTCAAAATCAAAACTTTAAAAAAAAAATCATGATATCCTTTTTAGGTTTGGAAAAAAAAATCAAATTTGCAACCTTATATACAATAGGTTGAAAGAATCAAGAAGCACTACTTATCTTTAAACACAACTTCTTCGTCTTCTTTTTCTCTTTCTTTCTTTTTTTTTTTCGTTTTTTTCTTCCTTTTTTTCAACTTTCTTTTCTTTTACTATTTTTTTCAATTCTTTTAATCAAATCAAACACCCATAGAATTAGCATAACTTCAAGAGTAATAAGCTGATCAGAACAAACCAGAAGAACTAAGTAAAGAAACACAATGAATGAATAAAGCACAAAAAAATGTACTAAACAAAGATAAATAAGGGATACATAACTTATTTCTAGAACCAAGCTCAGATACCAACTGATAAAGAACCTGTTAAGTGATCTACCCTAGGAACCCTTGAATCAAATTGTTATACACACTTCAGAAAGTTAGAAAACAAGTTAGGTTGATCAAATTAGAATCCTAAGGAAACTAAGTCCTAAAAGCCTTAATCATAAGATGCCACAAAGATTGATCACTCCTTTGATAAGTCAAGGCAAATTATTCTTCCAAGAACACAAGAAAGTAAAGCAAAGCTTACTGAAAATACCTTAATCTTATTGATTACATTTTACATAATTATAGCCTTTATATAGACATATAAATTGAAGTTCCCAACTTCTCCCTAAGATCCACTAGTTTATGATACTAAGAGGGGGGTGAATTAGTATCACCACAATTCACAATTCACAAGTAAGTGAACAATTTCAACCTCCGCTTAAAAGCAAACTCTTTCTCAAACTCGACTAAGGTAGATCTATTACTACCTACTAATCACAATAGTCCCCAAAGTCACCTTTCAGACACCTTGCCTAATAGACAATTCAGATGTTCTTGTTTAGGTCTTCATTAGGTTATGGGTTGGCTGATACTTTAGCTGCGTTCACAACTCAATTCGAAACACAGAACATAAAGCAAATTAAGGACACATGAGATTTACGTGGTTCCGTCAACGTGACATACATCCACGGTGGTAGGGACTCTCCCTTATAGACACTATCCACTATACTTGAGAATTCCAATTACAATGGATTTCTTAATCCTCTGCTCCTTTCACTATTGCAATTACTAAGCAAGTACAATACAAAGAGTGTCACTTACTGTGTCTACCCTTCTTCTAGCTTGTTTCACCTCTGTTGAATTGAAAGGCTACTCCACTGCTACTTAGAAGTTCACCACAACGCTTTCTAACCTCTCTTGAAGAAATCTAGAAATACGTTGAGTTCTTTCAATGCTTCGCTGAATTCCTTCTCTACGTTGTTTCACACAGCTCCTGCTTTCACTGTCTCACGATCTCACCCATCTCCTGGTTCCATAGTCTTACTGTTTCACGGTCTACCTTCACCTGTCAGTTTCTGGTTTTCTTTCGGCTGGTGGTTTGTTTTTCTTCGTCCACCCCTGTTCTGCTGTTGGCTCTTTCTTTTTCCGTCTATGGTTTTCTCTCTTTCAGCCGGTTTTCTCTCCTTTGTCGTGCCGTTACCGTGTCTGCTGTCTCCTTTGCCGTCTCACGCCGTCGCAGATCTGTTGTCTACTCTTCCGGTGGTATCTCTCTCTTCGTCCATTTCATAGTTCTCTCCTTACTGTGTCGTTCATTTGTCTCACGTCGTCGCAGATCTGCTGTCTACTCTTCTGGTGGTGTCTCTCTCTTCGTCCGTCTCTCTCTCTTGATTCTGCCGGTGGTATCCCTTTGGGCCGTATCTGCTTTCCCTGTTTGGCTGTTGAGTTTTTCCTCTCCTTCGCCGTCCACTCTGATTTTACCGTATATGATTTTTCTCTCTCTTCCAACGGCTTTGTCGTTTTGCTCTTCCAGTCTTTCGTCCAACCCCCTTCAGCCATCTTGTATTTTCTCTCTTTTTCCCCTATTCTGCCGACAGTGGTCTTGGTTGGCTGAATAGGATTTTGCCGTTTTGCTCTTCCGGTATGCTGTCTAGTCGTCTAGCCCCTTTCATTCGTTTCTCTATTTTCGCCGATCGTCTGTTTTGGCCGTCGGGTTTCTCTCTCCTTCCGCCAATCTGCTCCGATTTGCTCAATGTTCTGACCTATGTTCTTCGTTCAGCCCCCTATTCGACCGTATTCTCTTTCTCTCTCTCTCAACGGTATATTTTTGTCCACCAAAATTGTCTTTCAATTTAGGGCTTACTTGCAATGAATTTACTGTTTTGCCCTTCCATGTGACTTTTATGTTCTTGCCCCTCTATGTGGCTTTTACCTTCTTGTCCTTCCATGTGGCTTTACTTTCTTTCACACTTAAACCTAGTTGATAACAATTACAACCCATACAAGGCTGTGGGAACAACAATCTCCCCCTTTGTAATTGTTGGCAACACTCATAACAAAAGCCACTATGCAGCATTTTCAACTCCCCCTAAATATGCACTCCCCCTTTCTTAATAGCTCCCTCTTTGCCAACCAATTACAAATCTGAAAAACTCACAAAGTAGAGATAGAGGATTCACCTAAACTTCAGGCTTGAGGAGGCATTTGCATAGATAGACTCAATCTGTGCTTTTCAAATAGCTCTGTGGACAGAGGTTTAGTTAGAATATCTAAAATTTGATCTTTAGTGCCAATATACTCCAACTGAATTGTACCCTGTTCCACTTGATCTTTGATGAAGTGATACAAGATGTCAATATGCTTGCTCCTCGAATGTTGAACTGGATTCTTGCTGAGATCAATAGCACTTTGATTATCATAAAGTACACTCACTGGTAACTTCACTTCAACACCTAAGTCTGCCAATTGTCTTAGCATCTATATCGCCTGTGTACATGCTACACAAGCAGCCATATACTTAGCCTCAGCTGTGCTCAAAGCAACACTGTTTTGCTTTCTACTTAACCATGCAACACACTTTGAACCCAAGTAGAAGCTACAGCCGTTAGTTGATTTTCTATCATCTATACTTCTTGCTCAGTCTGCATCAGTGTATGCTTATAGTTTAACAAAATTCATGCCTGGATACCACAAACACATTTCTAGTGTTCCCTTTTAGGTACCTTAGGATTTTTATTGCCAACACATGAGACTCCTTAGGATTAGCTTGGAATCTGCTGGCAGCGTAAACAGCTTGCATAAGATCAGGCCTTGACGCTGTAAGGTACAGAAGGCTCCCTATCATCTTCCTGTACTCTGTAGGGCTTGTACTCCTTCCCTCCTAATCTTTTGTTAACTTGCAGCCCACTATCATAGGGGTACTGATAGGTCTGTTATCCTCCATGCCAAACCTTTTTAGCATCTCTTTGGCATATTTCATCTGAGAAATAAAGATACCTTCTTCACACTGCTTTATCTGTAATCCAAGAAAGTACATCATTTCTACAATCAATGACATCTCAAATTCCTCACTCATCTTCCGTGCAAAATCTTGGCATAGCTTAGAGTGATCCCCTCCAAAGATGATGTCATCTACATATACTATGGTTATCAGTTGGACTTTCTCTGAGTTGAACATATACAGGTTATTATCAACCGTTCCTCTTTTGAAGTTCAATCTTCTCAAGTACACATCCAGCCTACTGTACCATGCTCTTGTAGCTTGCTTAAGACCATACAAGGCTTTCTTCAGCTTGCACACATGTGTCTCATCCTCACTGATTTGTACTCCATCGGGTTGTTCAATATACACTTCTTCTTTTAGGAGCCCATTCAAAAAGGCAGATTTCACATCCATCTGATAGACTTTATACCTCTTGTGTGTTGCCAAAGCTAAGAACATTTTGATAGTTTCTAACCTTGCTACTGGTGCAAAAGTTTCATCAACATCTATCCCTTCTATCTGAGTGTAGCCTTTGCAAACCAGCCTAGCCTTGTTCCTCACCACCTTGCCATCTTCATTGTGTTTATTCCTAAACACCCATTTTGTTCCTATGACATTCTTATTAGTAGGTCTTGGAACCAGCTCTCATGTATCATTCTTCTCAATTTGATCTAGCTCCTCATTGATAACTTTGACCCAGTCTTTGTCTTGAATAGCCTCTTCAACAGATTTAGGTTCAACTTGTGAGAGTAAAGTAGTAGCTCCCACAATTCTTCTTCTTGTTATAACTCCTGCGGATGGATCACTTATGATCTGATCTCTTGGATGAGCACTGGTCCATGTTTTCTTTGTCCTTCTTCCTTGCACCGTATTAGTTGCAAGAGGATCTCTTTCTTCATCTTCAGACTCACTCTTCTCCGAGTCAGAACTTACTTCTTGTTCCATTTCTTCAGGTTGGTTTGATTCTTGATCTACATTGAAGTCATCTTCTTCATTATCCTTAGCTTCTCCATTCTACATTGTTTTCCAGTTCTCATCTATTCTCACATCACTGGAAGTGATTACTTTTCCCAGCTTATGCAGGAAAACTCTGTAACCTTTTGTCTTTCCTGAGTATCCCACAAAGATGCCTTCATCAGACTTAGCATTGAATTTTCCCAAGTTTTGCTCCTTGTTATTCACAAAACATGGGCTACCAAAGACTCTGAGATACTTGGCTGTTGTCTTTTTCCCACTCCATAGTTCATATGGAGTCTTATCAGTATTGGGCCTTAGTAAAACTCTGTTCAATAGTTGCACGGCTGTAAATGTTGCTTCTGTCCAAAATCTTATGTGAAGCTTGGATTCCAGCAGTAGAGTTCTTGCCATATCAACCACAGCTTTATTTTTCCTCTTTACCACCCCGTTCTGTTGAGGTGTTCTTGCTGCTACCATCTAATAGTGAATACCATGCTTCTCAAGGTAATCTTCAAAAGCTTCATTTGTAAATTCAATGCCTTGATCTGACCTCAATACTTTGAACTTCCTTCCACTCTCATTTTCAGCCAATCTTCTGTATCTCTTAAAGCAATTCAGAACTTTTGACTTGTATTTGAGGTGCATGATGCAGGTCCTTCTGGAATAATCATCAACAAACAAGATGAAGTACCTCTCACCATTCAACCCTTTTGTCCTCATCAGTCCACACAAATCAGTATGCACAATGTCAAGCACTACTTCAGAACTAAACTCTTTGGTTTTATACTGCTTTCTGGCATGTTTTCCTTTAGAACATGCTGAGCAAACATACTCTCTCTCTCTCTTGAGGTCAGGAATGTCTCTGATTACATGAGTAGTGGTCGGCTTCCTCATATTCTTCTGTGTCAAGTGTCCCAGCCTCCTATGCTAGAGTTGATTTTCTTCTTCTTTGGTGAGTAAACAGCTGTTTGTCTTGTCCTCATCAATCACATCTAAATTTCCAGCTGTTCTCTTCCCGGCTGCAACAGTATTGCCTTTTTTACTCTTTACTTGGCAACCTATTTTTATGAATATCACTTTATGGTCGTCGTTGCATAGTTGGCTAACAGATGCTAGATTATATCTGAGTCCTTTAACGTGCAAAACATCTTTCAGCTTTCCTTTTCCAATATTCACTGACCCCTAACCATTGATGTTGAGTGAATCATCATTGCCAAACTTGACTCTGCCTTCTCTTGATTTGTTTAGCTTTGATAATTTACTCTTGTCTCCCGTCATGTGCAAAGTGCATCCACTATCAAGAATCCACTACTTATCCTTGCAATCAGCCATTAGTGCAATTTCAGCTATATTAGCCACCTCCCTTTTTGCTCTATATTCTTTCTTTTGAATTGGCTGGAAGATAGCTTTATCTTTTTTCTCAGCTTTGACTGCACCGATTGTTTTCACTGTGCCATTGAATGCCTTCTCTTGCTCAGGGAGAAGTGTCATGCATCTCTTCGCATTATGGCCATCTTGCCCACACCTTTCACACTGTTCCATGTCTACCAAGATAGCAAACTTGTTCTTTGAAGCTACTGGTTTGGGCTTCCACCAACAATCCTCGTCAGTGTGTCCTTGCCTTTTACAGTATGTGCAAGAACTCACGACAGGTGTTCTCTTATGAGTTTTGTATTGTCTCCCCCTGCATGCAGCGTTGTATCTTCTGAAGTTAGAGACATATACTGGCCTTCTCCACCAGCAGTTACTCGCCTTATGACCCCAAACTCCACAATAAAGGCAATGACCTTGAAATTACCTCTTCTTGGGTCTGATCACAGCTTGTCTTCTTCTCTTCATCACTTGCTGTGTAGGCAAAGTAGCTGGCTTCTTTGCTTGTGTGACTTTCATTTTAGTCACCCTCTTCTCCTTCTTCTGTTTAACAGTAGCCCTCTACTGGCTGACTTTCTTTTCTTCCTTCCTGTTTGCCACCCTAGGTTGCTTCTTCAGATCTTCTTTATTCTCAGCTTTCTTCTTCTGAGTCACAATCTTCACTTTCAACTTCTCATTCTTATTTTCTTTAGCCAATACAGCCTCAGATTGCTGCACTTTCTCTCCATTCTTCTCTCCTTTTGCAGAACTTGTTTCTCCTATCATTTCAAGCTTCTGCAAGTTCTCTTTGCTACTTTTGAGTTGTTGTTGAAGTCTTAGCAACTCTTTCTCCATTTCTTCAATTTTTGAAGCCCTTGAGCCAAACTCTACTGTAAGGTCTTCGCATATTTTGATCTATTCCTCAAATCTTTTCTTCAAGTCAATATGCTCAGCCCTTATTTCATCCTTTAGACTTTCAACTTCCTCAGACTTTGCTTCAATTTGTTTTATATGGGCCTCCAACCTTCTTATGGTTTTGCCCCTTCTAATTATCTCCTTTAAAGTTGCTTCCAACTCAGCTTCAAGATCTGGTTTTTCTCATCAGCCTCCTTTTCCTCTTTAGAGGTTAAACTACCACTTTGAGCTGATGCCATAAAGGCATGCTCATCTGATGAGTCTTCATCTTCCTCCTCATCAACTTCTTTTGTCTGACTCACATAACTCTTGAATGAGCTTCTCTTCTTCTTCTGTCGGTTGGAAGTCTTCTTGCTGGACTTCTTTGATTTGAACGATGGTCTTCTCCATCTCGAATTCTGCTTGTCATCACCATCCTCATCTTCATCATCAAAGACAACTATCCTTTTCCCTTCTTAGACCCCTTCTTGAATTTCCTTGTGAAGTAAGCCAACACTTCACCTTCACTTTCTTCCTCATCACTATCATCATCCTCACTAGATGATTCTTCCTCTTCTTTTATCTTTAAGTGTCTCATAGCTTTGAAAGCTACCTCCTTTGATACCTTCGTTGTTGCAGAGCTTTCAGCTGACTTTACCCTCATCTCATATGCAATGAGATTGCACTGGAGATCATGCAGAGACATAGAATTGAGATCTCTACTCTCCTCTATGGCTGCTACTTTTGAGGCAAACCTCTCAGGCAGAATTCTTAGAATTTTCTTCACAATCGATGAGTCCTTCTTATTCTTCCCATGACTTCTGAGATCGTTTACAGCATCAATAACCCTGGTGAATAACTCTTGGACTGTCTCATTTTTCTGCATTCTAAGAGATTCATATCTCTCCTTTAAAACTTAAAGCTTGGCCTCCTTCATTCTGCCATCTCCTTTATAGACCTTCTGCAATCTATCCCATATCTCCTTAGCAGATTTGCAGTCCATAACTTTAGCATACTCAGCATCTGTCAATGCTGAAATGATGACGTTTGAGGCCTTCCCATTTATCTCAAACTGCCTTAACTCCTTTGGGGTTGGGTCTTTACCTTCTTTTCGGGCCACAAAACCCTCCTGTACGCATTTCACCACGTTCATGCCCATGGTTGCAAATACCACTTGCATTCTTGCTCTCCACATATGGTAGTTGGTTCCGTTGAAGATTGGAACCTTCTTGCTGCAAGTGGTGCAAGTGTTGGTACTGGCTTCCATTTCTCAGTATGCTAAACAAGTTAAACTTCTAGATCCCTTCAAACTAGTACACCAAGTTGTTAAGCTTCAAACTGGTGAATTGTGCTCTAATACCAATTGAAGTTTCTGACTTCTCCCAAGGATCTACTAGTTTGTGATACTGAGAGGGGGGGTGAATAGTATCACCACAATTCGCAATTCGCAGGTAAGTGAACAACTTCAACCTCTTCTTAAAAGCAAACTCTTTCTCAGATTCGACTAAGGTAGATCTATTGCTACCTACTAATCACAATAGTCCCCAAAGTCACCTTTCAGACACCTTGCCTAATAGACAATTCAGATGTTCTTGTTTAGGTCTTCCTTAGGTTATGGGTTGGCTGATACTTTAGCTGTATTTATAACTCAATTCAAAACACATAACGTAAAGCAAATTAAGGACACATGAGATTTACGTGGTTCCGTCAATGTGACATACATCCACGATGGTAGGGACTCTCCCTTACCGAGACTATCCACTATACTTAAGAATTCCAGTTACAATGGATGTCTTAATCTTCTGCTCCTTCCACTATTGCAATTACTAAGCAAGTACAAGACAAAGAGTGTCACTTATTGTGTCTACCCTTCTTCTAGCTTGTCTTGCCTCTGTTGAATTGAAAGGTTGCTCCACTTCCGCTTAGAAGTTCACCGCAACGCTCTCTAACCTCTCTTGAAGAAATCTGGAAATACGTTGAGTTCTTTCAATGCTTCGCTGAATTCCTTCTCTACGTTGTTTCACACAACTCTTGCTTTCCCTATCTCACGATCTCACCCGTCTCCTGGTTCCACGGTCATACTGTTTCACGGCCTGCCCTCACCTGTCCGTTTCTGGTTTTGTTGTTCCCACAGCCTTGTATAGGTTGTAATTATTGTCAACTAGGTTTAAGTGTGCAAGAAAGTAAAGCCATATGGAAGGGCAAAACAGTAAATTCGCCGCAAGTAAGCCTATTAGGGTTTCATGGAAGAGAGTATATAAAGACCTTGGAAGACAAAACTAGGGCGAGGCCAACACAATTGAATACACGACAAAACACAAGAGGGTGAAGGGCCAACATAAGAGAGCATTTGACCAAGAGAGAAAACATAAGTGTGTAAGATCGGCCAAAAAGTGAGAGCACACCGAAAAACCCTACCCAACAGAATAGTACACGGCAAAAAGAAGAGGTGCTGGATGAAGAATAGGGGTCGAGGGTGAGAAAATATGTGGGGGCTGGACGACTGGACTGCAAGCTAAGGAAGAGCCACCACCAGCCGAAGGAGAAAACCACCACGGCAAAACTAGCATGGCAAAATAGTACACGGCAAAAAGAAGAGGTGCTGGACGAAGAACAGTAGCCGTCATCGGAAAAGAGGAAAGGTTAGCAAATTGAGCAAATCAGAGCAAACCGTGTGACAGCAAGAGAGAGAAATCCATGAGGAACGGCACACCACTGGCACACCAGCAGTCGATGAGGAGACAACAGGGCAAAGAGGTAGAGAGAGAAACAGACGGTCGAAAAATAGAGAAATGGCTAAAAGGGAGCTAAACGGCAAAGTGAGTTGACGGCAAAACAGAGTGGACGGTGAGATAGATCCGGCCGGATAGTGAGAGAGATCCGGCTGGATGAAGAGAGAGACCATCGACAGAACATGAGAGAAAGAAAGAAAAATTGAGGCAGCCGTTGGAAGAGAGAGAAAAGAGGTATATGGCCAGAACAAAGGAGTCGACGGGAAGGAGAGAAAAAGAAACCCAACGGCCAACCAAGTGAGCACGGCAAAACACACCACCAGTGGGAAGAGAGAAACCCGATGCCCAAATAGGGAAGGAGAGAAAAACCCGTTACAGCCAGAATAGAGGGGTGGACGACTGATGAATAGTGATCGGTAGAAAAGGGAAAAAAAAAGTCTGATACGGCCAAAGGAGGTGTGAAACGGACAAGGGCAAACCAGAAACGTACATGAGGTGAGCTGTGAGACAGTGAGATCGTGAGGCAAGGAGACGGGTGAGACCGTGAGACGGTGAAAGCAGGAGTTGTGTGAGACAACGTAGAGAAGAAATTCGGCAAAGCATTGGAAAGAACTCAATGTATTTCTAGATTTCTTCAAGAGAGGTTAGAGAGCGTTGCGGTGAACTTCTAAGCGGTAGTGGAGCAGCCTTTCAATTCAACAGAGGCAAGACAAGCTAGAAGAAGGGTAGACATAGTAATTGACACTCTTTGTATTGTACTTGCTTAGTAATTGCAATAGTGGAAGGAGCAGAAGATTAAGACATCCATTGTAACTGGAATTCTTAAGTATAGTGGATAGTCTCGGTAAGGGAGAGTCCCTACCATCGTGGATGTATGTCACATTGACGGAACCACGTAAATCTCATGTGTCCTTAATTTGCTTTACGTTATGTGTTTTGAATTGAGTTGTGAACGCAGCTAAAATATCGGCTAACCCATAACCTAACGAAGACCTAAACAAGAACATCCGAATTATTTATTAGGCAAAGTGTCTGAAAGGTGACTTTGGTGACTATTGTGATTAGTAGGCAGCAATAGATCTTCCTTAGTCGAATCTGAGAAAGAGTTTGTTTTTAAGAAGAGGTTAAAGTTGTTCACTTACCTGCGAATTGCGAATTGTGGTGATACTGATTCAGCCCCCCTCTCAGTATCACAAACTAGTAGATCCTAGGGAGAAGTCGGGAACTTCAGGTTTTCTTCCGGCCGGTGGTCTGTTTTTCTTCGTCCACCCCTGTTCTGCCATCGGCTCTTTCTTTTTCCGCCTCTAGTTTTCTCTCCTTTGTTATGTCGTCTATTTGTCTCATGTCGTCGTAGATCTGCTGTTTGCTCTTCCGGTGGTGTCTCTCTCTTCATCCGTTTCATGGTTCTCTCCTTACTGTGTCATTTGTTTGTCTCACGCCGTCGCAAATTTGCTGTCTACTCTTCCGGTGGTGTCTCTCTCTTCGTCCGTCTCTCTCTCTCGATTCTGCTGGTGGTATCCCTTTTGGCCGTATCTGATTTCCCTGTTTGGCCGTCGGGTTTTTCCTCTCCTTCGCCGTCTACTCTGATTTTGCCATATATGATTTTTCTCTTTCTTCCAATGACTTTGCCGTTTTGCTCTTCCGGTCTTTCGTCCAGCCCCCTTCAGTCGTCTCGTATTTTCTCTCTTTTTCCACTATTCTGCCGACGGTGGTCTTGGTTGGCCAAATAGGATTTTGCTATTTCGCTCTTCCGGTCTGCTGTCCAGTCGTCTAGCCCCTTTCAACTGTTTTGGCCATCGGGTTTCTCTCTCCTTCCGCTAGTCTACTCTGATTTGCTTAATTTTTTGAGCTCTGTTCTTTGTTCAGCCTCCCTTTCGACTGTCTTTTTTCTCCCTCTCTCTCTCGATAGTATATTTTTGTCTACCAAAATTGTCTTCCAATTTAGGGCTTACTTGCAGTGAATTTACTGTTTTGCCCTTCCATGTGGCTTTACTTTCTTGCACACTTAAACCTAGTTGACAACAATTACAACCCATACAAGGCTATAAGAACAACATAAATATTACAATCTTATGAGGAAAATGTGTTTCTTAACATACCTATATAGGAAAAACCTTAATTACAAGAGATCCCTCTAATTAAAGAATACAAATTTGCCTTGATTAGGAATCCTTTAAAAAAAATTGTAAACATAAAAGTCAAAGTAAAAACCCTAATTTATGTATCTAGACTTAGCTGAACTTATAAACCCAAGAAGTTAAGCCTTTTTTACATGTAATTTGGCCTTAATTTAAAATCCAGCAACCTAAAACAAAAACAGGCCCTTTAATACAACTTAGCATGTAAATTGAGTCTTTTCTTAGGTTAGTCATGTAGCTTGGACTTATATCATGGACTCTAAGTTTTGTTCTTCAAGTTCTAAGCCTTGTTCATCATCATGCACATAAAGATAAGTGATTATTCCTTGGTGTAGCATTAGAAACTTTTAAAATAGCCTTGAAATCTTCTAAAGCACCCTCTTTATCATACAGCTTAATGATTAAGCCTCGTAAAACCTCTTTCATCCTCTTTGTCCTTATCGTAGCCATTAAACCACTAATTCTTTGCAAAGGATATTAGGAATACTTGCTTTGTTGCACTTAATCAGCACCTTGTTTTCCATCATTCCCCCCTCCTCAAAAGGATTTGTCCTTGAATCATCTACATGAAATAAAGATAAATCAACAACATTAAAAGCAACACTAATATTGTCATAATTGTTTGGTAAATCTGGCTTGTAGCCATTGTCATTAATTCTCTCTAAGATTTGAAAAATTCCATCTCCTTCGAGGCTACAATTTAAACCTCTTTTGTGGGGACAACCATTCCATTTTCATATGCACCCATATCTAATCACTAGGTTCAAAGACAACCTTTGTACCCTTTTTATTAACTTGCTTAGTATATTGCACTTTCTTCCTTTTAATGTTACCTAAACCTTGGCATGTTAATCCTTCATAAATTCTGCCTTTTTCTTACCATTAATATTAGCATGTTTATTAGTAGGCAAAGACAAAATACCCAAAGGAGTTAAAGGATTAAAACCATAAGCAACTTTAAAAGGTATTAAGGAAGTAGTAGAATGAACAGATTTGTTATAAGCAAACTCAACATGTGGCAAACACTTTTTTGATTGCCCTAAGTTCATTTGAATGATAGCAAGTAACAAAGAGGTGAGCATCCTATTAATTATTTCAATTTGTCCATCTGTTTGAGGATGTGCAACAATAGAAAATAAGAGTTTAGTTCCCAATTTATTCCTTAAGATGCATAAAAAATGACTGAAGAATAAGAAGGCAAAGCAAAGCTTGATGAAAATGCCTAAATGTTATTAATTCCCATTTTACATAGTTATAGCCATTATATAGACATTTAAATATCACAATCTTATAAAGAAATGGTGTTTCTTAACATACCTACATAAGAAAAACCCTAATTACAAGAGACCCTTTAATTAAGAAATACAAATCTGACTTGATGTAGGAATCCTTAAAAAAAACTATAACTAATGATAGCTAGGCATTAAAGTCAAAGTAAAACCCTAACTAATGTATTAAGACTTAGCCGAACCTACAAGCCCAAATAAACTAAAGAAGTTAAGCCTTTTTACATGTAATTTAGCCTTAACTTAAAATCTGATAACCCAAAACAATAATAGACCTTTTAATACAACTTAGCATGCAAATCAAGCATTTCCTTAGCTTGGTCAATCAACTTGGACTTATATCATGGGATCTAAGTTTTGTTCTTTAAGTTTTAAGTCTTGTCCATCATCTTACACATAAAGATAAGTGATTATCTTTGGTGTAACATTAGAAACTTTGAGAATAGCCTTAGAATCTTCTAGAGCAACCTCTTTGTCATGCAACTCCATGATTAAGCCTTGTAAAGCCTTCTTTATCTTCTTTGTCCTTGCCTTAGTTATTAGATCACCAATTCCTTGCAAAAGATCTTGGAAATACTTGCTTTGTTGCACTTAATAAACATCTTGTTCTCCATCAACCTCTTAGACAATGCATCGACAACAAGGTTTTCCTTTCTATGTTTATATAGGATTATATAAGGAAACATTTGTATGAACTCTAGCCACTTAGCATGTCTTTTATTAAGCTTACCTTGGGATTTCAAGAACTTTAAGCTCTTGTGATCAGAATGAATGATGAATTCCCTTGGCCATAAATAATGTTGCCAAGTTTAAAGAGTTCACACTAATGCATAAAGTTTCTTATCAAAAGTACAATAATTTAAGGTTGTCGCACTTGGCTTTTCAATAAAATAAGCAATGGGTTTGAAATCTTGCATCAAAACAACCCTTATTCCTATTCCAAATACATCACATTTTATCACAAAAGCTTTATCAAAGTTAGGCAAATATAACAAAGTGATAAGGACCTTCTTGGGTCTCATAATGAGAGGGGGAGGGGGTGAATCAGTGTGAAATGTTTATTTTTTACAAATCTATCCAAATTAAACCTTTGTGACCAATTAAAAGTCTATGATCTAGTTTTATCTTGCTTATTTATGTGAGGATGGTTGTATGAATACCCAGCAAGCACAAGCATTTGAGAGCACATAAAATGTTTATATGATTCACCCATAATGTATGAACTACATCCATGGTGTGATAGCATCACTCTTAGATCACATAATCCACTCTTATTATCAAGGGATGTAGCTAATGTTGTGAAAGGATCTCTTTTTAAACACTATGGAAGTATCATTTCTTAACCACTTATAATGATCTCCTGATCACTCCAATGGTTTCCCACCCTTTTTCAAGAAGTACATAAAAAGGTTATAACGAAAACTTCCTTGAGAAAGATCTCTCCATATGTATAGGCTGCTGTTGCAAAAACTGATCCTCTCCTTTCTTTCTATTATTCTCTCCTTCCTCATTATCGGTCTCTACTCAAGATTTCTATCACTTCGCTCCTCTGTAGGGTTTCTCTCTTGCCTTTGTAAGGTTTCTCTTCTACCTTCGCCAGATTTCTCTTTTGCCTTTGCCAAGTTTCTCTCCTACCTTTGCCAGCGTTCTTTCCTCTATAGGTCTTTGCTATGCATTCTCTCCTCTTCACATCTTTGCTGGTTTTCTCTGCCATTTCTCTCCTCTACAAGTTTTCTCCTTTACAGTTCTCTCTTCTGCAAGTTCTCTCCTTTGTAGGTTCTCTCCTCTGTAGGTCCTCTCTTTTGCAGGTTCTTTTCTTTGCAAGTTTCTGCCCTTGTTCTTCCTTTCCTGCCATTGTTGTTAACTTTCCTTCTTTCTACCACTGCTACTTTTTCTTTTCTACTGCTAGAGGCTCTTTCTTTTTCTGCTGCTAGATTTCTTTACCGTTTTCTCTTTATATCATTCTCTGTTGCTGCAATCCTTCTGTCGTGCACTCTTTCTTTCTTTTTCTATCATGCCCCTTTCTCTCTTTTTGGTGGCTACTCTCTACCATTCTCTCCCTTTTTGCTCTGCTCTAGCTTTTTGTTTTACTATTTCATTTTTGTAGCTCACACCCTCTCTTGACAACTCCATAAGTGTTTATATACCTTAAGTTTAGGGTTACCTTACCATCAATGGTTAGCATTGATTCCTTGAATTTAGGGTTGCCTTACCATCAACAGTCAACATTAATTCCTTGAATTTAAGGGTCAACGATCAGCATTGACTCCTTGAATTTAGGGTCAATGATCAGTATTGACTCCTTGAATTTAGGGTCAATGGTCAATATTGACTCTTTGAATTTAGGGTCAACGGTTAGCATTGACTCTTACAGTAATTGACTTATAGTGCCATTGCTAAACGCAATGCTAGAGGCAACAATTAGTGAAAACACCACCAATAATCTGAATCAACTCGTCATTTTTGGTAACACAAGGTGGGGCTGGCAGCATCCTACTTTTGGCCCTACTTTCTCTCCTCATTCTTGTCATATTTCACCAATGTCGTCTTCCTTAACCCTTGAATGAATCAACTACTAACAATTTGTAAATACAACAAACACATCTCAACGACACTCACAACATCAAATTAATAAGGACAAATATGTGAGATGTTGTTGACAACAAATCCAACAATAGCCATCAAAGATAGGCTCAACAATCTTCCCTTTTGGATTTGTTAGCAACACATTAAATCCACAAGTTAGTAAAGCAGCTTTTGACATTCACAGCTCCTCCTAAAAGTTGCATCTCCTTTTTTGCATATGGGCATGACACTAATTAGAGACAACCTTTAACTCCCCCTTTTTTTTGCTTCTCCCCCTTGACAATTTCTCCCTTTTTATTTGATTTTTCCCTTTGGATTGATCAAGCTACTCCCCCTTTGACAATAAATCCAAAGAATAATAGAATAAGAAAAGGGAGGGGAGGTTAGAGGCATACCTTAGCTTCTAAAGGGTGGTTGAATACATAAGTTTAGCCTTAACTTCTAGAACATCTCTCTTGATAGAGGTTTGGTGAATATATCTAACTAAATGAGCTCTAATGGCTTCTTTGTTTGAATCTCCACATTTTTGTGGATGGCATTCACTATCCTTCCTTTTTAACAAGTGATGCAAATGGTATTTCTTTCTTTTCTTAGCTTAGGTACATCTTTGACAAATTCATTTTTGGACAATTTGTTCAACCCTTTTTGTCCAAGATGTCCCAATCTCTTATACCACAACAAATTCTCATCTTTGGTGCTCACGTAGCATGTGATTTTGCTATTGGAAACTTGGTATAAGTTTCCATTTGTTCTTTCTCCCTTTGTAAGAACAACACCATCACTTAATTTTTTTACTGTGTAGCTACTCTTGCTGAAAGTAACTTCATACCCATCATCACAAAGTTGGTTAACACTGATTAGATTATATTTTAGCCCTTTAACCTAAAGCACTTCCTCTGATTTCAATTTTTCTACAACAATTTCAGTAGCACCAACACCTTTAATCCTTAAGGTACCATCATTACCAAATGTGATTAACCGTCCATTATATTTTTCTACTTCCTTCAGTACCTTGGAGTCTCCTGTCATATGTGAAGAGTAGCCATTGTCAAGAATCCATGACTTTTCTTTCTTGAAAGCTTTTAAGGTTACTTCCATAACCATAACCATTTCCCTTCCTCTTCTTCTTATTTGGCCAAACGTAGGAGCATATATAGGTGTTCTCCTTTGCATTCTCTGACCTAGCAGCAATGTCAAACTTTCCTCAGCAGTATGTCTAATATTTTCATATCTTCCATAAATTTCTTCCAATATATCAAATCTATTTCTTAGTGGAATTTGGCTTCTTTTCACTTGAGGTTGTCTCCTTTCTTGATAGAGTCTCCCCCTAGACATTTGCTTCATATTCCTTTTTATTAAAGGCCTATTACTCCAACACACACTAGCTTTATGCCCATATTTACTACAACATCAGCAAAATCCTTTAAATTTGAATTTCTTCTTTCAACAAGTTCATGTCTCCTATCTTCAACACCTGTTGTGGCAACCATCTTTCCGTCTTTGACAACTTTTCTCCTTTAGATAGGAGTTTTCATCACATATTTTCTAACCCATTTTAGCTTGGGTTGGTTTCTCTTCTTTATAACATCAACTTCTCTCAATTTTATCTTTTCTTTATGTTTGCTTTCAGGTACAAACACAATTTTCTTCTTCTTTAGCTGAAAACCAATTGGGGGGAAAAGTTAAAAGGCTTAGGATAAACAATGGGATAGAATACACATGCAGTGAATTTAAGGATTTTTTGGAGAAGTATGGAGTGAAGCATGAATATGCTAGTTCCTACACATCCCTACAAAATGGAGTGGTCGAAAGGAAGAACAAAAGCCTAGTAGAGATGGCAAGAACCATTTTGGCTAAGCATGGTACATCATATGGCTTCTAGAGAGAGGCTATTACCACTGCAACTTAGGTTCAAAACGAATGCCTGATGAGACCACATCCATAGAAGACACCCTATGAGTTATGGTATGGTAAGAAGCCAACTGTAAAACACTTTAAAGTGTTTGAGAGCCCTTGCCTCATTAAAGTCAAAGGTAAGTATCTCAGCAAATTTGATGAGAAGGCTGATGAAGGTATATTCTTAGGCTATGTACGAAATGGAAGAGGCTTCAGATGCTACAACAAAAGGTTGCTGAAAATGGTGGACAGCTTTAATGTTAAAGTGATTGAAGATGGTGCTGCAATGCAATCACAACATGTGGAAGCTGAAGATGCCATGTATAACAATCGAAGAGAGTCTAATAGTGATGAATCCAAGGCTGTCCAGCATGAGGAAGACATTGATTCTCAAGTTACAAGTGATGAAGAAGAAGAATCTAGGCATTTCCAAACTCATAAAAGAGTGAGAGATAAAGTTAAGGCCAAAAACATTATTGGCAAGAAAAAGGACTCTGTGTAGACTAGAAGAAGACTAAGGGGGTAGTGAACAAACCTCATTGATTTCCAAGGTTGAACCCAAGTTTGTGGAAGAAGCATTAAAGCACAAGGAATGGGTGAATGCTATGAATGAAGAGCTTGAACAAATTGAAAAGAATAACACTTGGTGTTTAGTCCTTAAACCTAAAGGGAAAAACATCATTGGAACCAAGTAAGTGTTCAGAAATAAGCTCAATGAAAAAGGTGAGGTGGTAAGAAACAAAGTAAGACTTGTCTGCAAAGGCTACTCACAAGTAGAAGGTGTTGACTTTGAAGAGACCTTTGCTCTGATGGCCAGACTTAAAGCAATTAGAATATTCATAGCTATTGTTGCTCAAAGGAACTACAAAGTCTATTAGATGGATGTGAAGTCTGCATTTTTAAATGGAGAACTTGAAGAAGAGGTATTTATCAAACAGCTTGATGGTTTTATACTTGATCTGATGGATCAAGTATGTGCAGATTGAACAAGGCTTTATATGACTTAAAGCAAGCTCTAAGAGCATGGTATTCAAAGCTAGATACATGCCTTAAGAACATGAAGTTTAGAAAATGGAATGTGGATAGCAACCTATATATCAAAGAAGACAACTAGGGCCAATTAATTGTTGTGGTCTACGTTAATGATATAATTTTGCTGCAGAAAAGGAGGCCCTATGCACTGACTTTGCTAAATAGATGAAGAAGAAGTTTGAGATGTCCATGCTTGGTGAAATGAAATTCTTCTTAGGATTATAGGTATTGCAAAGCAAGGCTGGAATTTTTCCTTCCCAAGAAAAGTATGCTTGTGAGCTATTGAAAAGGTTTGGGATGGAGAGTTCTAAAGAAGTAAGCACTCCCATCATAGTTGGAACAAAGTTAAGCAAGGATGAAAAAAGGCAACATGGTTGATCAAAAGGAATATGGGAAGTTGATTGGAAGCTTACTGTATTTGATAACATTAAGGACTGATATTGTTCTTGCTGTAACCCTTTGTGCTAGATTTCAAAGTGACCCTACAGAGTCCCATTTTGTGGCAGCTAAGAGAATTCTCAAGTATGTGAAGGGCATAACTAATTATGGGCTGCTTTATGATAGGAGCAGATAACTTAATTTGTATGGATATACAGATGTGGATTGGGTTGGAAATTGTGATGATAGAAGGTCAATGTCTAGTGGTGCATTTTATTTAGGCAGTAGATGTGTCTCATGGCATAGCAAGAAGCAAAATTCAGTAACTTTAAGTATTGCAGAGGTTGAATATATGGCTGTGACTCAAGCTTGTACTCAACTGCTATGGATGAAACAACAGTTTGAAGATATGAACGTGGATGTATAGCTACCATTACTAATTGGCTGTGATAACTAGAGTGTCATCAATTGTCAAAGAATCCTATCCAACACTCCAGAACTAAACACATTGAAATCAAGTACCACTTCATTAAAGAAAAGGTGGAGAAAAATAAAGTAAAACTAGAGTATATGCCTACCACGGAGCAAGTTGCCGATATATTCACCAAACCTTTGTCAAGAGAGATGTTCCAAAAGTTAAGGCTGATCCTATGTGTTCAACCAACCCCTCAAGGCTAAGGTATTTGCTAACCCCTCTCACCTTCCCTTTACTATTATTCTTTGGATTTGTTGTCAAAGAGGGAGATTTTTTTGCATAAATCCAAAGAAAGTATATATTGGTAAAAAGGGGGAGTAGCTTGATGGATAAATGGGGATAACTTGTAGAGGTGGAGAAGTAGACAGGGGGAGTAGTAAGTGATGCATGTTTCAAGGGGAGCCAAATGACTTTATACAAGGGATGTTACACATGGTTGGATTTAATGTGTTGCCAACAAATCCAAAGGGGGAGATTGTTGAGCCCATATTTGATAGCTAGTGTTAGATTTGTTGTCAACACCATCTCACACAGTTATATGTGTTGATTTGATGTTAAGAATGCCGTTGAGATGTAGTAAGGTCATTGGGAGAAATTGGTGATGACTAGTCAACCCTAGCATTGAGGAGTCAATGTTGACCATTGACCCTAAATTTTAGGGGTCAAGATTGACCGTTGACTGTTAACCCTAAATTTTAGAACTCAAATCTAGTTGTTGATTGTAAGGCAACATGTGCGAATTAACAATGACCGTTGATGATCATGTAGCCCTAATCCTAAGGCTCTATAAATACCTTTAGGTGTCTTACAAAAAGTAGAAAAGGGGCTACAGAAAATTGAGTGAATGACAAAAAGAGGTGAGCGGCAAACCTAGGGAAAAAAAGAGGTGAATGGCAAAGAGGAGGTAGCCACCATGCAAGGCAGCCGGCCAAAGAGAGAGCAGCAGCCACCAAGGAAAGAAGGCAAGATAGCCAACTAAGGAGACGAAGAAAGAAGGCAAGGTAACCATCCAAGGAGAGGAAGACAGAAGGCAAGGTAGCTGGCCAAGGTGAGAGCAGCAGCCACCAAAGAGAGGCAGCAAGGTAGCCAGTCAAGGAGAGAAAGAAAGAAGGAGCAACTGCCAGTAGGAGGTGGAGCAGTAGTTGGCAAGTGGTGGAGTAGTAGCAAAAGGGTTTTGCATTAGCAACCAACGCGCGTGGATACCAGTAACAGCTTGAGAAAATAGTTGCAATGCGCAGGGAGAGCAGAGCAGCATAAGAAAATAGCTGCAATATGCGGGGAGAGCAGCAGTGGCACGAGAAAACAGCTGCAACACATGGGGAGAGCAGCAGTGGCGCAAGAAAACTGCTGCAGCACGTGAGAAAAGCAACAGCGTGTGTGGATAGTAGCAACAGCACACACATACAGCAGACACAACATGCACAGATAGTAGGAATAGTGGGTGTGAACAGCAGCTGTAGTGCGCGCGAACAGCAGGTGCAAAGAGCATTAACACAGCAACCACAACCTACGCGGATAGTAGGCGCAGAGAGCGTAGACAGTAGGTGCAGAGAGTGCAAACACCAACAGCAGTGTGCGCAAATAGCAAGCACAGAGAGCGCAGATAGCAGCCATAGTGCGCACGGGCAATAAGCGTAGAGAGCACAGACAGCAGGCGCAGAGAGCGCAGACAGCAAGCGCAGAGCACACAGATAGCTGGCATAACTTGTGCGGACAGTGGGCGCCCAACGCCTGCGGACAACAAGTACAGAGCATGCAAACGGCCGACACAACTTGTGCGGACAATGGGCACAGCGCGCATGGACAGCTAGCGTAAAGCGTGCAAACAACAACAATAGTGCATACAAACAGCATTTACAGCACACACGGACTACAGTGGCAATGCATACGGATAGCATTAGCGGAACGTGCGGCCAGCAGCAGCAGCGCTTGCAGATAGCAGCAGTAACACGTGGGCAGCACCGATAGTAGGTGGGATAACACTAGCAGTGAAGGAAGAAGAAGATCCATATTCTACTTTAGCAAACTATACACATTGAGCGATTGTTCTCCAGGAAAGGTTTTTCCATAAACTCTTGATAGATTTGTTAAAAAATAGGGTGGGATACCCTTAGAGTGATTGGGAGATTATTATAAGTAGTTAAGAAGTAGTCCTTCCACAAGTAGTGAAGGAGTGATCCTTCACAACATTAGTGTATCCTTTGATAATAAGAGTGGATTGTGTGATTTAGGAGTGATTCTATCACAGCATAAACGTAACTCACATATTGTGAGTGGACCGTGTAAAAAATTATTGTGTGTTCTTAGGTGCTTGTGCATTGTTTCTTATTCGTACAATCACAATCACATAAAGGAGAAAATTAAAAATTGGATCATTGGCTCTAATAAGCCATAGAAGTTAAAATCGAATTGATTTGTAAAAAGAGGATATCTCACACTAATTTACCCCCCTTTCAGTGTGAGACTTAAACTGGTCCTCATCACACCACATCAACAATCTCCTTGTTCAAACCACCAATAAACCTTGCCATGGTAGCCTCTCGATCTTCCTCTATATTAGCTCTAATCATGACTATCTCCATCTCCTTGTAATAGTCCTCCACACTCATAAACCCTTGAACTAGCCCTTACAACTTTTTATGCAAGTCTCTATCACAGTGGCTAGGTATAAATCTCTTCTACATTACCAATTTCATCTTTTCTCATGATTGAATTGGCCTCTCACCATTCCTTTTCCTACTTATCATTAATTAGTCCCACCAAATACTTACATAATTAGTGAATTCTATGACTGCTAACTTTACTTCTCCTCAGAATAATTGGATAATAAAATATATGCTTAACCTTTCTTTCCCACTCTACACAAAGCTTAGGATCATTCTTCCCTTGAAATGCTAAAGTTTTCACTTTTATGCTACCCAAATTTCTATCTCTTTTGGAAATAGCCTTCTTGCCTTTTATTGAGCTCAATTCTTCATAGTCTAATTCTTCCTTATCTTTTTCCTCAATCATATGCCTTTTGGAAGATTTGGATTTGGTAGGTGATTGTAAATCATCTAGCCTTGCTTTTATTGTCTTAAATTGCTCAGTAATAGCCTTTATCCAAATCTTCATGTTTATATCATGCAGTTCTTCTTCACTAGTCATGTTTACAACTTGTAGAAACACATTAATATTTAAAAGAAATTTGTTCCTCACACACTCCCTTATGTGTTTACCCTTAAAATAAATTGTTATCACTTGTGTTTCACTCTATTTTGGCTTTTCTAAATGATGATCTCACCACTCATGCCTATTGTTGTTTCCACAACCTTGTATGGGTTGTAATTATTGTCAATTAGGTTTAAGTGTGCAAGAAAGTAAAGCCACATGGAAGGGTAAGAAGGTAAATCCACATGGAAGGGTAAGAACGTAAATCTGCATGGAAGGGCAAGAACGTAAATCTGCCGCGTAAGGGCAAGAATGTAAATTTGCCACGTAAGCCCTATTAGGGTTTCATGGAGTAGATTATATAATGGTCTCGGAAGACAAAGAACAGGGTGTCGGCAATATTGAGCATTTAGCAAAACCTAGACAACTAACCAACCAAAGAGAACACCAAACCCTACACAAAAGAACACCACCTGTAAAAGAAAAGAGTAGCTGTAGTGAACAGTTTTGTTAAAATTGAACAATATTGTCAAAATTGAACAGTGTTGTCGGAAATTGAACCGTGTATCTGGCAAGGCAAAACCTCGAAAGAGAAACCGTCAAACACTTGGAAGAGAGAGAGAAAACGGTAGCCGTCAACGGGAAGGAGAGAGACAGTCGACGGTCGGGCTGAATAAAGAACAAAAGTGGACAGCCGAAACAATTGAGCAGCCGTCGACAGGAAGGAGAAGAAAACGCAGCCATTGACGGTCGAAAAATCAAGCAAAAAGGGAAAATATATTCAGAGAGAAGGAGGCGGCCGAAGGGGGCTGAACATTGAATGTAAGACAGCTAAAAGGCGGCTGAGGAAGGTGACGAGAGAGTGAAAAACCAGTCCATCGGAGTGAGAAACCCAACACGGCTGGATGGCAAAGACCTATACGGCCAAGTCGGGGAGAGAGGGAAACCCGACGGCCAAATCGGAGTAGATCGGCAGGAAGAGGGAGAAACCCGACAGTGAACAGAAAAGTGAAATCCAGTAAGAGAGAGAAATCCCGCAGGACAGTGAGAGAAATCTGGCGGTAAGAGAAAGAAATCCGGCTGGACAGCAAGAGAGAGAGAAATGGACAGGCGAGCCGTGAGATAGTGAGATCGTGAGACAAGGAGACAGGTGAGACCATAAGACGGTGAAAGCAGGAATTGTGTGATACAACGTAGAGAAGGAATTCAACGAAGCATTAAACTCAACGTATTTCCAGACTTCTTCAAGAGAGGTTAGAGAGCGTTGCGGTGAACTTCTAAGCAACAGTGGAGCAGCCATTCAATTCAACAGAGGCAAGACAAGCTAGGAGAAGGGTAGACACAGTAAGTGACACTCTTTGTATTGTATTTGCTTAGTAATTGCAATAGTGAAAGGGGCAGAGAATTAAAGACATCCATTTTAACCTGAATTCTCAAGTATAGTGGATAGTCTCGGTAAGGGAGAGTCCTTACCACTGTGGATGTGCGTCACGTTGACGGAACCACGTAAATCTCGTGTGTCCTTAATTTGCTTTACGTTCTATATTTTGAATTGAGTTGTGAACGCAGCTAAAGTATCAGCCAACCCATAACCTAATGAAGACCTAAACAAGAA
>CM038609.1:4816036-4835334 GCA_021533255.1 Ceriops tagal | reverse complement strand
AGTAGATCCTAGGGAGAAGTTGGGAACTTCAATTGGTATCAGAGCATTGGTTCACCAGTTTGAAGCTGAACAGCTTGGTGTACTAGTTTGAAGGGATCTAGAAGTTTGACTTGTTCAGCATATTGAGAAATGAAAGCCGGTACCACACTAGCACCACTTATAGCAAGAAGGTTCCAATCTTCAACGGAACCAACTACCATATGTCGAGAGCAAGAATGCAAGTGGTATTTGCAACCATGGGCATAAACGTGGTGAAATGCATACAGGAGGGTTTTGTGGCTCTGGAAGAAAGTAAAGACCCAACTCTAGAGGAGTTAAGGCAGTTTGAGATAAATGGGAAGGCCTCAAACGTCATCATTTCAGCATTGACAGATGCTGAGTATGCTAAAGTTATGGACTGCAAATCTGCTAAGGAGATATGGGACAAATTGCAGAAGGTCTATGAAGGTGATGGCAGAATGAAGGAGGCTAAGCTTCAACTGTTCAAGGAGAGATATGAATCTCTCAGAATGCAGAAGAATGAGATAGTCCAAGAGTTCTTCACCAGGGTTATTAATGTTGTGAACGACCTAAGAAATCATGGGAAGAACAAGAAGGACTCATCTATTGTGAAGAAGATTCTGAGAATTCTACCTGAGAGGTTTGCCTCAAAGGTAGCAGCCATAGAGGAGAGTAGAGATCTTAATTCTATGTCTTTGCATGATCTCCAATGCAATCTCATTGCATATGAGATGAGGATAAAGTCAGCTGAAAGCTCTGCAACAACGAAGGTATCAATGGAGGCAGCTTTCAAAGCTATGAAGCACTTGAATATAAAAGAAGAGAAAGAATCATCCAATGAGAAGGATGATGATGAGGATGAGGAAGAAAGTGAAGGTGAAGTATTGGTTTATTTCACTAGGAAATTCAAAAAGGGGTCTAAGAAGGGAAAAGGACAACTGGCCTTGAGATGTTATCGTCGTGGGCAGACTGGATACTTTGCTTCTCAGTGCAAAGTAAAACTTGATGATGAAGATGAGGATGGTGATGATGAACAGAATTCAAGATGGAGAAGATCATCATTCAAATTAAAGAAGTCCATCAAGAAGACTGCCAACCCACAGAAGAAGAAGAGAGCTTCATTCAAGAGCTATGTGAGACAAATAAAAGAAGCTAATAAGGAGGAAGATGAAGACTCATCAGATGAGCATGTCTTTATGGCATTATCACAAGGTGGTAGCTCAACCTCTGAAGAGGAAGAGGAGGTTGATGAAGAAGAGCCAGATCTTGAAGTTGAGCTGGAAGCAGCTTCAAAGGAGATAATCAGAAGGGGCAGAACCATAAAAGGGTTGGAGGCTCACATAAAACAAGTTGAAGCAAAGTCTGTGGAAGCTAAAAGTCAAAAGGATGAAATAAGGACTGAACATATTGACTTGAAGAGAAGATTTGAAGAACAAATCAAAATATGTGAAGACCTTACTATAGAGCTTGGCTTAAGGACTTCAACAATTGAAGAAATGGAGATAGAGTTGCTGAGACTTCAACAACAACTCAAAAAGAGTGAGAAGAACTTGCAGAAGTTTGAAGTGGTAGGAGAAACAAGCTCTACAAAAGAAAAGAAGAATGAAACTTTGCCACAGAAGTTGAAAGAGAAGGCTGTAACTCAAGTGAAGATAACTAAAGAAGAGAAGACAGTTATCAAACCAAAGCCAAGGCCAAAAATGATGGATGTGGTTAAAGGGCAGCAGCTCATAGCTGCTACGTCTCAGAAAGAAAAGAAAGTTAGCCAGCAAAGGGCTACGGCTGAACAGAAGAAGGAGAAGAAGGTGATTGAAATGAAAGTCACACAAGCAAAGAAGCCAGCTACTTTGCCTACACAGCAAGTGATGAACAGAAGAAGACAAGCTGTGATCAGACCCAAGAAGAGGCAGTTTCAAGGTCATTACCTTTATTGTGGAGTTTGGGATCATAAGGTAATTAACTATTGGTGGAAAAGGTCAGTATATGTCTCCAACTTGAGAAGATACGATGTTGCATACAGGGGGAGACAATACAGAATCTAGAAGAGAACACCTGTCGTGAGTTCTTGCACATACTGTAAAAAGCAAAGACACACTGACAAGGATTATTGGTGGAGGCCCAAACCAGTGATTTCAAAGAACAAGTTTGCTATATTGGCAGACTTGGAGCAATGTGAAAGGTACAAGCAGGATGGCCATAATGCCAAGAGATGCATGACACTTCTCCCTAAGCAAGAGAAGGCACTCGATGGCACAGTAAAGACAAGCGGTGCAGTCAAAGCTGTGAAAAAGGAGAAAGCTATCTTCTAGCCAGTTTAGAAGAAGGAATACAAAGCAAAAAGGGAGGTAGCTAATATAGCTGAAATTGCACTAAAGGCTGATTGCAAGGATAAGCAGTGGATCCTTGATAGTAGATGCACTTCACACATGACGGGAGACAAGAGTAAATTGTCAAAGCTAAATAAGTTAAGAGAAGGCAGAGTCAAGTTTGGCAATGATGATTCACTCAACATCAGTGGTTAGGGGTCAATGAATATTGGAAAAGGAAAGCTGAAAGATGTTCTGCACGTTGAAGGACTCAGATATAATCTAGCATCTGTTAGCCAACTATACAATGACGACCACAAAGTGATATTCACAAAAACAGGTTGCCAAGTAAAGAGTAAAGAAGGTAATACTGTTGCAGCCGGGAAGAGAATAGCTGGAAATTTGTATGTGATTGATGAGGACAAGATGAACAGTTGTTTACTTACAAAAGAAAAAGAAAATCAACTATGGCATAGGAGGTTGGGACACTTATCACAGAAAAATATGAGGAAGTTGACCATTACTCATGCAATTAGAGACATTCCCGACCTCAGGAGAGAAAGAGAGTATGTTTGCTCAGCATGCTCTAAAGGAAAACATGCCAAAAAGCAGTATAAGACCAAAGAGTTCAGTTCTGAAGTAGTGCTGGACATTGTGCATACTGATTTGTGTGGACCGATGAGGACAAGAGGGTTGAAAGGTGAGAGGTACTTCATTTTGTTTGTTGATGATTATTCGAGAAGGACCTGCCTTATGCACCTCAAACACAAGTCAAAAGTTTTGAATTGCTTTAAGAGAGATACAGAAGATTGACTGAAAATGTGAGTGGAAGGAAGATCAAAGTATTGAGGTCAGATCAAGACATTGAATTTACAAATGAAGCTTTTGAAGATTACCTTGAGAAGCATGGTATCCATCATCAGATGGCAGCAGCAAGAACACCTCAACAGAACGGGGTGGTAGAGAGGAAGAATAGAGTTGTGGTTGAAATGGCAAGAACTCTACTGCTAGAATGCAAGCTTCACACAAGATTTTGGATAGAAGCAACATTTATAGCTGTACATCTACTGAACAGAGTTTTACTAAGGCCCAATACTGATAAGACTCTATATGAGCTATGGAGTGAGAAGAAGACAACAGCCAAGTATTTCAGAATCTTTGGTAGCCCATGTTTTGTGAAAAACAAGGAGCGAAACTTGGGAAAATTCAATGCTAGGTCTAATGAAGGCATCTTTGTGGGATACTAAAAAAAGACAAAAGGTTACAGAGTTTTCCTGCATAAGCTGGGAAAAGTGATCACTTCCAGTGATGTGAGAATAGATAAGAACTGGAAAACAATGCAGAATAGAGAAGCTAAGGACAATGAAGAAGATGACTTCAATGTAAATGAAGAATCAGACCAGCCTGAAGAAAAGGAACAAGAAGTATGTTCAGACTCAGAGAAGAGTGAGTCTGAAGATGAAGAAAGAGATGCTCTTGCAACTAAGACAGTGCAAGGAAGAAGGACAAAGAAAGAATGGACCAGTGCTCATTAAGGAGATCAGATCATAGGTGACCCATCAGCAGGAGTTACGACAAGAAGAAGAATTATGGGAGCTACTGCTTTACTCTCACAAGTTGAACCTAAATCTATTGAAGAGTCTATTGAAGACAAGCCTGGGTCAAAGCTATCAAAAAGGTGTTGGATCAAATTGAGGAGAATGATACATGGGAGCTGATTCCAAGACCCACTAATAAGAATGTCCTAAGAACAAAATGGGTGTTTAGGAACAAGGCCAGGCTGGTTTGCAAAGGTTACACTCAGATAGAAGGGGTAGATGTTGATGAAACTTTTGCACCAGTAGCAAGGTTAGAAACTATCAAAATGTTCTTTGCTTTGGCAGCACACAAAAGGTATAAAGTCTATCAGATGGATGTGAAATCTGCCTTTCTGAATGGGCTCCTGAAAGAAGAAGTGTATATTGAACAACCTGATGGAGTACAAATCAGTGAGGATGAGACACGTGTGCAAGCTGAAGAAAGCCTTGTATGGTCTTAAGCAAGCTACAAGAGCATGGTACAGTAGGCTGGATGCATACTTGAGAAGGTTGAACTTCAGAAGAGGAACGGTTGATAATAACCTGTATATGTTCAACTCAGAGAAAGTCCAGCTGATAACCATAGTATATGTAGATGACATCATCTTTGGAGGGGATCACTCTGAGCTATGCCAAGATTTTGCACAGAAGATGAGTAAGGAATTTGAGATGTCATTGATTGGAGAAATGACGTACTTTCTTAGATTACAGATAAAGTAGTGTGAAGAAGGTATCTTTATTTTTCAGACAAAATATGCCAAAGAGATGCTGAAAAGGTTTGGCATGGAGGATAGTAAACTTGTCAGTACCCCTATGACAGTGGGTTGTAAGTTAACAAAAGATCAGGAAGGAAGGAGTACAAGCCCTACAGAGTACAAGAAGATGATAGGGAGCCTTCTGTACCTTACAGCACCAAGGTCTGATCTTATGCAAGTTGTGTGTGCTGCCAGCAAATTCCAAGTTGATCCTAAGGAGTCTCATGTATTGGCCTTCTGTCACGCACATTCTGGTCTCACGCCCCACGACTGACCTGTACGTTTCTCTCTCATCATCCAGCCGAATTTCTCTCTCCTACCGTCGGATTTCTCTCTCTTCCTGCCAGATTTCTATCTCTTCGCCGGATTTCTCTCTCTTCACCTGATTTCACTTTTTCGTTCACTGTCAGGTTTCTCTCTCTTCTCATCGGTCTGCTCCAATTTGGCCATCGGGTTTCTCTCTCTTCTTGATCTGGCCGTATAGGTCTTTGCCATCCACCCACCTTCGGCCGTCTAGCTGTGTCGGGTTTCTCTCTCTTCATGACGGCTACTGTTCACGACAGCTACTGTGCGGCTACTGTTTTCTTTTACAGGTGGTGTTCTTCTGTGTAGGGTTTGGTGTTCTCTTTGGTTGGTCGGTTGTCTAGGTTTTGCTGAATGCTCAATATTGCTAACTTCTCTTCTTTTTGTCGTGTATTCAATTGTGTTGGCCTTACCCTAGTTTTGTCTTCCAAGGCCTTTATATACTCTTTTCCATGAAACCCTAATAGGGCTTACTTGCGGCAAATTTACTGTCTTGCCCTTACGCGACGAATTTACATTCTTGCCCTTACGCAGTGGATTTACTTTCTTGTCCTTCCATGTGGCTTTACTTTCTTGCACACTTAAATTTAGTTGACAACTGGTGCAGTTTGCCCATAACGATAACATCTCAAGGACAACTGTCCTTTTCCCTTCTTAGACCCCTTTTTGAATTTCCTTGTGAAGTAAGCCAATTCACTTTCTTCCTCCTCATCATCATCATCCTCACTGGATGATTCTTCCTCTTCTCGTATCTTCAAGTGTCTCATAGCTTTAAAATTTGCCTCCTTTGATAGCTTTGATGTTGAAGAGCTTTCAGTTGACTTTATTCTCATCTCATATGCAATGAGATTACACTGGAGATCATGCAGTGACATATAATTGAGATCTCTACTCTCCTCTATGGCTACCACTTTTGAGGCAAATCTCTCAGGCAGAATTCTCAAAATATTCTTCACAATAGATGAGTCCTTCTTGTTCTTCCCATGACTTCTAAGGTTGTTTACAACATCAATAACCTTGGTGAAGAACTCTTGGATTGTCTCATTCTTTTGCATTCTGAGGGATTCATATCTCTCCTTGAAAACTTGAAGCTTGGCCTCCTTTATTCTGCCATCACCTTCATAGACCTTCTGCAATCTATCCCATATCTCCTTAGCATATTTGCAATCCATAACTTTAGCATATTCAGCATCTGTCAATGCTGAAATGATGACATTTAAGGCCTTCCTATTGATCTCAAACTGCCTTAATTCCTCTGGGGTTGGATCTCTACCTTCTTTTGAAGACTCAAAACCCTCCTGTACAGATTTCACCACATTCATGCCCATGGTTGCAAATACCACCTGCATTCTCGCTCTCCACATATGGTAGTTGGTTCCATTGAAGATTGGAACCTTCTTGCTATAAGTAATGCTAGTGCTGCTATTGGTATCCATTTCTCAATATGCTGAACAAGTTAAAACTTTTGAAACCCTTTAAAGTAGTACACCAAGCTATTAAGCTTCAAACTGGTGAACCAGGCTCTAACACCAATTGAAGTTCCCTACTTCACCCTAGGATTTACTAGTCTGTAATACTGAGAAGGGGGTGAATTAGTATTACACCCCTTTTTTTTAATTGATAGGTGAACAAATTTAAACTCTTCTCAAAAATGAACTCTTTCTTAGATTCAACTAAGGTAGATCTATTGTTACTTACTAGTCATAATAGTCCCCAAAATTACCTTTCAGACACCTTGCCTATTAAACGAATTGATTGTTCTTGATTAAGTCTTCTTTTAGGTTATGGGTTTGATGATTCTTTAGCTGCGTTCACAACTCAATTCAAAACACAGAATGTAAATTCAAAGTAAGGACACAAGAGATTTACGTGGTTTCGTCAATGTGACGTACTTCACGGTGGTAGAGTTTCTTCCTCTACCAAGACAATCCACTATACTTCAAAACACCAGTGTGGTATTCCCTATGATTACAATGGATGTCTTAATCTTCTACTCCTTTCACTATTGAAAATACAAACCAATCACAATACAAACCAATCCACTATACTTACTGCCTTATCGGATTGAGGCCATTTCTTTATTTCCTAAAAATAAGACTTCTTCTATTACAAGGACTAATTCACATAGAATAATTATGAAATTAACTATTGCCTCTACAGTAATGATTACGTTCATTTCAACAAGTACATCTATACACCTTTGGTAGTTTGACTCCTATATTTAATGTTATTGATCTTAATTAGCTCTTTGTTTTTAAAAAAAAAAACATAGTTTGAATGGTTCATGCCTAAAGATAAGATTATTACTTCATTCTCATTAGTAATGCTTTCCTATCATTAGAACAAATTACTTAAACATAATGATTATGAAATTAATCTTTTTGTTTACAAAAAGCATTAGATTTATCATCACAATCACTTATCTTTATGTGAAAAAGAATGGACAAAGCTTATAACTTGAATAACAAAACTTTGAGCTCATGATATAAGTCCAAACTACATGACCAAGTTAAGGAAAGACTTAATTTGCATGCTAAGTTGTATTAAAGGGCCTGATTTTGTTTTGGGTTGTTGGATTTTAAGTTAAAGCTAAATTATGTGTAAAAAAGGCTTAACTTCTTGGATTTATTTAGACTTGTAGAGTCAGCTAAGTCTTGATATATTAGTTAGCATTTTTACTTTGACTTTTATGCCTTTCTATCATTAATTGTAGTCTTTTTTAAGGATTCCTAAGCAAGGCATATTTGTATTTCTTAGGATTCTTAATCAAGATAGATTTGTATTCCTTAATTAGAGGGATCTCTTATAATTAAGGTTTTTCCTATATAGTTATGTTAAGAAACACCTTTTCCTTATAGGATTATAATATTTACATGCCTATATAAAGGGTACAACTATGTAAAATATTATAATAAGATTAAGGTATTTTTCAACAAGCTTGTCTTTACTTTCTCGTGTTATTGGAAGAATACATTGTCTTGACTTATCCAAGGAGTGATCAACCTTTGTAGCATCTTAAGATTGGGGCTTTTAAGACTTAGTTTCCTCAAGGTTCTAATCTGATCAACTCAACTTGTTTCCTAACTTTTTAGGGTGTGCATAACAAAGGTTGGTGTGATTCAAGGATTCCTAGGGCTAATTGCCTAGCAGATTCTTTATCAAATACGCATTCCAATTATATGTAAACGGAACCTAATGTCAGTGTTGGTATAAGATCATTCTAACATAAGTTAAAGGATTGGAGTTTTTACCCAACAATTTTAAAACAATTGAACCAACACACTCAACTATAAAAGTTTAGAATTAGTTCTGAAAGAACTAGAGAAAATAGTTCATTCACTCATAAAAAAATTTTGCCTTTTCCAGCCATCCTTTTTTTCCTTTTTATATGCTAACCACTAAAAACCCTAATTGCTAAGATAGGCTTACTAATGAAATTCGTCCAGCCCACTACATAATAATAAAAACATATGAAAATAACTCATTTAGATGTTGAAATTCGTCCAACCCACTACATAATAATAAAAACCCATGAAAATAATCCATTCAAATGCCTAAACATGGGCTGTCAACACCAACTTCCTTCCCAAGGTCATGGTTATCATATTCCTTCACATATGACACATTTGCAAGCCCTAGTGAAGCCTCTGTCATCCTTAATTCATGCCTAGCAATTTCCTATAAGTAAACATTGTACAAGTTGTTAAGTGCTTCCTTTATTTTTTTGGCCTTGCCCTTGTCATTGGTCATCTAAGGTTATGCAAAGCATTAACTCTCTTATATCCTTATTTATCATAGTACTTTGCACCTTTAGTGCCTTAAGTAAGCTTTTGTAGCCTTCGGTACAAATCCCTATAATAGTGATACAGGATAACCCCCCTTATTATGGTAGCCTTCATTGCATCCCAATAGGTCACTTATGATTTCTTCTCCTAGTCAAAATAAGTTGATCCTACCAAATAAAAGAATAATTAGTAAACTCTACAGTTGCAAGTTTTACCCTTTTTCTCTTTAGAGTAGTTGTGGCAGTCGAGGACCAACTCATCCTTCTTCTTTCATTCTAAGAAGACTTCAGAATGATTTTTCCTTGGAACTGAGGAATTTTCATTTTAGTATTACCCAAACCACAGACTTATCTTTCCCACTACCTTCCAAAATTTCTATCTCCTCTATTAAACCTATATCTTCGACTCCTTTTGCATCTCATACTTCTGCCCTTGTTAAAATTTGAAGGTTATTCTTCATTATTATCATTCTTCCACAAATTGAGAGTCCTTGTTAATAGTCCTCTATACAAATTTGTTATATAAGTGTCTTTTTACTCTAATTTTTTGGAATTTTTCCAAACATAATGTTCATTCTCTCAAATTGTTGTTGCATTGCTTTGAGCATGAATGATTCATCCACTTTTCTCTCTTTAATTGCTCCTTTATCTTTATTGCTTGAGGATGATTTAAATTTGAAAGAATTGTTAGAAAAAGAACCTTATAACACTACTTCATGTGTTTCACTCCACTCTTTCACAGTATGACACTCTTACTAATGTTTACATACTATATAAATTGGCTTTTTTTATATAATATTGCTCATACATCTTACCTCTTTCCCTCACTCAACTTTCTCTTTCACTTCTTTTTTGAAATAAACAACCTCAATCAAAGTCACCTTGTAACCAACTATTCCAACAAATCAAAATCAAAGGAATCTAGGAAAGCTAAATGAATAAAGGCTACGGATTATATAAGACATAATGAAAGATTAATTGATCTTTTGTGTTAATGATCAATGTGTGAACCTAATGGTGTAAATATCCTTATTCTAAAAGTGTGGTCATTTGTTGATTTTATTTTGAATGAGTTTTTTTTTTTTGATTTTCATTAGTTTAATTGAAACCAAATTCCTCCCTCCTTGCTCTTTTATTTGCCATAACTCAAAGAGACTAAGATTATTAGTTAATTGATTAATCAAAACTCAATCTCTGTGGATTTAATCTCTACTCATTTTAATTACAAACTTATTAATTGAGTGATTTAGAGTAATTTTGGTATATTTGGCACACATCAAGTACCAAAGTTGTACTAATGTTCTTGTCACATTGAAGATAATGTTTAGTGTAATATATAAAAGTCAATTTTAGGATTATTTTGTGTAAATGACTCCAACATCACAAAAGTTAATTTTAGGATTATGTTGTTTGAATGACTTCTTACAACAAATAGAGAAGATTTATTAGTAAGAAATGAAGTGACAATATATGAAAAGTTATTCAATATCAATATCTCCTATGTTTAATGAACATTAATGGATTTAGACTACCAAAAGTGCATTGACATACCTATTGTAGTGAAAATAAAAAATTTTGCAAGTATAAAAGTGGATTCTTAAAAGCACTCTATGTGAAAGAGTGCTTGTAACTGAAAGAGAAGTCTTAATAGTAAGAAATGAAGTGACGGCCCCATGCTTTAGGAATTCTACCATTTAATCCTTAAAGAGAGGCTAACAAAGGTTAATGAATTCTTTGTTCAAATTTAATGGATTCATAAACTAAATGTGTAAAGATGTTTTTATTGTAATGAATATAATATTTTGTTTAGACATAATTTAATTTTATGATCATTTTATTTGAATGGTTCCTTGCAACGAAAGGAGTCACCTTGTTAACGAGAAATAAAGGAGATGGTCTCATCTATAAGGCATTGAATAGTTCAAATGATGTAAAAAAAAGGTAATCTAGATCAATGGCTCCTATGATGAACTTTGATGGATTCACACTTCCAAATGTGTATAGACATACTTGCCACAATAAAAACAATATTAATGGCTACATAAAAGTTAATTTTATAGACGTTTTATGTGAATAAGTCCTTGTAACTAAATAAGAAACCCTTTTAACAAAAAATGAAGTAATAGTCTCCTGCTTTAATGGTTGAACCATTCAATCCCTATAAGGAACATAAAGATAATGAATACTTTGTTTGATGGAATTTCTTAGATTCTGCATGCCAGAGGGGTATGTTGAGCCCATCTTTGATGACTAATGTTGGATTTGTTGTCAATAACATCTCACACAGTTGTATGTGTTGATTTGATATTATGAATGCTGTTAAGGTGTAGAGAGGTCATCAGGCAAAATTATTGATAACAGGTCAACCCTAAAGTCAATAAGTCAATGTTGACTATCGACCCTAAATTTTAGGGGTGAAAACTGACTGTTGATCCTTAACTAATGACCCTAAATTTTAGAAATCAAATTTGGCCATTCATTGTAGGGCAACCTTTAGGAATCAATGCTAACTGTTGATGAGTGTGCAACCCTAATCTCAAGGCTCTACAAATAACCCCATGCACCTTGCAAGACATGTGTGTGTATGTGTTGTAGAAAATTAAGTGAGAATGGCAAACCTAAAAGCCAAAGAGAGGTGAATGACATAGAGAGAGGCAGCCACCAAGGAAGGTGTAGCAGTAACTGGCCAAGAGAATTGCAACCAAGAAGAGGTGCAATCAGCCAAGAGAGGTGTAGCATCAAGGAGAGTGCAATAGCTAGCCAAAGAGATTGTAGCAGCAATCGGCCAAAGAAGAGGTGATAGCCACCACCAAAGAAGGAGGCAACCACACCATACTAAAGGAGAGCACTTGCAGTAGCCATACCAAACCAGAGGAGAAGGTGTGCAGTAGCCACACCAAAGAAAAAATAAAGCAATAGCCGGCCAAACCAAAGGGAGAAGGAGTTGCAGCAACCACCTAAGGAAGCCTACAATTACAGTAAAGAAACCAACTACCTGTAACAAGAATAACTAGCAGCATATCTAGCAATATAAATAATTACAGCACCAACAGCAAGTCCAGCAAGCAATACCAGTAATTGCAACACCAACAGTTGTTTGTAACACTAGCAGCAACCCACAACACCAGCAGTATATCCGATAACACCAGTAGGTGTAGGTAGATAACTAACAATTGCAGATTACAACAACAACAGGTGCAGATAGCAATACCAATAAGTGTAGGCAACAATACCAGCAAGTGTAGGTAGAATTACAAGTAAGCACAACCAGAAATTACAACTTACAGGCATAACCAGCAGCATGTCCCGACAGTAGGGCAGGAAACAAAACCAACAGCAGGAGGAGAAAACTTGCCCTGGCAGCAAGTCCAATAGCTTGCAGCAACAGAGGAGAAAACATGTCTCGATAGTAGGTTTGATAACTTGCAGTAGAAGAGGAGAAAACATGCCCTAGTAGTAGGGTAGGTAATACCTGCGGTAGGGGAAGAGAACCTGCCAAGGCAATAAGTGAGGTAACCTGTTAAGGCAGCAAGTAAGGTAGCACTGGTAGTAGGGGAAGAGAACCTGCCAAGGCAGCAAGTGAGATAGCATCGGTAGCAAAGGAAGGTGAAGTTTTACGTTTTGCATTAACAACTTGTGCACATCGAGTGATAAGTGTTAGTCACAAACCTTTTGATAAACTTGTTGAAAAAGGGCGGGATACCCTTAGAGTGATCGGGAGATCAATCCATTGAGTGGTCAGGAGATCATTGTAAGTGGGTAAGGAGTAATCCTTCCACATGTGGTTAAGGATTGATCCTTCCACACCATAACTGTATCCCTTAATAACAAGAGTGGATTGTGTAATTTAGGAGTGATCCCATCACACCGTGGATGTAACTTACACATTATTGGTGAACTACATAAAAAATTGTCATGTGTTCTTAGGTGCTTGCGCTTGATTGATATCTGAATGGCTGCTCTCACATAAAGAAGAAAGATAAAAATTAAATCATCGGTTCTAACAAGTCATAAAGGTTAAATCCAAAAAATTTTATAAAAAGCAAGCATCTTACATTTATTCACCCCTCCCCCTCTAAGTGTGAGACCTAAGAAGGTCCTCATCAAGTGGTATCAAAGTTAGTTCTCTCTGTTGATCCAATTTGTCTACTTTGATCTAAGATTATTTGTTAATGCTGTGAATTTTTATCTCTATTACTGATTGATATCATGGATAGCATAAACAGTGTTAACAGCAAAAGCATTCCCACTTTTGATAAGTAGAATTATCAATTATAGAAGAATAAAATACTTCCATATCTGATGTCACTTGGGCTTGATGTGTTTGAGTCTGCTATTAGTGGCTTCATCCTTGTTGCTAAAGGTGATGCTATAACACTTGCTAATAAGAAGAATTTGGAGTGTGATAGAAAGGCGAGAAATGCCTTATATGCCTTCTTATCAAACAAATAATTCACCAAAGTGATAGGGTACAACATAGCTAAACAAATTTGGGACAAATTAAAGAACATTTATGAAGGAGACAAGGTTGTGAAGGAAGCCAAGCTACAAATCTAAAGGAGCAGATTTGAAGACATAAAGATGCAAAATGATGAGTTTGTGGATGCATTCTTCACAAGAGTCAACGAAATTGTGTGCTCTATTAGAGGCTATGAAAAGGAGATCAATGATGGTACTGTGGTAAGAAAAATACTTAGAACCTTACCGAAAGCTTACAATTCCTAGGTTTCCTCCATGGAAGATAGAGATTTGGACAAGTTGCCTTTAGATGATTTGCACAACATATTGGTGGTTTATGAAATGAAAATAACCCCAATGAAGAAAGAGAAGAAGTCCAAAGTGGAGAAGGAGTCGGCCTTCAAGTCAACGAAGAAGTTGAAGATTAAAGACCAAGAAGAAGAATCCGACAACAACTTTGAAGAAGAAGATGGTGATACTAAATTGGAGAAAGTCATGGCATACATCACCAACAATATAAGGAAAGGAAAAGGAAAGTACAAGGGAAAATTATCCTTGAAGTGCTTTAGGTGTGGAGCAATTGGGCACTTTGTTGCAAATTGCTCAAAGAGAAGAGAGGCAAATAGTGAGGATGATGATGTGTCAGTTTTAAGGAGGAGAACAAAGCAATTCAACTATTCTAAAGCTAGAAAGTGTTAAAGGGAAAAAGCAACTTTTCATATCCAAAAGGAGGAATCTTTTGAGCAAGTTGGATAGAGAAGATTTTGAAGAAGAAATTGATGATGATTTCAATGATAAGGCTACAAAGGATGTGCTGGTCGCTCAAGTAGATAATGATCAAGAATCTTTAAGTAATGAGGAATCAACAGACGAAGAAGAGGATGAGTTGGTTGAACAACTTGAGAATGAATTGAGAACTTGTTTGCACAGAAATAGCAAGTTGGAAAATGAGGTAAAACATGTCAAGAAACTGTATGAAAATTCTGTTGTTGATGAATCTAATCTCCAGGTAAAAGTAAAGGAGTTTGAAGCAAAAGAGAAGGAGTACTTGAAGAGAATTGAAGAGCTGATCATACTTAAGGTAGAGCAAGGCAAGATACACAAAAATCTTGGTTCTAAGGTGATTGCATAAGAGCAAAAGGTGCTGATTTTGCAAGCCAAGCACCACAAGGCTGAGTTCGAACTGAGGAAGCATGAAGAAAGCTTTATGCAGGCCATGGAAGTGAAAGGAGAGTCGTCTTCAACAAATGTCATCAAGGAGGATGCTACCAGAAACTTGGATGAATGTCTAAATAATCAAAAACCTCATTCTATGGGGAAGAAAGGACTTGACTATATTGAAAAGCTGAGTGAGAAGGTAGAAGAGAAGAAGAAAATTGTGTTTATGCCTGAAAGCAAGTACAATGATGTTATGGAAAAGAGAAACCAACGCAAGATAAAATGGGTTAGGAAAGATGTGGTAAAGACTCTCATCCAAAGGAGACAAGTTATCAAAAATGGAGAGAAGATTGCCATAATAGTTGCTGAAGATAGGAGACATTAACTTAATGAAAGAAGAAAATCTAGATTTAAAGGATTTTGTTGGAGCTATGGTAAGTATAGGCATAAGGCTAATTCGTATTGGAGTAATGAGCCTATAATGAAAAGGAATGTGAGGCAAGAGTCTAGGGGGAGACTTTATTAAGAAAAAAGATAGTTTAAGGTGAAAAGAAGTCATATTCCACTAAGAAATAAATTTGAGTTGTTGGGAGAAATCTGTGGAAGATGCAAAATGGCTGGACACAGTATTAAGGATTGCTTGACATTATTGCCTAGTCAAAAAGTGCAAAGGAGAACACTTACATATGCTCCCGCATTCAGCCAAACATTGCTGCCCAATCAAAGAGTGCATTGAAGAACACCTACACATGCTCCTACATTTGACCAAAGAAGAAAAAAAGGAAGAGAATCGACTATGGTTGTAAAAGTAGCTTTAAAACTTCTAAAAAAGAAAAGTCATGGATTCTGGACAGTAGCTACTCTTCACATATGACAGGAGACTACAAGATATTAAAGGGGGTAGTAAAATATGATGGAGGATTAGTCAAATTTGATAATGATGGTGCCTTAAAGATTCAAGGTATCGGTGCTACTAAAATTGGTGCAGAAAAATTGAAATCAAAGAAAGTCCTTTATGTCGAAGGGCTAAAACACAATCTCATTAGTATTAGCCAGCTTTCTAATGATGGACATGAAGTTACTTTTAATAAGAGTGGCTACACAATAAAGAGATTAAGAGATGTTGTTCTTACTAAGGGTGAAAGAACGAATGAGAACTTATACCAAGTTTCTAGAAGAAAAAACACATGCTACATGAGCACCAAAGATGAGAACTTATTGTGGCATAGAAGATTGGGACATCTTGGACAAAAGGGGTTGAACAAGTTGTCCAAAAATGAAGCTGTAAGAAGAGAGAGAAATACAATTTGCAACATATGTCAAAAAAGGAAGATGGTGAATGCTCCCCACAAAAATGTAGAGATTCAAACAAAAAAAGCCATTGGAGCTCATCCATTCGGACGTTTGTGGGCCTATGAGACAAAAATTAATAAAGGGTGATTGGTACTTCATCTCCTTCATTGATGACTTTATAAGAATGACTTGCATTATGTTCTTGAAACATAAATTAGAAGCTCTCAATAATTTCAAGAGCTATAGGAGGTTAGCTGAAAATTTGTTGGGAGGAAAATTAAAAGCCTTAAGATAGATAATGGGACAAAATACACATGTGGTGAATTTGAAGATTATTTAGAAAAGCATGAATGAATATGCTAGTCCTTACACACCACAACAAAATGGAATGGTCGAAAGGAAAAATAGAAGCCTAGTGGAGATGGCAAGAAGCATGTTGGTTGAGCATGGTACTTCACATGGCTACTGGAAAGAGGCTATCACCACTACAACTTAAATTCAAAATAGATGCCTGATGAGATCACATACAGAGAAGACACCCTATGAGTTGTGATATGGAAAAGTGCCAAGTGAAAAATACTTTAAAGTGTTTGGAAGTCTATGCCTCATTAAAGTCAAAGGTAAGCATCTCGAAAAATTTGCTAAAAAGGCTGATGAAGGCATATTCTTGGGCTTTGCACCAAATGAAAGAGACTTTAGATGTTATAAAAAAAAGTTTGCTGAAAATCGTAGACAACTTTAATGTTAAAGTGATTGAAGATGGTTTTACAATACAATCACAGCATGAGGAAGCTGAAGATGTCGTGTATGACAACCAAAAAGAGTCTGAAAGTGATGAATCCGAGGCCATTCAGCATGAGGAAGACATTGATTTTCAAGTTATAGCTGATGAAGAAGAACAATCAAGCCATTCCCAATCTCATAGAAGAGTCAGAGCTGAAGTTTAGGCCAAAAACATTATTGGTAGTAAAGAGGACTCTATGCAGACTAGAAGAGGACTAAGAGGTGGTGAACAAACCTTATTGATTTTCGAGGTTGAACCCAAGGTAGTGGAAGAAGCACTAAAGCACAAGGAATGGGTGTATGTCATGATGATCAAATTTAAAAGAACAACACTTGGTGTTTAGTACCTAGACCTAAAGGGAAAAACATCATTAGAACCAAGTGGCTTTTCAGAAATAAGTTCAATGAAAAAGGTCAGGTGGTAAGAAACAAGGCAAGACTTGTCTGCAAAGGCTACTCTCAAGTAGAAGGTGTTGACTTTGAAAAGACCTTTGCTTTTATGGCTAGGCTTGAAGCAATCAGAATATTCATGGCCATTATTGCTCAAAGGAACTACAAAGTTTATTAGATGGATGTAAAGTCTACATTTCTAAATGGAGAGCTTGAAGAAGAGGTATTTATTGAATAGCTTGATGGTTTTATACTTAATCATGATGGTTCAAGTGTGTACAGATTGAACAAGGCTTTATATAGCTTAAAGCAAGCTCCAAAATCATGGTATTCCAAGTTAAATACATGCCTTAAAAATATGAAGTTCAGAAAAAGGGAATATGGACAGCAACTTATACATAAAAGAAGACAACTAGGGCCAGTTAATTGTTGTGGTTTATGTTGATGACATAATTTTTGCTGCAGAAAAGGAGGCCTTGTGCACTGCCTTTGTCGAGCAAATGAAGAAGAAGTTTAAGATGTCTATGCTAGGTGAATGAAATTCTTCTTAGGGTTACAGGTTTTGCTATGCGAGGTTGGAATTTTTCTCTCTTAAGAAAAGTATGCTTATGAGCTATTAAAAAGGTTTGGGATAAAGAACTTTAAAGAAGTAAGAACTCCCATCATAATTGGATCCAAGTTAAGCAAGGATAAAGAAGGCAACATGATTGATCAGAAGGAATACAGAAAGTTGTTTGGAAGCTTATTGTATTTGACAACATCAAGGCCTGATCTTGTCTTTGCTGTAACACTTTGTGCTAGATTTCAAAGTGAAACCAAGGAATCTCATCTTGTGGCTATTAAGAGAATTCTGAGATATGTGAAGGGCACAAAAAATTATGGGATGCTTTATGACAAAAATGGACAACTTAATTTGTATGGATATACAGATGTTGATTGTGTTGGAAATTATAATGACAGAAGGTCAACATCAGGTGGTGCATTTTATTTAGGTAGTGATGTGTTTCATGGCATGGCAAGAGGCAAAATTCAATGACTCTAAGTACTATAGAGGTTGAATATGTGGCAATTACTTAGGTGTGTACTTAATTGCTATGGATGAAACAACAGTTTGAAGATATGAAGATGGATGTGTAGCTGCCATTACTGATTGGTTGTGACAACCAAAGTGAAGTTCCCAACTTCACCCTAGGATCTATTAGTTTGTGATACTGAGAGGGGGCGTGAATTAGTATCACCACAATTTGCAGATATGTGAACAACTTCAACCTCTTCTTAAAAGCGAACTCTTTCTCAGATTCGACTAAGGTAGATCTATTGCTACAAACTAATCATAATAGTCCCCAAAGTCACCTTTCAGACACCTTACCTAATAGACAATTTGGATGTTCTTGTTTAGGTCTTCTTTTAGGTTATGGGCTGGCTGATACTTTAGCTGCGTTCATAACTCAATTCAAAACACAAAACATAAAGCAAATTAAGGACACACAAGATTTATGTGGTTCTGTCAACGTGATGTACATCCACGATGGTAGGGACTCTCCCTTACCGAGACTATCCACTATGCTTGAGAATTCCAGTTACAATGGATGTCTTAATTCTCTGTTCCTTTCAATATTGCAATTATTAAGCAAGTACAATACAAAGAGTGTCACTTACTATGTCTACCCTTCTTCTAGCTTGTCTTGCCTCTGTTGAATTGAAAGGCTACTCCACTGCCACTTAGAAGTTCATCGCAACGCTCTCTAAACTCTCTTGAAGAAATCTGGAAATACGTTGAGTTCTTTCAATGCTTCGCTTAATTTCTTCTCTACGTTGTTTCACACAACTCCTGCTTTCAATGTCTCACGGTCTCACCCGTCTCCTTGCCCCACAATCTCACTGTCTCACGGCTTACCTGTCTGTTTCTCTCTCTCTTGCTGTTCAGCCGGATTTCTCTCTCTTACAGTCAGATTTTTCTCTCTTACCGTCCAGCTGGATTTCCTCTGTTCTACCATGTACCCCTATTGTTTGGTCGAATCGGGTTTTTCTCCTTCTTCCAACGGCTGTGTTTTCTCTCTCTTCCACTGTCTAACCGCCAGATCTCTCTCACCCGTTCTCAATCTAGTCTTGTCTCACCCGTTCTAGTTCGGATCTGGTCTCACCCGTTCCCGATCTGGTCTCTCTATTCTATCTTTCTTTTTGGCCGTTCCTTTTTCTCTCCTTCCCTGGTGGTCAGTTTTCGGCTTTGTCGGGTTTTTCCTCTCCTTCGCTATCACTTTGATTTGGCCGTATATTTCTTTGTCGTCCACTCTCTTCTTTGGCCGTGTCAAATTTTCTCTCTTATCTCAGACGACGGCTATTCTTTGTTCAGCCCGGCTGTCGACCATCTCCTCTTTCTCTCTCTCTCGACGGCTGCACTGTTCACGATGGCTGCTTCTTTTTTATTTTGCCGTCCCTTGTTCTGCCGTTCGTTTGCCGTTAGTGTGCTTTGGCCATATGTTGTGTTTTT
>CM038609.1:4716211-4815936 GCA_021533255.1 Ceriops tagal | reverse complement strand
TTTTTCTGTTTTCTCTATTTGGCCATCCACACACTTTTGTGTTTTGCCGTGTATTTAATTGTCTTCCAAGGTCTTTATATACTCTCTTCCATGAACCCTAATAGGGCTTACGCAGCGGATTTATGTTCTTGCCCTTACACGGTGGATTTACTTTCTTGCCCTTCCATGTGGCTTTACCTTCTTGCCCTTCTATGTGGCTTTACTTTCTTGCATATTTAAACCTAGTTGACAACAATTACAACCCATACAAGGTTGTGGGAACAACAATCTCCCTCTTTGTAATTGTTGGCAACACTTCTAACAAAAGCTATAATGCAGCAGTTTTAACTTCCCCTAAATATGCACTCCCCCTTTCTTAATAGCTCTTCTTGCACTGTTGCTTCTCTACCCCTTTGCCAACCAATTACAAATATGAAAAACTCGCAAAGTAGAGATGGAGGATTCACCTGATTTTCAGGCTTGAGGAGGCATTTGCACAGATAGACTCAATCTGTCCTTTTCAAATAGCTCTGTGGATAGAGATTTAGTTAGATCTTGTGTAGCCTCTTCAATAGATTTAGGTTCAACTTGTGAGAGTAAAGCAGTAGCTCCCACAATTCGTCTTCTTGTTGTAATTCCTACTGATAGGTTATATATGATCTGATTTTCTTGATGAGCACTGGGCCACGTTTTCTTTGGCTTTCTTTCTTGCACAGTCTTAGTTGTGTTGTTCCCACAACCTTGTATGGGTTGTAATTGTTGTCAACTAGGTTTAAGTGTGCAAGAAAGTAAAGCCACATGGAAGAGCAAGAAGGTAGCCATATGGAGGGGCAAGAACATAAAAGCCACATAGAAGGGCAAAACAATAAATTCGCCGCGTAAGGGTAAGAACGTAAATCCACCGTGTAAGCCCTATTAGAGTTTCACGGAAGAGAATATATAAAGACCTTGGAAGAAAAAACTGAGGGAAGGCCAACACAATTGCATACACAGCAAAACACCAAACCCTACATAGAAGAACACGACCTACAAAAGAAAAAAGCAGCCATCGTAAACAGTAGCCATCGAGAAACAGTGCAGTCGTTGAGTGAACAGTAGTCGTCGTGAATAGTAACCGTCGCCGAAAGAAGAAGAGAAAACGGAAATTGGCCAAACAGGAGAAGGAGACAAAGAGGTGAACGACCAAGTGGGTGAACGGAAAAGAGACGAAACGACGAGTGGAAAAAATTGGGGGCTGAACGAAGAGATACCGACGGCAACAAAGAAGAACAACCATCGAGAGAGAGAGAAAGAAGGAGACGCTGAAAGTAGGGGCTGAACGAAGAACAATGAACAGAGGTTGAGATACGGCCAAATCGGAGCTATTGTCGGGCGAAGGAGAAAAGAGGACCAAAAAGGGGAGAAAACCGGACACCACCGATACGTTCAAAATACACCCAAAGAAGATAGAGAAGCCGTTGTTGGAAGAATAAAGGCAGGTCAGAAATTAAGCAAATCGGAGCAGATTGATAGGAAGGAGAGAGAGAAACTCGACTGCTAGACCAAAGGAGTCGACGGGAAGGAGAGAAAAAGAAACCCAATGGCTAGAACAAAGGAGTCGACGGGAAGGAGAGAAAGAAAACCAATTCGGCCAACCAAGTGAGCCGACGGCAGAACCGAGGAAGAGAGAGAAAAGAAGGAGAAAAATCATACATGGCCAAATCGGAGACCGTCGGCAGGAAGAAGAGTGACAACAGAATAAGGGGACTGAACGGAGAACAAATGTCTGAGAGAGAGAAAAGGAGCTGGACGGTAAGAGAGAGAAATCCGATGATAAGAGAGAGAAATCTGGCGATAAAAGAGAGAAATCTGGTGGTAAGAGAGAGAAATCCAACGAGAAGAAAGAGAAATTTGACTGGACAGCAAGAGAGAGAGAAACGGACAGGCGAGCCGTGAGACAGTGAGATTGTGAGACAAGGAGACGAGTGAGACCGTAAGACAGTGAAAGCAGGAATTGTATGAGACAACGTAGAGAAGGAATTTGGCAAAGCATTGAACTTAACGTATTTCTAGACTCATTCAAGAGAGGTTAGAGAGCGTTGTGGTGAACTTTTAAATGGCAGTGGAGCAGCCTTTCAATTCAACAGAGGCAAGACAAGCTAGAAGAAGGGTAAATACAGTAAGTGACACTCTTTGTATTGTACTTGCTTAGTAATTGCAATATTGAAAGGAGTAGAGAATTAAAGACATCCATTGTAACCTGTATTCACAAGTATAGTGGATAATCTCGGTAGAAGGAGAGTCCCTACCACCATGGATGTACGTCATGTTGACGGAACCACACAAATCTCGTATGTCCTTAATTTGCTTTACGTTCTGTGTTTTGAATTGAGTTGTGAATGCAGCTAAAGTATCAGCCAACCCATAACCTAACGAAGACCTAAACAAGAACATCCGTATTGTCTATTAGGCAAGGTGTCTGAAAGGTGACTTTGAGGACTATTGTGATTAATAAGTAGCAATAGATCTACCTTAGTCGAGTCTGAGAAAGAGTTTGCTTTTAAGAAGAGGTTGAAGTTGTTCACTTACCTGCGAATTGCGAATTATGGTGATATTGATTCACCCCCCTCTCAGTATCACAAACTAGTAGATCCTAGGGAGAAGTTGGGAACTTCAAGTTGCAAGAGGATCTCTTTCTTCATCAATCACATACAAGTTTCCAGCTGTTCTCTTCCCGGCTGCAACAGTATTGCCTTCTTTACTCTTTACCTGGCAACCTATTTTTGTGAATATCACTTTGTGGTCGTTGTTGCATAGTTGGCTGACAGATGTTAGATTATATCTAAGTCCTTCAACGTGCAAAACATCTTTTAGCTTTCCTTTTCCAATATTCACTAACCCCTGACCACTGATGTTGAGTGAATCATCATTGCCAAACTTGACTCTGTCTTCTCTTGATTTGTTTAGCTTTGATAAATTACTCTTGTCTCTCATCATATACAAAGTGCATCCACTATCAAGGATCCACTGCTTATCCTTGCAATCAGCCTTTAGTGCAATTTCAACTATATTAGCCACCTCCCTTTTTGCTCTATATTCCTTCTTTTGAACTGGCTGGAAGATAGCTTTCTCCTTTTTCTCAGCTATGATTGCACCGCTTATTTTTATTGTGCCATTGAGTGCCTTCTCTTGCTCAGGGAGAAGTATCATGCATCTCTTGGCATTATGGCCATCCTACCTGCACCTTTCACACTGTTCCAAGTCTGCTAATGCAATAAACTTGTTCTTTGAAACCATTGGTTTGGGCTTCCACCAACACTCATTGTCAATGTGTCCTTGCCTTTTACAGTATGTGCAAGAACTCACGATAGGTGTTCTCCTTTGAGTTTTGTACTGTCTCCCCCTGTATGTAGCGTCGTATCTTCTCAAGTTGGAGACATATACTGGCCTTCTCCACCAACAGTTACTCGCCTTATGACCCCAAACTCCACAATAAAGGCAATGACCTTGAAACTGCCTCTTCTTGGGTCTGATCATAGCTTGTCTTCTTCTGTTCATCACTTGCTGTATTGGCAAAGTAGCTGGCTTCTTTGCTTGTGTGACTTTCATTTCAATCACCTTCTTCTCCTTCTTCTGTTCAGCCGTAGCCCTCAGCTGGCTGACTTTCTTTTCTTCCTGAGACATAGTAGCTATGGGTTGCTGTTCTTTAACCGCATACATCATTTTTGGACATGGCTTTGGTTTGAAAAATGTCTTTTCTTCTTCAGTTATCTTTACCTGAGTCACAGCCTTCTCTTTCAACTTCTGTGGCAAAGTCTCGTTCTTCTTTTCTCTTGTAGAGCTTGTTTCTCCTACCACTTTAAACTTTTGCAAGTTCTCCTCACTCTTTTTGAGGTGTTGCTGAAGTCTCAGCAACTCTATCTCCATTTCTTCAATTGTTGAAGTCCTTAAACCAAGCTTTATAGTAAGGTCTTGACATATATTGATCTGTTCTTCAAATCTTCTCTTCAAGTCAATATGTTCAGCCCTTATTTCATCTTTTTGACTTTCAGCTTCCTCAGACTTTGCTTCAACTTGTTTTATGTGAGCCTCCAACCTTTTTATGGTTCTGCCCCTTCTGATTATCTCCTTTGAAACTGCATCTAACTCAGCTTCAAAATCTAGTTTTTCTTCATCAACCTCCTTTTCCTCTTCAGAGGTTGAACTACTACCTTGAGCTGATGCCATAAAGGCCTGCTTATCTGATGATTCTTCATCTTCCTCCTCATCAGTTTCTTTTATCTGACTCACATAACTCTTGAATGAGCCTCTCTTTTTCTTCTGTGGGTTAACAGTCTTCTTGCTGGACTTCTTTGATTTGAACGATGGTCTTCTCCATTTTGAATTCGGCTCATCATCACCATCCTCATCTTCATCATCAAGTTTCACTTTGCACTGAGAAGCAAAGTGTCCAGTTTGCCCACAATGATAACATCTCAAGGACAATTGTCCTTTTCCCTTTATAAACCCCTTTTTGAATTTCCTTGTGAAGTAAGCCAATACTTCACCTTTACTTTTTTCCTCATCATCATCATCATCATGATCCTCACTGGATGATTCTTCCTTTTCTTTTATCTTCAAGTGTTTCATAGCTTTGAAAGCTGCCTCCTTTGATACCTTTGACGTTAAGGAGCTCTCAGTTGACTTTATTCTCATCTCATATGCAATGAGATTGCATTGGAGATCATGCAGACACATAGAATTAAGATCTCTACTCTCCTCTATGGCTGCTACCTTTAAGGCAAACCTCTCAAGCAGAATTCTCAAAATTTTCTTCACAATCGATAAGTCTTTCTTGTTCTTCCCATGACTTCTCAGGTCATTTACAACGTCAATAACCCTGGTGAAGAACTCTTTAACTGTCACATTCTTCTGCATTCTGAGAGATTCATATCTCTCCTTGAACACTTAAAGCTTAGCCTCCTTCATTCTGCCATCACCTTCGTAGACTTTCTGCAATCTGTCCCATATCTTCTTGGCAGATTTGTAGTCCATAATTTTAGCATACTCAGCATCTGTCAATGCTAAAATGATGACGTTTGAGGCCTTTCCATTTATCTCAAACTGCCTTAACTCCTCTGGGGTTGGGTCTTCTGATGCGGAAAACCCCAAAAAGACGTGGTTTAGGGACCTAACACACACAAGGAATCAAAGAACAACCAGGAAAGCTAAATCAGAGTTTAATATCACAAACCCTAGACCCACCCTTCAAGGAACACGAACCTAGAACATTTAAGAAGGATATGGATGCCACACTCCAGAAAAGAAAGGAATTGGGAGTGATAAGTCGCTGGGAACGCCACAAGAAGAAATACCTCTTGATAAGTTCCTTAGTCCTTAAAAGAACCGAGAGGAAAAAACCCTTGCTTTCTATTTCACTCAAAATTGTCTGATGCTCCAGAGCTTACAAGGGGTGCCTATTTATAGGCTAAGATAGCAATCCTAAAGAGGTACAAATTCCTACTTAGGAGAAATCCTTATTTTGGAGGAATTCCTAATTGTGGACAAATTCCAACATAAATAATAAACTCTTATTTAAGAAGAAATTCTATTACTTATTCTGACCTATTAAGTATTCTAATTATATTAATTGGGCCTGGACTCCTTATCAAACTTGAATTCGCATCATTTGAAGCTGGGTTGGCCTGAATGTTCTGAATCAGCCCATTTAGTGCTTCTTTAATCTTTTTGGCTCTAGCTCATGTTATTGGGCTTTCTGGAATGTGCAATGGACCTCTTGCAACCATTGAAGCTTTCCACCCATCATCTCTATGGTTCTCATCATTCCTCCTTTCCTCAAAAGGATTCGTCCCCGAATCATCACCTACATCAAAAGGGGAAAGATCAGAAACGTTAAATGTTGCACTCACATTATACTCACCAGGAAGGTCCAACTTATAAGCATTGTCATTAATTCGGGCTACAACTTGAAAGGGACCATCTCCTCTGGGTTGTAGCTTCGAACGCCGTTGAGCTGGGAACCGTTCCTTGCACATATGCACCCAAACCCAATCACCAGGTTCAAACACCACCTTCTTTCGTCCCTTGTTGACATGGGATGCGTGTTGCTCAGTTTGTTTTTCAATATGTTGTCGTACCTTCTCATGCAATTTTTTTATCATGTCCGCCTTGTGTTCCCCATCGAAGTTGGCATACTCATTGACAAGTATAGGTACCAAATTCAAAGGAGTCAATGGATTAAAATCATATACGATTTCAAATGGAGAGTAACTAGTAGTAGAATGAACACTCCTATTATACGCAAACTCGACATGCGGTAAACAATCTTCCCATGTTTTCAAATTTGTTCGAATAATAGCACGCAAAAGAGTAGAAAGAGATCGATTAACTACCTCAGTCTGCCCATCAGTTTGTGGATGACAAGTAGTTGAAAACAATAGTTTAGTACCTAACTTACCCCACAAAGTCTTCCAAAAGTAGCTTAAGAACTTTGTATCTCGATCTGAAACAATGCTTGGTGGCATGCCATGCAAACGTACTACTTCTCTAAAGAATAAGTCAGCCATGTTGTTTGCATCATCAGTTTTATGACATGGGATGAAGTGTGCCATCTTTGAAAATCTATCAACAACAACAAATACAGAATCCCTACCCCTTTTTGTTCGGGGCAATCCTAGTACAAAGTCCATAGATAAATCAACCCAGGGATGGTTAGGTATGGGTAGAGGGGTATACAAGCCATGAGGTAAAACTCTAGATTTAGCTTGTTTGCATGTTATGCATTTCGCACATATCCTCTCAACATCTCGTTTCATTCGTGGCCAAAAGAAATGTTCATTTAGGACATCTAGGGTTTTCCTAACTCCGAAATGACCCATTAGACCACCCTCATGAGCTTCTTTTACAACCAACTCCCTCAAAGAACTCATAGGCATGCATAAACGATTTTCCCTAAATAAGAAACCCTTATGCCTATAAAACTTCTCAAAGGCTGACACCTCACATGCTCTATACACATTAGCAAAATCAGGATCATTCACATATAAATCCTTAATGTGTTCAAATCCCAATAAGTTTGCAGTAAGTGTAGAGATAAGGGTATACCTGCGAGATAATGCATCAGCTACCACATTTTCCTTACCTTTTTTATATTGGATGATGTAGGGAAAGGTCTCAATGAATTCAACCCACTTGGCATGTCTTTTGTTCAACTTTCCTTGTCCCTTCAAGTGCTTCAAAGATTCATGGTCAGTATGGATGACAAACTCTTTAGGCCAAAGGTAATGTTGCCATGTCTCCAAAGCCCGTACCAATGCATACATCTCTTTATCATAAGTAGGATAATTAAGGCTTGCTCCACTTAGCTTTTCACTAAAGTAAGCAATTGGGTGCCTTTCTTGCATCAAAACAACTCCAATTCCAATACCTGAAGCATCACACTCAATCTCGAAAGCTTTTGCAAAGTTAGGTAAAGTAAGTAAGGGTGCAGAACTTAATTTTTCCTTGATGCAATTAAAAGCCTTGTCTTGGTCACTACCCCACCTAAAACTCATGTTCTTTTTAATAAGCTCAGTGAGTGGTGCGGCAATGGTGCGTCTATAGAAACTAGCTAGACCATGAAAGCTACGCACGTCACTAGTTGACTTAGGTGTAGGCCAATCACAAATTGCCTTAACTTTTTCCTCGTCAACCTCAACACCTTTAGCACTGACAACATAGCCAAGAAATGTGATCTGATCAGTACAAAAGGAACATTTATGTAAGTTAGCATACAATTTCTTAGAACGTAAAATACTTACAACAGAACGTAAATGATCAAGATGATCTTCTAAGGTTTTACTATAGACCAAGATATCATCAAAATACACAACTACAAATTTACCAATGAATGCACGTAAAACATGATTCATTAGTCGCATAAAAGTGCTTGGTGCATTAGTGAGACCAAATGGCATAACTAGCCACTCATACAACCCATACTTAGTTTTGAAAGCTGTTTTCCACTCATCTCCCTCTCTCATCCTAATTTGATGATATCCACTTTTCAAATCAATCTTAGAAAAGACACATGACCCATGCAATTCATCTAACATGTCATCTAATCTAGGTATGGAATGACGATACTTTACAGTGATTTTGTTGATTGCTCGACAATCAACACACATCCTCCAAGTCCCATCTTTTTTTTGGTACAAGTAAGACAGGAACAACACATGGACTCATGCTTTCCCTTACATATCCTTTGGACATAAGCTCCTCAACCTGCCTTTGAAGCTCCTTTGTCTCCTCAGGATTACTCTTATATGCTGGCCGGTTAGGGATGGATGCACCTGGGATGAAATCAATTTGATGCTCAATTCCTCTAGTAGGTGGCAATCCACTTGGGATATCGTCAGGGAATACATTTTCAAATTCCTGCAATAGCGCAACAACAACACTAGGCAAAGATGGGTCAAACTTGTTAGTGTTAAAAGAAGCCTCCTTGTACAAAAGTACAATCATAGGCTGTTTGGCATAGAATGCTCTTTTGACATCACTTCCTTTTGCATAGAGATTTTCTCTTTTCTTCTCTTTCTCTAGGGTCCTCACGTTTTCTTCTCCTTTTTCTCTTTTGTCAATCTCTCTTTTTTGTTCACTCTCATTTTTAATCCTTAATTGATCCTCATATGTTTGTTAAGGTGATAATGGTACAAGAATGACGGGTTTTTTGTTCATTACAAAGGAATATCGATTCTTGAAGCCATCATGCATAACTTGCCTATCAAATTGCCATGGTCTTCCTAATAGAATATGTCCCGCATGCATAGGTACAACATCACATAAAACTTCATCATGGTACCTTCCGATAGAAAATGATACTAACACTTGTTGATTTACCTTCACTTCACCATTCTCATTTAACCATTGAAGTTTATATGGTCTAGGATGCTTCATAATAGGTAAATCCAGCTTCTCAACAATAGTTGTGCTAGCAACGTTAGTGCAACTTCCACCATCAATAATCATACTACATACCTTATCTTTTATGAGACACCGTGTCTGAAAGATGTTATCTCGTTGCACCTCATTTTCTTCTTTTGCTTGCACATTCAATGCTCGCCTTGTAACGAGAGCTACTCCGTTAACCGGATACTCCTCTCCATCACATTCACCCTCTGATGGTGGCACAGGATCATCATCTGATTCACTTTCAGTTTCAACATCACCGTTACTTCTCAAGATCATTGCACGCTTATTTGGACATTGAGTTGCAATGTGACCCCTGCCCAAACACTTAAAACATTTAACATCTCTATTTTTACTCAGTTGGGGTTCAAATTTACCTGTCTCCTTGCTAGAACCCACATCTTTGTGCTTGGGTAACTCGGCTTTGGACTTGTAATTGGTCATCTCGTCCCTTTTACTCCAATTTGGCTTCCACGATGAGGTAGAACCTGAATTCTGCCCAAACCGTGTGGAGCCCTTTCGTTTAAGTTGCCTTTCAACTTTCATTGCCATATGCACCATGTCTTCTAATTCCACATAGTGTTGCAATTCAACCACATTTGCTATGTCCCTATTTAGCCCTTGCAGAAATTGAGCCATGGTTGCCTCTCTATCTTCTTCTTCATTGGCCCTAATCATGGTAATCTCCATCCCTTTGTGGTAGTCCTCCACACTTTTAGTGCCCTGAGTGAGCCCTTGCAGCCTTTGGTACAACTCCCTGTAATAGTGAGTAGGGACAAACCTCCTCCTCATGATAGCCTTCATCTCCTCCCATGTATCAACAGGCCGCTCATGATTCCTTTTCCTAGTCAAAACAAGTTGATCCCAGCAAATAATAGCATAATCAGTAAATTCAACTGCAGCAAGCTTTACCTTTTTCTCCTCGGAATAGTTGTGGCAATCAAAAACCAATTCAACCTTCTTTTCCCATTCTAGGTATGCATCAGGACCATTCTTACCTTGGAATGAAGGAATTGTCATTTTAATACTACCCAAATTATGGTCGTAGGTGCCTTGCCTCCCAACTTCTCTTTGATCCCTTCTATTGTGACCAGTTCTAACCATCGTAGTTTGATCGTCAACTTCATCATCTTCTACATCATTTTCATGGTCATAGGCACGTGTCAACTGCCTTCTTGCTTTGGGAGCCTCATATTCCCCATGTCTCCTTTGCAACTCTGCTATTGTATTAGCTTGCTCCTCCATCCTCTCCCTCATATCATCAAACCTGGTATTCATGCGCTCAAATTGTTGTTGCATAGCTTTGATCATGAAGGACACATCACTAGCTCCCTCTTGAGCTACACCTTTGTCTTTGGACGTCATAGTCTTACTTCTGCACAAAACAAATAGGAGGCCTCACAGAACACTCCCTCACGTGTATCACTCAAAAGATTGTGTCACACTCTCTCGTGTTTACACTCTTTATGGTTTTTCTTTATATGAACTTTCACTCTTACCTTTTTCCACTCAGATTTTCCCTTTCAGCTCTATAAAGAACTAAAGAACGTAAATCAAGGGTATTGATTTAGAACAGAATAAGCTAAATGGTGTAGAATTGAACAAATTGGAGAACAAAGAATCAAGCGACAAAGGATGTTAACACAAACGAATTTAATGAACTAAATTCAAAAAAATCAGGATAGGGGTAATATAACCTAGAAAACAACTTGGGTGACAAACTAGGAAAACAGATGGTAGAATTGGAGTTGAATAAGAAAACTTTATTATTATTGTAGCCAATATGACCAAACTGTTAACTTTTTGATGTTTTCTTTCTTTTGTTTTCTTCCTTCCCTTTTTTTTTTCCCGTCATTTTTTTTTTGTTGTTTCTTTTTCCGTCAATTTTTTTTTTCGTTTTTCTTTTCCGTCGTTTTTTTTTTCTTTTTTTTTTTCAACACAAAACAATAATAGAATACTTAAACATACCAATTGAAATTGAAATTAGCACGTTTATGAGAAACAAGCAAAGAAAGAAGGATTGCAAATAAACAGATTTGTGCATTTGAATGATAATGCACATAATAGACAAACTAAATAACAATAAATAAATCAAAAGATAGAAAATTGAAGAGTGAGTGGATTCAGCCTGATTTAGAACCCTGCTCTGATACCAACTGATGCGGAAAACCCCAAAAAGACGTGGTTTAGGGACCCAACACACACATGGAATCAAAGAACAACCAGGAAAGCTAAATCAGAGTTTAATATCACACACCCTAGACCCACCCTTCAAAGAACACGAACCTAGAACATTTAAGAAGGATATGGACGCCACACTCCAGAAAAGAAAGGAATTGGGAGTGATAAGTCGCTGGGAACGCCATAAGAAGAAATACCTCTTGATAAGTTCCTTAGTCCTTAAAAGAATCGAGAGGAAAAAACCCTTGCTTTCTATTTCACTCAAAATTGTCTGATGCTCTAGAGCTTACAAGGGGTGCCTATTTATAGGCTAAGATAGCAATCCTAAAGACGTACAAATTCCTACTTAGGAGAAATCCTTATTTTGGAGGAATTCCTAATTGTGGACAAATTCCAACATAAATAATAAACTCTTATTTAAGAAGAAATGCTATTACTTATTCTGACCTATTAAGTATTCTAATTATATTAATTGGGCCTGGACTCCTTATCAAACTTGAATTCGCATCATTTGAAGCTAGGTTGGCCTGAATGTTCTGAATCAACCCATTTAGTGCTTCTTTAATCTTTTTGGCTCTAGCTCGTGTTATTGGGCCTTCTGGAATGTGCAATGGACCTCTTGCAACCATTGAAGCTTTCCACCCATCATCTCTATGGTTCTCATCATCTTCACCTTCTTCCAGAGCCACACAACCCTCTTGTACGCATTTCACCACGTTCATGCCCATGGTTGCAAATACCACTTGCATTCTTGCTCTCCACATATGGTAGTTGGTTCTATTAAAGATTGGAACTTTCTTGTTGTAAGTAGTGCTGGTGTTGGTACCAGCTTCCATTTCTCAGTATGCTCAACAAGTAAAACTTCTAGATCCCTTCAAACTAGTACACCAAGCTATTAAGTTTCAAACTGGTGAACTTGTGCTCTGATACCAATTGAAGTTCCCAACTTCACCCTAGGATCTACTAGTTTGTGATACTAAGAGGGGGGTGAATCAATATCATCACAATTCGCAGATATGTGAACAACTTCAACCTCTTCTTAAAAGCGAACTCTTTCTCAGATTCGACTAAGGTAGATCTATTGCTACCTACTAATCACAATAGTCCCCAAAGTCACCTTTCAGACACCTTGCCTAATAGACAATTCAGATGTTCTTGTTTAGGTCTTCTTTTAGGTTATGGGTTGGCTGATACTTTAGTTGCGTTCACAACTCAATTCAAAACACAGAACGTAAAGCAAATTAAAGACACACGAGATTTACGTGGTTTCGTCAACGTGATGTACATCCACGGTGGTAGGGACTCTCCCTTACTGAGACTATCCACTATACCTGAGAATTCCAGTTACAATGGATGTCTTAATTCTCTGCTCCTTTCAATATTGCAATTATTAAACAAGTACAACACAAAGAGTGTCACTTATTGTGTCTACCCTTCTTCTAGTTTGTCTTGCCTCTATTGAATTGAAAGGCTGCTCTACTACGGCATAGAAGTTCACCGTAATGCTCTCTAACCTCTCATGAAGAAATCTGGAAATACGTTGAGTTCTTTCAATACTTCGCTGAATTTCTTCTCTACATTGTTTCACACAACTCCTGCTTTCACCGTCTCACGGTCTCACCTGTCTCCTTGCCCCACGATCTCACTATCTCACGGCTCGCTTGTCTGTTTCTCTCTCTCTTACTGTCCAACCGGATTTCTCTCTCTTACTGCTGGATTTCTCTCTTTTACCATCCAGCCGGATTTCTCTCTCATCTTCCAGCCAGATTTCCTCTGTTCTGTTGTGTAGCCCTCTTGGTTGGCCGAATCGGGTTTTTCTCCTTCTTCCAACAGCTGTGTTTTCTCTCTCTTCCACTGTCTAGTCGCTGGATCTCTCTCACCCATTCCCGATCTGGTCTCTCTATTCTGTCTTTCTTTTTGGCCGTTCCTTTTTCTCTCCTTCCCTGGTGGTCTATTTTTGGCCTTGTCGGGTTTTTCCTCTCCTTCGTCGTCACTCTGATTTAGCCGTATATTTCTTTAACATCCACTCTCCTCTTTGGCTGTGTCGGATTTTTTCTCCTATCTTCGACGACGAGTGTTCTTTGTTTAGCCCGGCCATCGACCGTCTCCTCTTTCTCTCTCTCTCTCGACGGTTACATTGTTCACGATGGCTGCACTGTTCACAATGGCTGCTTCTATTCTATTTTGTCGTCCCCTGTTCTGCCATTCGCTTGCCATCGGTGTACTTTGGCCATATGTTGTGTTTTTTTGTTTTCTTTATTTGGTTGTCCACACACTTTTGTGTTTTGCCATGTATTCAATTGTGTTGGCCTTTCCTCTTGTGTTTTGTCGTGTATTCAATTGTGTTGGCCTTACCCTAGTTTTGTCTTCCAAGGTCTTTATATACTCTTTTCCATGAAACCCTAATAGGGCTTACATGGCAGATTTATGTTCTTGCCCTTACGCGGTGAATTTACTTTCTTGCCCTTCCATGTGGCTTTACCTTCTTGCCCTTCCATGTGGCTTTACTTTCTTGCACACTTAAACCTAGTTGACAACAATTACAACCCATACAAGGCTGTGGGAACAACAAAAAGTGCCTTCAATTTATTAAAGAATCCTATCCAATACTCCAGAACTAAACATATTGAAATCAAGTACCACTTTATTAAAGAAAGAGTGGAGAAAAACAAAGTAAAGCTGGAGTATGTGCCTACCACGAAGCAAGTTGCTAATATATTCACCAAACTTGTGTCAAGAGAGTTATTCCAGAAGTTAAAGCTAACTTTATGTGTTCAGCCAACCTGTTAGAGGCTAACGTATGCCTCTAACCCCTCTCTCTTTTCTTTTTCTATTATTCTTTGGATTTGTTGTTAAAAGGGGAGATATTTTGCATAAATCTAAGGAAAGTATATACTAATTAAAAGGGGGAGCAACTTGATAAATAAAAGGGGAGAAACTGTCAAGGGGGAGAAGCAAAAAAGAAAGTGAGGGGAAGCCTAGTTAAGGGAGAAGCATGGTTCAGGGGGAGCTATAAATGACAATGTACATTGTTAAAAGTTGGATTTAATATATTGCCAATAAATCCAAAGGGGGAGATTGTTAAGCCCATCTTTGATAGCTAATGTTGAATTTGTTGTCAATAACATCTCACATAGTTTTATGTGTTAACTTGATGTTATGAATGTCATTGAGATGCAGAGAGGTCATCGAGCAAAATCGTTAATGGCAGGTCAACCTTAAAGTTGATGAGTTAATGTTGACTATTGACCCAAAATATCAAGCTGGCCAGTGACCCTTGACCATTGACCCTAAATTTTAGGAATCAAATCTGATCGTTGATTGTAGGGCAACTTTTATGAATCAATGTTGGTCATAAATGAGTGTGCAACCCTAATCTCAAGGCTCTATAAATAACCTTATGTACCTTGCAAGATGTGTGTGTATGCTATAGACAATTAAGAGAGAATGACAAACCTAAAAGCCAAGGAGAGGTGAATGGTAAAAAGAGAGGCAACTACCAAAGGAGAGAGTGACTAGCCAAGGCAAAGAAGGTAGCCACTAAGGAAGGTGTAGCAATAACCGTCCAAGAGAGTTGTAACTAAGGAGAGTTGTAGCATCAAGGAAAGTGTAGTAGCTAGCTAAAGAGATTGCAGAAGTAGCTAGCCAAAGAAGGGGTGACAGTAACCACCAAAGAAGGAGGCAGCCACATCAAACTAGAGGAGAAAGTGTGCAGCAACCACACCAAACCAGAGGAGAGGACTTGCAGTAGCCACCTTAAACTAGAGGAGAAGGTGTGCAGTAGCCACACCAAACCAAAGGAGAGGGTGTGCAGTAGCCACACCAGACCAGAAAAGAAGGTGTGCAGTAGCCACACCAAACTAGAAAAGAAGGTGTGCAGTAGCCACACTAAAGAAAAAAAAAGGCAATAGCCAACAAAACCAAAAGGAGAAGGAGTTGTAGCAGCCACCCAAGGAATCCTACAATTGTAGTAAAGAAACCAATAACCTACAACAGACATAACCAGTAACATATCCAGTAATACCAATAATTGCAGCCACCAGCTGCAAGTCCAGTAGGCAATACTAGCAATTGCAACACTAGCAGCAGCCCATAACACCAATAGCAACAGGCAATACTAGTAACAACCTGCAACACCAACAACACATCCCACAGCACCAGTAGGTATAGACAAACAACCAGTAATTGTAGATTATAGTAGCAGCAGCAAGCTCTAGCAATAAGAGTAGGCAAACCAGTAGCAATTGCAAATTGCAGTAGCAGCAGGTGCAGACAGCAATACTAGCAAGTGCAGGTAACAATACCGGCAAGCACAACTAGAAATTGCAGCTTACAAGCATAACCAGCAGTGTGTCCTAGCAGTAAGGCAGGAAACATAACCAGTAGCAGGAGGAGAAAACTTGCCCCAGCAACAAGTTTGGTAGCTTGTGGCAACAAAGGAGAAAACGTATCCCGACAGCTTGCAATAGTAAATGAGAAAACATGCCTTGGTAGTAAGGTAGGCAGCACCAGTAACAGGGGAATAGAACCTGCCAAGGCAACAGGTGAGGCAACCTGCCAAGGTAGCTGGTGAGGTAGCACTGACAATAAAGGAAGAGAACTTGCCAAGGCAACAGGTGAGATAGTATTGGCAAAAAAGGAAGGAGAAGATCCACGTTCTGCACTAGTAGCTTGTGCACATTGAGTAATCCTTCTTAGGAAAGTGTTAGTCACAAACCTTTTGATAAACTTGTTGAAAAAGGGTGAGATACCCTTGAAGTCATCAGAAGACCAATCCATTGAGTGAATGAGAGATCAACTCTTTGATTGGGAGTTCATTATAAGTGGTTAAGAAGTAATCCTTCCACAAGTGATTAAGGAGTGATCCTTCCACACCATAACTGTATCCTTTCATAATAAGAGTGCATTATGTGATTTAGGAGTGATCTTACCACATCGTGGACATAGCTCACACATTGTGGGTGAACCAAGTAAAAATTGTCGTGTATTCTTGGGTGCTTGCATTTGATTGATATCCATATGGCCACTCTCGCATAAAGAAGAAAAGTAAAAATTAGATCATTGACTTTAACAAGTCACAGAGGTTAAATCCGAAAAAATTTATAAAAAGCAAGCATCTCACACTAATTCACCCCCTCCCCCTCTCAGTGTGAGACCTAAAAAGGTTCTCATCAATGTATGGGAGTGCTTCTCACAATGAACATAATGTTTTGTGTAGACATAAATTTCATTTCATGATCATTTTGTGGGAGTAGCTCCTTGTAACAAATGGTGCAAGAAAAGAAGTGATGATCTCATCTTTCAGTAAATAAGTCATTCAAATCATGTAAGAAAAGTTAATCAAAATCAATGACTCCTATGTTTGATGGTTTTCAACGGATTCTAACTACCAAAGTTGTATTACCTTGCATGTTGCTACAAATGTCATGTTTGGTGTAGGAACAAAATTTAATTTCATGATTATTTGTATGAATAACTCCTAATACGGATAGATAAGCTTTTTTAGCATGGAATAAAGTGACTATTTAATGTTTTAGCAAATGGACTATTTAAACTATATAGGAAAAGCTAATTAAGATCATTGAGTTTTATGTTTGATGGAATTTAATGGTCTAAGATCACCAAAGGCATGTAAAAGTATTTAACATAATGAATATAATGTTCGGTGTAAATACAAAATAATTTCATGACTATTTTTTTCTAAATAACTACTTGCAACTAAGGGTGAAGCCTCATTAGCAAAAAATGATGTAGTGGTCTCATACTTCAAGAATTGAACCATTCAATCCTTGTAAGAAAGCTAATAAAGATTTATCACTCTTTTGTTTAACAAAATTAAATTTTTTTCATAGTACCAAAGCAATAAAGACAAGCTAAAACTTACATTTTAGCATTATTCCTTATTTAAGGGATTAAGAAACATTTTTTAATATTAGTTTTCAAGAATATTATTAAAAATGTGATAATTTATTTGTTTAGTAATGAATTAACAACTATTTCTATCAATCTTCTTCTATATAAGGGTGTAACAAATCAAACTAATTTCTTCTTGTTTGTGGTGAGTATCTTATCAACTAAGGATTACTAGTTTTTCCTTTTATATTATTTTATATATTTTATTTTACATCAAATCATAAATTACCTAAACAACACAATCATCACTTTAAATTTCCTTAAACATAAATGCAAGTAGTCTTTGATTATTTGCCACATTATCACTTGTTTAGCTTTCCATATAAGGATTTAATGATTCAATTCTTAAATGTTGAGGTTGTCAATCCAATTATGGCTAATAAGGCTTCAATTCCTATAAAATATTTATAAAATTAACCATTGTGTTTACACCAAATTCAAATAACAAAAACATCTACAGACCTTTGGTTGTTTGAAACCATTAAAATGTTAGAAAAAATTATAAACATTTTATCTGAATTAGTTTTTCTTATAAAGTTTGAATGGTTCATTGCTTGAAGGATTAAATTGTCATCTCACTTCATGCAAATGAGGGCTTTTTCCTTTGTTGCAAGGTGTCATTTACACAAAATGATTATTGAAGTAACTTTTGCATCTATGTCAAACATTATATTTGAAGTTCCCAACTTCACCCTAGGATCTACTAGTTTGTGATACTGAGAGGAGGGGTGAATCAGTATCACCACAATTTGCAGATATGTGAACAACTTCAACCTTTTCTTAAAAGTGAACTCTTTCTCAAATTCGACTAAGGTAGATCTATTGTTACCTTTTAATCACAATAGTCTCCAAAGTCACCTTTCAGACACCTTGCCTAATAGACAATTCGGATGTTCTTGTTTAGGTCTTCTTTTAGGTTATGGGTTGGCTGATACTTTAACTGCGTTCATAACTCAATTCAAAACACAGAACGTAAAGTAAATTAAGGACACACAAGATTTACGTGATTCCGTCAACATGACGTACATCCATAATGGTAGGGACTCTCCCTTACCAAGACTATCCACTATACTTAAGAATTCCAGTTACAATGGATGTCTTAATTCTCTGCTCCTTTCACTATTACAATTACTAAGTAAGTACAATACAAAGAGTGTCACTTCCTGTGTCTACCCTTCTTCTAGCTTGTCTTGCCTCTATTGAATTGAAAGGCTGCTCCACTGCCACTTAGAAGTTCACCGCAATGCTCTCTAACCTCTCTTGAAGAAATCTGGAAATAAGTTGAGTTCTTTCCGATGCTTCACCGAATTCCTTCTCTAGGTTGTCTCACACAACTCCTTCTTTCATTGTCTCACGGTCTCACCCATCTTCTTGTATCATGGCTCGCCTCACGTTTTTGGTTTGTCGTTCCACGTCTCACGGCCTACCTCACGTTTCTGGTTTGACGTTGCACGTTTCATGCACGTTTCTGGTTTGCACCCTTTGCTAGTCACACGCCTCACGCACGCTTCTGCTGCGCTCCCGTCACAACTTTGTTGGTCTCGCGTTTCAGCTTTGCTGGTCTCCCGTTTTAGCTTCGCTGGTTTCCTGTTTCAGCTTCTCACCTGGTCTCACGTTTCCAGGTCTCACCTGGTCTCACGTTCTGATCTGGTCTGGTCTCACCTGGTCTCACGTTTCCAGGTCTCACCTGTTCTCACATTCTAGTCTGGTCTGGTCTAACCTAGTCTCACGTTCTGGTCTGGTCTGGTCTTCTCTTTCGGGTGGTCTCACGGATACCAGGTTTGCTGTCTTCCGGTGTGCTCTTTCTAGTCTGTATCCCTAACGTTTCTGGTCTGTATCTCCAACGTTTCACCTTCTCTAGGTCTCACGTCCTCTCTTTCTCCAGGTCTGGTCTGCTTTAACGTCTCACCTTCTCCAGGTCTCACGTCCTCTCTTTCTCCAGGTCTGGTCTGCTCTAACAGGTGTGCCGTTTCTTCTCTCCTTTTGTCATCTAGCACTTGCTTGTGTTTGCCGAGTATTCAATTGTGTTGGCCTTGCCCTAGTTTTGTCTTCCAAGGTCTTCATATACTCCCTTCCATAAACCCTAATAGGGCTTACATGGCATATTTACGTTCTTGCCCTTATGCGGCGGATTTACTTTCTTGCCCTTCCATGTGGCTTTACCTTCTTGCCCTTCCATGTGAATTTACTTTCTTGCCTTACCATGTGGCTTTACCTTCTTGTCCTTCCATATGACTTTACTTTCTTGCACACTTAAACGTAGTTGACAACAATTGCAACCCATACAAGGCTGTGGGAACAACAATATTCAATGTAACAAGTACATCAATACATATTTAGTAGTTGAATCCATTGAAGTTCATCACACATAGATATAATTGTTCTCAATTAGTTTTTCTTATATGGTTTGAATAGTTTAATAGCTGAATGATAAGATTATTGCTTTATTTCTTACTAACAAGGCTTATCCTTTCATTAAAAGTACTGTTTTACATAAAATGATCCTAAAATCAATTTTTATGCTTACACCAAACTTAATATTCAACAAGACCATCATGTTAATAGAACTTTGGTAGTTTGATTCCATTGACATGCATAAAAAATAGGAGATATTGATATTGATTAGCTTTTCTTACAACATTTGAGTAGTGCATTACCTGAAAAATGAGACTATCACTTCATTTTTTGCTAATGGTGCTTCTCTTTTCATTAGAAGGAGTTGTTTACATAAAATAAGAAAGAAATTAACTTTTATATCTATGCCAAACATTATATCCCACACGGCAAACCCATCCATAAGACTTTAGTAGTCTAAATCCATTGAAGTCCATAAAAAAAGTGTAATTGATCTTGATTAGATTTTCTTACATAGTTTAAATGATTCATTGCTCGAAAGATGAGCACATCATTTCATTTGCTAGTAACTAGTCTTTTTCTTCCATTATAAGGATTGTTCACATAAAATAACCATTAAATTAACTTTTTTGTGTAACATCAATCCTTATTTTCCTTGCAATATGCATGTCTGTTAAGCCCATCTTTGATGGTCAATGTTAGATTTGTTGTCAACACCATCTCACATAGTTATTTGTGTTGATTTGATGTTATGAATGTCGTTGAGATGCAGAGAGGTCATTGGGCAAAACCTTTGATTATAGGTTAACCCTGAAGTCATTGAGTCAATGTTGACTATCGACCCTAAATTTTAGGAGTCAAGGTTGACCGTTAACCCTTAACCATTGACCCTAAATTTTAGGAATCAAATATGACCGTTAATTGTAAGGCAAACCATTGGGAATCAATGTTGATTGTTGATGATTATGTAACCCTAATCTCAAGGCTTTATAAATACCTTCATTTATCTTTCAAGACCTAGGTATGGGTTGCAAGAGAGAACGATTTGCTGCAAAAAAAATAAGAGAGAACAACTAGCCACAAAATGAGAATGGCAAGCTAAAAAGAGAGAGCAACCAACCAAGGAGGGTGCAGCAGTAGCCGACCAAGAGAGTGCAACAGCCGACTAAGGAGATTATAGCAACAAATGGCCAAAGAAGAGGTGACAACAACCACCAAAGAAGGAGGCAGCCACACCAACTGAAGGAGGAGTTGCAGCAACAGGCAGCCAATCCAAAGGGAGAAGAAGAAGGCAGCAACTAGCCACCAAGGAGAGTGTAGCAGCCAACCACCAAAGAGAGTGTAGCAGCCGACCACCAAGGAGAGTGCAATAATTGGTAACCAAGGAGAGTGCAGCAGTCGACAGCCACACTAAACCAGCAAATGAGAAGGTGTGCAGCAGCCACACTAAACCAGAAGAAAGGGTGTGCAACAGCCACACCAAAGAAAGAAGAAGGTAGCAGCTAGCAAAACCAAAAGGAGAAGGAACCTATTGTACCAAAGGCAGAGAGCTATACCAACATCAGCTCACAACAATCAATAGCAACTCATAACATGAGTAGCAGCCCACAACACCAGTTGTAGCTTGCAATTCTAACAATTGCAGCACGTCTAGAAGGCAGCGATAATAGAATGTGCAAGTAGCGATAGCAGAACATGCAAGCAATAATAGTAGCATGTGTGAGTAGCGACAACAGAACATATAGGCAACAATAGCAAAACATATAAGAAGCGATAGTAGCACGTGTAGCCAGCGATAGTAGACGAGTAGGTAGTGATAGCAGAACATGTAGGCAACAATAGTAGCAAGTGTAGGCAGCACTAGCAACAAGTGTAGGCACGACTAGCAATAGGTCCGACAACTTACAACAACAGGGAAGAAAACATGCCCCGACAGCAAGTCCAGCAGCTTGCATCAGCAGAGGAGAAAAAAGTGCCCTAGCAATAAGACTGGTAGCTTACAACAGTAAAGGAGAAAACATGTCCCTACAACAAGTCCAGTAGCTTGCAACAGCAGGAGAGGCAGCACCGACAACAAAGGAAGTAACCTACCAAGGCAACAAGTAAGGTAACACCAGTAGCATAGGAAGAAACTTGTCAAGGCAGCAGGTAAGGCAGCACTAGCAACAAAGGAAGAGAACCTACTAAGGCCAAAGGAGGTAGCACCAATAACAGGAGGAGAGAACTTGCCAAGGTAGTAGGGGAGCCAGCACTAGTAATAGAAGGAAAGAACCTATCGAGGCAGCAAGTGAGGCAACACCGACAGTAAGGGGAGAGAACCTACAGTGGAGAGAACTTGTAGTAAAGATAACTTGCAGTAGAGATAACCTATAAAGAAGAGACCAACAAAGCCTGAGCAAAGACCGGCAGTGAGGAAAAAGAAGATCCATTTTTTGCAATAGTAGTTTATGCACATTGAGTGATCTATCTTAAGGAAGTCATTATCATAAATTGTTTATGTATTTTGTGAAAAAGGGTGGGATACCTTGGAGTGATCAAGAGATTAGTCCGTTGAGTGATTGGGAGATCATCTCATCTAGTGATCGGGAGATCATCGTAAGTGGTTAAGGAGTGATCCTTCCACAACCAAACTATATCCCTTGATAACAAGAGTGAATTGTGTGATTTAGGAGTGATCTTATAACACTATGGACGTAGCTCACACATTGTGGGTGAGCCACGCAAAAATTGTCATGTGTTCTTGGGTGTTTACATTTGATTGATATTTTTACGCCACTCTTACATAAAGAAGAAAGATAAAAATTGGATCATTGGCTCTAACAAGTCACAAAGGTTAAATCTGAAAAGATTTATAAAAAGCAAAATCTCACACTGATCATCCCCTCCCCCTTTCATTGTAAGACCTAAGTAGGTCCTTATCAAGTGGTATCAGAGCTAGTTCCCTCTGTTGATCTATTTTGCTTGCTTTGATCTGAAGTTATTTGTTGTTGCTATGAATGTTTATCTTTACTACTGATTGATATCATGGATAGGATGAATAGTATTAAAAACAAGGGCATTCCAACTTTTGATTAACAAAATTATCAGTTATGGAAGAATAGAATGCTCCTATATCTGATGGCATTTGGTCTTGATGTTTTTGAATTTCCTATTAGTGGCTTCATCCTTATTCCTAAAGGTAATGCTATGATGCCTATTGATAAGAGGAATTTATAGTGTGATGAAAAGGCAAGAAATGCCTTATATGCCTCCTTATCAGACAAAGAATTCACTAAAGTAATGGGGTGCAACACAGCTAAGTAAATCTAAGACAAATTGAAGAATATTTATGAAGGAAATAAGGTTGTGAAGGAAGCCAAGCTATAAATCTAAAGGAGCATATTTGAAGACATAAAGATGCAGAATGATGAATTTATAGATACCTTCTTCATAAGAGTCAACAAAATTGTGTGCTCTATTAGAGGCTATGAAAAGGAGATCAACGATGCTACTGTGGTAAGGAAAATACTTAAAACCTTATCAGAAGCTTAAAATGTCAAAGTTTCCTCTATAGAAGATAGAGACTTGGATAGGCTACCTTTAGATGACTTGCACAGCATATTGGTGGCTTATGAAATAAGAATAGCCCCAATGAAGAATGAAAAGAAGTTTAAGGTGGAGAAGGATCAAAGCAATGAAGAAATTACAGATTAAAGACCAAAAAGAGGAATCCAATAGCAGCTCTAAAGAAAAAGATGGTAATACTAAACTAGATGAAGTCATGGCATATATCACTAACAATATGAGGAAAGGAAAAGGGAAGTACAAGGGAAAATTACCCTTAAAGTGCTTTAGCTGTGGAGACATAGGGCACTTTTGCCGTGAATTGCCCAAAGAGAAGAGAAGCAAACAGTGATGATGATGATGAGTTGATCCTATAGAGGAGAACAAAGAAATTTAGCTATTCTAAAGTTGGAAATTCAAGTGTCAAAGGGAAAAAGCAATTCTTCAGATCCAAAAGAAGATATTATTTGAGCAAGTTGAATGAAGAAGATTTTGAAGAAGAAGTTGATAATGATTCTAATGATAATGCTATAGGGAATGTGATGGTTGCTAAAGTAAATGATGTTCTAGAATCTTTAAGTGATGAGGAATCAACAGAAAAGGAAAAATTTGAGTTAGTTTAGCAACTTAAGAATGAACTGAGAGCTTGTTTGCACAAAAATAGTAAGCTAGAAAAATAAGTAAAGCATCTCAAGAAGTTGTATGAAAATTCTGTTGTTGATGAATTTAATTTCCAGGTGAAAGAAAAAAGAATGAGTACTTGAAGAAAATTGAGGAGTTGATCATACTTGAGACAGAGCAAGGTAAAATACACAAAGATCTTGGTGTTAAGGTGATTACACAAGAGCAAGAGGTACATATTTTGCAAGCCAAGCTCTACAAGGCTAAGTCTGAACTAAGGAAGCATGAAGAAAGGGCCATGGAAGTGAAAGGAAAGTCATCTTCAATAAATGCCATCAAGGAGGATGCTACCAAAAAATTGGATGAGTGTCTAAGTAAACACAGTCCTCCTTTCATGGGGAAGAAATGCTTTGGCTATATCGAAAAGCCAAATGAGAAGGTAGCAGAGAAAAAGAAAATTGTGTTTGTGCTTGAAAGCAAGCACAATGACATGATGGAGAAGAGAAACCAACCTAAGCTAAAATGGGTTAGGAAAGATGTGATGAAGACTCCCATCCAAAGGAGACAAATTGTTGAAGATGGAAAAGAGATAGCCACAACAGTTATTGAAGATAGGAGACATGGACTTGGTAAAAGAAGAAAATCCAGATTTGAAGGATTTTGTTAAAGCTGTGGTAAATATGGGCACAAGGCTTATGTGTGCTAAAGTAATAAGCATATAATAAAAAGGAATGTGAGGCAAGAGTTTAAGGGGAGACTCTATCAAGAAAGAAGACAGTTTCAAGTGAAAAGAAGTCTTATTCTATTGAGAAACATATTTGATTTGTTGGGAGAAATTTGTGGAAGATGCAAAAATGCTGGACACACTGCTAAGGATTGCTTGACATTATTGCCCGGTCAAAGAGTGCAAAGGAGAACACCTACACATGCTCCTAAATTCAGCCAAGGAAGAAGAAGAAGAAGAGAAACAACTATGGTTGTGGAAGTAACCTTAAAAGCTTCCAAGAAAGAAAAGTCATGGATACTAAACAGTGGCTACTCTTCACACATGACAAGAGACTCCAAGGTGTTGATGGAAGGAGGAAAACATGATGGAGGGTCAGTCAAATTTAGTAATGATGGTACCTTAAAGATTTAAGGTATTAGTACTGTTGAATTTGGTGTAGAAAAGTTGAAATCGAAGGAAGTGCTTTATGTTGAAAGGCTAAAACACAATCTTATCAATGTTAGCCAACTTTGTGATGATAAACATGAAGTTACTTTCAGCAAGAGTGGCTGCACTGTAAAGAGAATAAGTGATAGTGCTGTTCTTACTAAGGGTGAAAAAACAAATAGAAACTTATACCAAGTTTCCAGAAGCAACAATACTACATGAGTATCAAAGATGAGAATTTAATGTTGCACAAAAGGAGCTAAACTTATGTATTCAGCCATCCCCTAAAGGTTTAGTTATCTTTTAACCCCTCTCCCCTTCCCTCTTCTATTATTCTTTGGATTTGTTGTCAAAGGGGGAGATATTTTATATAAATCCAAAGAGAGTATATACTGATCAAAAGGGGGAGTAGCTTGATGAATAAAGGGGGAGAAATTATCAAAGGGAGAAGTAGGAAAAGGGGGCAGCTAAAGGTATAGGTATATGCAAAAAGGGAGATGCATGTTTCGGGGGAGTGCAGCAGTCGGCCACCAAAGAGAGTGCAACAATTGGCCACCAAGGAGAGTGCAAAGAAAGTGCAGCAATCAACAACCACATTAAACCAACAAAGAAGAAGGTGTGCAGCAGCCACACCAAAGAAAGAAGAAGGTAGCAGCTAACCAAACCAAAAGGAGAAAAAACCTATCACAGCAAAGGCAGAAAGTTATACCAACAGCAGCCTGTAATAACTAGCAGTAACCCACAACACCAATAGCAGCCCATAACACCAGCTACAGCCTACAATTCTAGCAATTGTAGCACATCTAAAAGGCAACGATAACAGAATGTGCAGGTAGCAATAGCAGCACGTGCGAAACGTGTAGGTAGTGATAACAGAATGTGCAGACAGCGATAGCAGAATGTGCAGACAGCGATAGCAGAACGTGCAGACAGCAATAACAATGTGTGTAGGCAATAATAGTAGCACATGCAAGTAACAATAACAACAAGTGTAGGCATGACCAACAGTAAGTCCGACAATTTGTAGCAGCAAGAAAGAAAACGTGCCTTGACAATAAGTCCAATAACTTGCAGCAGCAGAGGAGAAAAATGTGCCTCGGTAGCAAGACCAGCAGCTTGTAGTAGCAGAGGAGAAAATGTGCCCTAACAGCAAGTCCGGCAGTAGAGGAGAAAACTTGTTCGACAACAAGTCCGGTAGCTTGTAGCAGTAAGGAAGAAAACATGCTGCAACAGCAAGTCCAACAACTTACAGCAATAAAGGAGAAAAATGTGCCCTAACAGCTTGCAATAGCTGAGGAGAAAACGTGTCTTGATAGCAAGTCTGGCAGCTTGTAGTAGCAAAGGAGAAAATGTGCCCCAACAGCAAGTCTAATAGCTTGCAACAGTAGGAGAGACAACACTGACAGCAGGGGAATAAATTACCAAGGCAGCAGGTGAGGTAGCACCAGTAGCAGAGGAAGAAACCTGCCAAGGCTGCAGGTGAGGTAGCACTGGTAGCAAAGGAAGAGAACCTACTAAGGTCGAAGGAGGCAACACTAGTAGCAAGCGGAAAGAACCTACCGTGGCAGCAAGGGAGGCAACACCGGCAGCAGAGGAAAGAACTTGCCGAGGCAGCAGGTGAGGCAACACTAGCAGTAGGGGGAGAGAACCTGTAGTAGAGATAACTAGCAGCAGAGAGAATCTGCAACAAAGATAACCTATAGAGAAGAGATCGACAAAGCCTAAGCAAAGACCAGCAGTATGGAAAGAAAAGATCCATTTTTTACAACAATAGCCTGTGCACATTAAGTAATTTATCTTAGGAAAGTTATTATTATAAGCTATTTATGTATTTTATGAAAAAGGGTGGGATACCCTTGGAGTGATTGGGAGATCAGTCTATTGAGTGATCGAGAGACCATCTTATCTAGTGATTAAGAGATCATCGTAAGTGGTTAAGGAGTGATCCTTCTACAACCATACTATATTCCTTGATAACAAGAGTGGATTATGTGATTTAGGAGTGATCCTATCACACCATGGACGTAGTTCACACATTATGGGTGAATTACGTAAAAATTGTCATGTATTCTTGGGTACTTACATTTGATTGATATCCGTACGGTTGCTCTCACATAAAGAAAAAAGATGAAAATTGGATCATTAGCACTAATAAGTTACAAAGGTTAAATCCGAAAAGATTTATAAAAAGCGAACATCTCACACTAATTCACCCTCTCCCACTTTTAGTGTAAGACCTAAAAAGGTCCTCATCAATGTCTTTACACATTAAGTACTTTAAATCCATTGAATTCCACTAAACAAAAGAGTCACCAATATTAGTTTTTCTTATAAGAATTAAATGGTTCATTTCTTGCTATTAAGGCCTCTTCTTTCATTAAAAGGGCTTATTCATACAAATATGATTACAAAATTAACTTTTGTGTTTACACCAAATATTATATTCAACATAATAAGCACAACAAAAGCATTTGGTAGTCTAAATCCATTTAAGATAATAAAAAATCAAAGTCATTAATCTTAATTAACTTTTCTTACATGGTTTGAATGGTTTATTGTCAAAAAGATCAAATTGTCAATTTTTTGCAAACAAGGTGACAACTTACATTGTAAGGAGTTATTAACACAAAATGATCTTGAAATAGATTTTTGTGTTTACACTAAACATTATAGTTAATGCAACAACTACAATAATACATAATAAATAGTTTGAAACTATTAAAGTGCAAAAAATGTAGGAGTAAGTGATCTTGATGATCTTTTCTTACATGATTTGAATGGTTCTTTGCCTAAATGTTGAAACTTCCTTATTTCATGTTATCCTCCTTATATTGAAATTACTATTTCTAATAAGTATGTTATGATTGTTATATTTATTCTCTTATATTTAACCTTTTCAATTTATTTTCTTTCTAATTGTACTTATTTGAGTTAATTTTCTATTTCGGTAAAAGACCAAAAGGATTGGAGCAACTTAAAAGTTTAAAGATGTGATTTTAAGAAAATATGACCACTGGAGGTTATTTTGGAAATTTCCCATTCTAAATATTATTAGATGGATTTAAAGCTTTCATAAGAATTAAAATAGATGTCTTAAGCTTTCTAGAATAGGCCTATTTGCAAAATCCAAAAGGAATCAGGTCATCAATAAGTGTCTTCAATCAAACTTACAAGTTGGTCAAAACTATCCTAATTTAATTATTAGTTGTTCTCCAAATTAAGAGTTGTCCATCTTTCATTGGATTATTTTTGCCATCCTCTAGAGGTATCAATCAACATGTTATGGTACAAAAAAGTACATACATATGCAAGTCTCTCTTTTCTTTCTTGTACATGCCTACAATATGTAAGGTTAGGGTTTTATTTTTAGTTATAAGAATTAAAGTCATTAGAGGAAGCATTTTGAGACTTACTAGTTTTTATTTCTAATATAATTCTTTACTTTAGATTCTCATGTTTTTCTATTACTATTATTTATGATTATATTGTTTGTTAGAAATACATACTACTAATTGCTGGAAAATTTTAGCACTAAGTAGCAAATAGAAATTGATAGTTATGGTAAAGTCTTTATCGACTTCCTACAAAGAACATGGTCAAAATTAAACAAATTAGCTTGTAAATTTGTAAATTTATTGAATAATATAATTATGGGGATAGCTTATTTTAGGAGTTTGAGTTAAACTTTAGACAACCCTATACTGTTTTACGCGAGGGCATGCATGTTATTTAGTAATTTTATAATTGTAATGGGCTAAACAATGTCTTAATTTAATGCTAAGTTGTCCAATCTTTTATTTGTAGTTAGTTAGGCAAGTTTATTTTCCTATTTTGTTTTAGATTTATTATTCTGTTTTGAACTCTATATAGGTGTGTAATCCTCTTTTAAAGGGGCAAACTGATTGATTTTTAACAAATTTAAGAGACATTTCTCTTTAACCCTTTTGAAACTTTGGAACTTATCAAGGTTACTTTTATGACATTCTAATTCTAATTTATACCTTTGACTCATGTTTTCTTAATAAATATTCAATCAAAATTTTACTATTATTAAATCTGATTTAGCTTTCTTGGAATTTAAATTCCTTATTTTACTTATGGGTCTTATTGTGCTCTTTAGGGTTCATATCATGTTAGTATTAGAACATGAAGGTGTTCAAAGTTGTAATCAAAAGAAGATGGAACATTCCATATTTAACATCATGTACCTTTCAAAAGTTAATTTCATGATTGAAGTTCCCAACTTCATCGTAAGATTTACTAGTCTGTGATACTGAGAGAGGGGTGAATCATTATCACCCCCTTGAAAAACTTTGATAATTTAAGCCAAAGTACTCTACTTCTTTAATACTTTAGCTTTTGTCAATATGCAGGTGGGTGAACAACTTCAAACTCTTCTCAGAAATGAACTCTTTCTCAGATTCAACTAAAGTAGATCTATTGTGACCTACTAATCACAATAGTCCCCAAAGTTACCTTTCAGACACCTTGCCTATTAAACGGATTAGTTGTTCTTGATTAGGTCTTCTTCTAGGTTATGGGTTTGATGATTCTTTAGCTTTGTTCACAACTCAATTCAAAACACAGAATGTAAATTCAAAGTAAGGACACAAGAGATTTATGTGGTTCTACCCATGAGACATACTCCACGGTGGTAGAGATTCTTCCTCTACCGAGACAATTCACTATACTTGAGAATACCAGTGTGGTATCCCCTATGATTACAATGAATGTCTTAATCTTCTACTCCTTTCACTATTACAAATAAAAAGCAATCACAATAGAAAGAGTGTCACGCACTGTGTCTACCTTTCTTCTAACTTGTCTTGCCTCTGTTTGATTTGAATAGGCTGCTTCTCTGCCACTTGGAAGATCACTAAAACACTCTCTAATCTCTATTGAAGAAATCTGGAAATTCGTTGAGTTCTCTCTATGCTTCACCGAATATCTTTACTAGGTTGTCTCACCACTTTCAAAAGAGACAAGTCTTGGTTTATATACTACTCTCTATGGAAACCCTAGTAGGGCTTACAGTAGCTACGGTGGATTTCCTTTCTTACCCTTCCATGTGGCTTCATATTATTGTTCCATTCAAAATTTAGCATTATCCTCCTTCTTAATTTACTTTTCTAGCTCTTTTCTTTCTACTGAAATCGCATCCTTTGAATGCTTGAATGAACGACCAAGATTTCCCATGAATAGTTAAAAATGTACAAAAGAAACTGCCCCCGTAACTGCCCATCTTCCGAAAATGCTAAGTTAAAATTCCATAACCTTCCCTTCTTCCAGACTCCCTATCTATTCGTAACCCCGGAATTATTCCGCTCCTCCAGAATTGCTCCTGGACTTAGTCTTAGGACAGGCTTACAGACTTGTAGATTTAACTTCTTATGAATTTATTATCCATAAACAACCTTGTCATACTGTCACACTAAGACTCAAGCAATGCTAAACTCCTTCTACAAGTTCACTCCAAGGAGATCACTTTACGAGGTTATTTGACATGTTAGTCTTATCCTGTAATTCCTGAGATGTGAGCCACTTCTACTTGCACACTTAAATCTAGTTGACAACAATTACAACTCATACAAGGCTGAGGGAAAAATAATCTCCCCTTTAGTAATTGTTGACAACACTCACAACAAAAACCATTATGCAGTAGTCCTTCATAATCTTCTTAAAGTAATAATCCAGAAACAGATGAATTACAACTCCCCCGAAATATGTACTCCCCCTTCCTTAATAGCTCCCCCTGCACTATTGTTTCTCTCCCCCTTTGCCAACCAATTACAAATTTGAAAAACCCGCAAAGTAGAGATGGAGGATTCACCTGAACTTCAGGCTTAAGGAGGCATTTGCACAAATAGACTCATTCTGTGCGTTTCAAACAGCTCTATGGATAGAGGTTTAGTTAGAATATCTGAGATTTGATCTTTAGTGCCAATATACTCCAATTGAATTGTGCCCTCTTCCACTTGATCCTTGATAAAGTGATACAGGATGTCAATATGCTTGCTCCTTAAATGTTCAACTGGATTCTTGTTGAGATCAATTGCACTTTGATTATCACAAAGTACACTCACTGGTAACTTCACTTCAACACCCAAATCTGTCAATTGTCTTTGTATCCATATCACCTGAGTACATGTTGCATAAGCAGCCATATACTCAGCCTCAGCTATTCTCAAAGCAACACTGTTTTGCTTTCTACTTAACCATGCAACACACTTTGAACCCAAGTAGAAGCTGCAGCCGCTAGTTGATTTTCTGTCATCTATATTTCCTGCTCAGTTTGCATCAGTGTATGCTTGTAGATTTATAGAATCCATGGCAGGATACCACAAACCCATTTCCAGTGTCCCTTTGAGGTATCTTAGGATTCTTTTCACTGCTAACATATGAGTTTCCTTAGGATCAGTTTGGAATCTGCTAGCAATGCACATAGCTTGCATGAGATCAGGCCTTAATGCCATAAGGTACAGAAGGCTCCCTATCATCTTCCTGTATTCTGTAGGGCTTGTACTCCTTCCTTCCTGATCTTTTGTTAACTTATAGCCCATTGACATAGGGATACTAACAGGTCTGCTATCCTCCATGTTAAACCTTTTTAGCATTTCTTTCGCATATTTTGTCTGAGAAATAAAAATACCTTCTTCACACTGTTTTATCTGTAATCCAAGAAAGTAAGTCATTTCTCCAATCAATGACATCTCAAATTCCTCACTTATCTTTTGTGCAAATTCTTGGCATAGCTCAGAGTGATCCCCTCCAAAGATAATGTCATCTACACATACTATGGTTATCGGCTGGCCTTTCTTTGAGTTGAACACATATAGGTTATTATCAATTGTTCCTCTTCTGAAGTTCAACCTTCTCAAATACACATCCAACCTACTGTACCATGCTCTTGGGGCTTGTTTAAGGCCATACAAGGCTTTCTTCAACTTGCACACGTGTGTCTCATCCTCACTGATTTATACTCCATCAGGTTGTTCAATATACACTTCTTCTTTTAGGAGCCCATTCTGAAAGGCTGATTTCACATTCATTTGATAAACTTTATACCTTTTCTATACTACCAAAGCTAAGAACATTCTAATAGTTTCTAGTCTTGCTACTGGTGCAAAAGTTTCATCAACATCTACCCCTTCTATCTGAGTGTAGCCTTTGCAAACCAGCCTATCCTTGTTCCTCACCACCTTGCCATCTTCATGTGTTTATTTCTAAGCACCCATTTTGTTCCTATGACATTCTTATTAGTGGGTCTTGGAACCAGCTCCCATGTATCATTCTTCTCGATTTGATCTAACTCCTCATTGATAGCTTTGACCTAGGCTTTGTCTTGTGCAGCCTCTCCAACAAATTTAGGTTCAACTTGTGAGAGCAAAGCAGTGGCTCCCATAATTCTTCTTCTTGTTGTAACTCCTACTGATGGGTCACCTATGATTTGATTTCCTTGATGAGCATTGGTCCGAGTTTTCTTTGTCTTTCTCTCTTGCACAGTCTTAGTTGCAAGAGGATCTCTTTCTTCATCTTTAGACCCACTCTTCTTTGAGTCTGAACTTACTTCTTTCCCCTTCTCTTCATGCTTGTCTGATTCTTCATCTATCTTGAAGTCATCTTCTTCACTGTCCTCAGCTTCTTCATTTTGCATTGTTTTCCAGTTTTCATCTATTTTCATTGTTGTTCCCATAGCCTTGTATGGGTTGTAATTGTTGTCAACTAGGTTTAAGTGTGCAAGAAAGTAAAGCCACATGGAAGGGCAAGACAGTAAATTCGCCGCAAGTAAGCCCTAAATTGGAAGACAATTGTGGTGGACAAAATATATACACCGACGACAACAAAGAAATAACCGTCGAGAGAATGAGAAAGAGGAGATGGCTGAAAAGTGAGCAAAACGGCAAGTACACCACTGGGAGAGTAAAATGGTGACAATAGACAACTAGCAGAAACACAAGAACGGTCGAAAAAGAGGGGGACGACAAAACGATACGAAAAAATAGGGAAGATGGCCAAAACTTAGAGAGAGAAACCATCGACAGAACATGAGAGAAAGAGAGAAAAATTGAGATAGACATTGGAAAAGAGAGAAAATAGACAACCGGCTGAAACACAAGAACGGCCAAATTGGAGTCGACAAGAAGGAGAGAAAAAGAAAACACAGCCAAATCGGAGTCAACGGGAAGGAGAGAAAAAGAAAACACGGCCAAAATCAAAGACAGCTGGATGGCAGAACAGAGGTGAATGAGCAAAGAAGAGTGAACGGCTAAACAGTAGAAAGAGAGAAAACGGATGACGGCCAAAAACAGGGGGTCAGCAAAGGAAAGGAGACACGGCCAAACAACCTACACAAAAAAGGGTGTGAACTGTAGAACCCTATTCAGCCAACCAAGTGAGCACGACAAAACATACCACCGGTGGAAGGAGAGAGAAACCCAACGACCAAACAGGGGAATGAGAGAAAAACCTGATACAGCCAAAATCGGGGTGGATGGCATAAGACCAGAACATGCGACGACATTAGACCAGAACGTACGACGGCGTGAGACCAAAAACATGCGTCGGTGTGAGACTAGAACGTGAGTCGACGTAAGACTAGAACATGCAATGGCGTGAGACAAGGAGATGGGTGAGACAGTGAAAACAGAAGCTGTGTGAGACAACCTAGAGAAGGAATTCAGTGAAGCATCAGAAAGAACTCAATGTATTTCCAGATTTCTTCAAGAGAGGATAGAGAGTGTTGTAGTGAACTTCTAAGTGGCAGTGGAGCAGCTTTTCAATTCAACAGAGGCAAGACAAGTTAGAAGAAGGGTAGACAAAGTAAGTGACACTCTTTGTATTGTACTTGCTTAGTAATTGCAATAGTGAAAGGAGCAAAGGATTAAGACATCCATTGTAACTGGAATTCTCAAGTATAGTGGATAGTCTCAGTAAGGGAGACTCCCTACCACCGTGGATGTACATCACGTTGACGGAACCACGTAAATCTCGTGTGTCCTTATTTTGCTTTACGTTCTGTGTTTTGAATTGAGTTGTGAACGCAGTTAAAGTATCAGCCAACCCATAACCTAAAAGAAGACCTAAAGAAGAACATCCGAATTGTCTATTACACAAGGTGTTTGAAAGGTGACTTTGGGGACTATTGTGATTATAAGTAGTAATAGATCTACCTTAGTCGAGTCTGAGAAAGAGTTCACTTTTAAGAGGAGGTTGAAGTTGTTCACTTACCTGCGAATTGCAAATTATGATGATACTGATTCACCCCCCCTCAGTATCACAAACTAGTAGATCTTAGGGAAAAGTTAGGAACTTCAATTGGTATCAGAGCACTGGTTCACCAGTTTGAAGCTTAAGAGCTTGATGTACTAGTTTGAAGGGATCTAGAAGTTTGACTTGTTCAGCATACTTAGAAATGGAAGCTGGTACCGGCACCAGCACTACTTACAGCAAGAAGGTTCCAATCTTCAATGGAACCAACAACCATATGTGGAGAGCAAGAATGCAAGTGGTATTTGTAACCATGGGCATGAATGTGGTGAAATGCACACAGGAGGGTTTTGTGGCTCCGGAAGAAGGTGAAGACCCAACCCCAAAGGAGTTAAGGCAGTTTGAGATAAATGTGAAGGCCTCAAATGTCATCATTTCAACATTGACAGATGCTGAGTATGCTAAAGTTATGGACTACAAATCTGCCAAGGAGATATGGGACAGATTGCAGAAAGACTATGAAGGTGATGGCAGAATGAAGGAGGCTAAGCTTTAAGTGTTCAAGGAGAGATATGAATCTCTCATAATGTAGAAGAATGAGACAGTCTAAGAGTTCTTCACAAGCGTTATTGATGCTGTAAACGATCTTAGAAGTCATGGGAAGAACAAGAAGGACTCATCTATTGTGAAGAAAATTCTGAGAATTCTGCCTAAAAGGTTTGCCTCAAAGGTAGCAGCCATAGAGGAGAGTAGAGATCTCAATTCTATATCTCTGCATGATCTCCAGTGCAATCTCATTGCATATGAGATGAGAATAAAGTCAACTGAGAGCTCCTCAACGTCAAAGGTATCAAAGGAGGTAGCTTTCAAAGCTATGAAACACTTGAAGATAAAAGAAGAGGAAGAATCATCTAGTGAGGATGATGATGGTGATGAGGAAGAAAGTGAAGGTGAAGTGTTGGCTTACTTCACAAGGAAATTCAAGAAGGGGTCTAAGAAGGGAAAAGGATAGTTGTGCTTAAGATGTTATCATTGTGGGCAGACTGGACACTTTGCTTTTCAGTGCAAAGTGAAACTTGATGATGAAGATGAAGATGGTGATGATGAGCTGAATTCAAAATGGAGAAGACCATCATTCAAATCAAAGAAGTCTAGCAAGAAGACTGCCAACCCACAGAAGAAGAAAAGAAGCTCATTTAAGAGTTATGTGAGTCAGATAAAAGAAGCTGATGAGGAGGAAGATGAAGAATCATCAGATAAGTAGACCTTTATGGCATCAGCTCAAGGTGGTAGTTCAACCTCTGAAGAGGAAGAGGAGGTTGATGAAGAAGAGCCAGATCTTGAAGTTGAGTTGGAAGCAGCTTCAAAGGAGATAATGAGAAGGGGCAGAACAATAAAAATGTTGGAGGCTCACATAAAACAAGTTAACACAAAGTCTGAGGAAGCTGAAAGTCAAAAGGATGATGAAATAAGGGTTGAGCATATTGACTTGAAGAGAAGATTTGAGGAACAGATCAAAATATGTGAAGACCTTACAGTAGAGCTTGGCTCAAGGGCTTCAAAAATTGAAGAAATGGAGAAAGAGTTGCTGAGAATTTAGCAACAACTCAAAAGTAGCAAAGAGAACTTTTAGAAGCTTGAAATGATAGGAGAAACAAGTTCTGCAAAAGGAGAGAATAATGTAGAGAAAATGCAGTAATCCAAGGTTGCATTGGCTAAAGAAAATAACAATGTGCCACAGAAGTTGAAAGAGAAAGTTGCGACTCAAAAAAAGATAGCTGAGAATAAAGAAGATCTGAAGAAGCAACCTAGGGTGGCAAACAAAAATGAAGAAAAGAAGCCAGCTACGTTGCCTACACAGCAAGTAATGAAGAAAAGAAAACAAGCTATGATTAGACCTAAGAAGAGGCAGTTTCAAGGTCATTGCCTTTATTGTGGAGTTTGGGGTCATAAGGCAAGTAACTGCTGGTGGAGAAGGCCAGTATATGTCTCTAACTTGAGAAGATACGACGTTGCATATAGGGGGAGACAATACAAAACTCAAAGGAGAACACCTGTTGTGAGTTCTTGCACATACTATAAAAGGCAAGGACACACTGACGAGGATTGTTAGGGGAAGCCCAAACTAGTAGCTTCAAAGAACAAGTTTGCTATATTGGTAGACTTGGAACAATGTGAAAGGTGCGGGCAGGATGACCATGATGCCAAGAGTTACATGACACTTCTCCCTGAGCAAGAGAAGGCACTCAATGGCACAATGAAAACAAGTGGTGTAGTCAAAGTTGAGAAAAAGGAGAAAGCTATCTTCTAGCCAGTTCAAAAGAAGGAATATAAAGCTATAAAGGAGGTGGCTAAGATAGCTGAAATTGCACTCAAAGTTGACTACAAGGATAAGCAGTGGATCCTTGACAGTAGATGCACTTTACACATGACAAGAGACAAGAGTAAATTGTCAAAGCTAAACAAGTCAAGAGAAGGCAGAGTCAAGTTTGACAATGATGATTCACTCAACATCAATGGTCAGGGGTCAGTGAATATTGGAAAAGGAAACCTAAAAGATGTTCTGCACGTTGAAGGACTCAAATATAATCTAGTATCTGTCAGCCAACTATGCAACGATGACCACAAAGTGATATTCACAAAAACAAGTTGCCAAGTAAAGAGTAAAGAAGGCAATACTGTTGCAGCTGAGAAGAGAACAGCTGAAAATTTATATGTGATTAATGAGGACAAGACATGCCGTCGTTTACTCACCAAAGAAGAAGATGACTTCAATGTAGATGAAGAATCAAACCAATCTGAAGAAAAGGAACAAGAAGTAAATTTAGACTCGGAGAAGAGTGAGTCTGAAGATGAAGAAAGAGATCCTTTTACAACTAAGATTGTGCAAGAAAGAAAGCCAAAGAAAATGTGGACCAGTACTCATCAAGAAAATTAGATCATAGGTGACCCATTAGCAAGAGTTACAACAAGAAGAAGAATTGTGGGAGCTATTGCTTTACTCTCACAAGTTGAACCTAAATCTGTTGAAGAGGTTACAAAAGATCTAACTAAATCTCTGTCCACAGAGCTATTTGAAAAGCACAGAATGAGTCTATCTGTGCGAATGCCTCCTCAAGCCTGAAGTTCAGGTGAATTCTCCATCTCTACTTTGTGACTTTTTCAGATTTGTAATTGGTTGGCAAAGGGAGAGAGAAGCAACAGTGCTGGGGGAGCTATTAAGAAAAGGGGAGTGCATATTTAAGGCCAATTGAAACTGCTGCGTAGTGGCTTTTGTTTTGTTATGAGTGTTGCCAATAATTACAAAGGGAGAGATTGTTGTTCCCATAGCCTTGTACGGGTTGTAATTGTTGTCAACTAGGTTTAAGTGTGCAAGAAAGTAAATCCACATGGAAGGGCAAGAAGGTAAAAGCCACATGGAGGGACAAGAAGGTAAAAGCCACATGGAAGGGCAAGACAGTAAATTCGCCGCAAGTAAGCCCTAAATTAGAAGACAATTGTGGTGGACAAAATATATACACCGACAACAACAAAGAAATGACTGTTGAGAGAGAGAGAGAGAGGAGACGATTGAAAAGCGAGCAAAACGGCAAGTACACCACTGGGAGAGCAGAACGACGACAATAGACAACCGGCAAAAACACAAGAATGGTCGAAAAAGAGGGCGATGGCAAAATGATACGAAAAAATAAGGAAGACGGCCAAAACCTAGAGAGAGAAATCATCTGCAGAACATGAGTGAAAGAGAAAAAAATTGAGACAACCGTTGGAAGAAAGAGAAAATAAACAACCGGCGGAAACACAAGAACGACCAAATCGGAGTCGACGAGAAGGAAAGAAAAAGAAAACATGACCAAATCGGAGTTGATGGGAAGGCGAGAAAAAGAAGTCGACGGGAAGACGAGAAAAGAAAACATGGCCAAATCGGAGTCGGTGGGAAGGAGAGAAAAAGAAAACATGGCCAAAATCAGAGATGGCTGGACGGTAGAACAGAGGTGAATGCCTAAAGAAGAGTGAACGGCTGGACAGTAGAAAGAGAGAAAATGGAAGACGGCCAAAAACAAGGGGTCGGCAAAGGAAAGGAGATATGGCCAAACAACCTACATGAAAAAGGGTGTGAATGGCAGAACCCTATTCAGCCAACCAAGTGAGCACAACAAAACACACCACCAGTAGAAGGAGAGAGAAACCCAACGGCCAAACAGGGGAAGGAGAGAAAAACCCGATACGGCCAAAATCAGGGTGGACGGCGTGAGACCAGAACGTGTGACGACATCAGACTAGAATGTGTGTCGGCATGAGACCAGAATGTGCGACAGCGTGAGACAAGGAGACGGGTGAGACCATGAGACGGTGAAAGCAGGAGCTGTGTGAGACAACCTAGAGAAGGAATTCAGCGAAGCATCAGAAAGAACTCAATGTATTTCCAGATTTCTTCAAGAGATGTTAGAGAGTGTTGCGGTGAACTTCTAAGCGGCAATGGAGTAGCCTTTCAATTCAATAGAGGCAAGACAAGTTAGAAGAAGGGTAGACACAGTAAGTGACACTCTTTGTATTGTACTTGCTTAGTAATTGCAACAGTGAAAGGAGCAGAGGATTAAGACATCCATTGTAACTGGAATTCTCAAGTATAGTGGATAGTCTTGGTAAAGGATAATCCCTACCACCGTGGATGTACATCACATTGACAGAACCACGTAAATCTCGTGTGTCCTTAATTTGCTTTACGTTCTGTGTTTTGAATTGAGTTGTGAACGCAGCTAAAGTATCAGCCAACCCATAACCTAAAAGAAGACCTAAACAAGAACATCCGAATTGTCTATTAGGCAAGGTGTCTGAAAGGTGACTTTGGGGACTATTGTGATTAGTAGGTAGCAATAGATCTACCTTAGTTGAGTCTGAGAAAGAGTTCGCTTTTAAGAAGAGGTTGAAGTTGTTCACTTACCTACGAATTGTGAATTGTGGTGATACTGATTCACCCCCCTTCTCAGTATCACAAACTAGTAGATCCTAAGGAGAAGTCGGGAACTTCACTCACATCACTAAAAGTGACCACTTTTCCCAGTTTATGCAAGAAAACTCTGTAACCTTTTGTCTTTTCTGAGTATCCCATAAAGATGCCTTCATCTGACCTAGCATGGAATTTTCCCAAGCTTTACTCCTTATCTTCACAAAACATGGGTTGCCAAAGATTCTGAGATACTTCGCTGTTGTCTTCTTCCCACTCCATAGCTCATATGGAGTCTTATCAGTATTAGGCCTTAGTAAAACTTTGTTCAGTAGGTGCACAGCTATAAATGTTGCTTCTGTCCAAAATCTTGTGTGAAGCTTGGATTCCAGCAGTAGAGTTCTTGCCATTTCAACCACAGCTCTATTTTTCCTCTTTACCACCCCATTCTATTGAGGTGTTCTTGTTACTACCATTTGATGGTGAATTCCATGCTTCATGCTTCTCAAGGTAATCTTCAAAAGCGTCATTTGTGAATTCAATGCCTTGATCTGACCTCAATACTTTGATCTTCTTTCCACTCTCATTTTCAGCCAATCTTTTGTATCTCTTGAAGCATTTCAAAACTTCTAACTTGTGTTTGAGGTGCATGATATAGGTCCTCCTGGAATAATCATCAACAAACAAGATGAAGTACCTCTCACCATTTAACCCTTTTGTTCTCATCGACCCACACAAATCAGTCTGTACAATGTCAAGCATTGCTTCAGAATTGAACTCTTTGGTCTTATACTGCTTTTTGGCATATTTTCCTTTAGAGCATGCTAAGCAGACATACTCTCTCTCTCTCTCTCTCTTGAAGTCGGGAATGTCTCTGATTGCATGAGTAGTGGTCAACTTCCTCATGTTCTTTTGTGTTAAGTGTCCCAGCCTCCTATGCCAGAGTTGATTTTCTTCTTCTTTTGTAAGCAAACAACTGTTTGTCTTGTCCTCATCAATCACATATAAATTTCCAGCTGTTCTCTTCCTGGCTACAACAGTATTGCCTTTTTTACTCTTTACTTGGCAACTTATTTTTGTAAATATCACTTTATGGTCTTCATTACATACTTGGCTGACAGATGTTAGATTATATCTGAGTCCTTTAACGTGCAAAACATCTTTCAGCTTTCCTTTTCCAATATATACTGACCCCTGACTACTAATGTTAAGTGAATCATCATTGCCAAACTTGACTCTGCCTTCTCTTGACTTGTTTAGCTTTAATAATTTACTCTTGTCTCTTATCATGTGTGAAGTGCATCCACTATCAAGGATCCACTGCTTATCCTTATAGTCAGCCTTTAGTGCAATTTTAGCTATATTAGCCACCTCCTTTTTAGCTTTATATTCCTTCTTTTGAACTGGCTTGAAGATAGCTTTCTCCTTTTTCTTAGCTTTGACTGTACCAATTGTTTTCACTGTGACATTGAGTGCCTTCTCTTGCTCAGGGAGAAGTGTCATGCATCTCTTGGCATTATGGCCATCCTACTCGCACCTTTCACATTGTTCCAAGTCTGCTAATATAGCAAACGTGTTCTTTAAAACCACTGGTTTGCGCTTCCACCAACAATCCTTGTCATTGTGTCCTTGCTTTTTACATTATATGCAAGAACTCATGACAGGTGTTCTCCTCTAAATTTTGCATTGTCTCCCCCTGTATACAACATCGGATCTTCTCAAGTTGGAGACATATACTGGCCTTCTCCACCAGCATTTACTTGCTCTATGACCCCTGACTTCACAATAAAAGCAGTGAACTTGAAATTGCCTCTTCTTGGGTCTAACCATAGCTTGTTTTCTTTTGTTCATTACTTGCTGTGTGGGCAAGGTTGCTGGATTTTTTGCTTGTGTGGCTTTCATTTCAGCCACCTTCTTCTCCTTCTTCTGTTTAGCCATTGCCCTTGGCTGGCTGACTTTCTTTTCTTCATTTTTGTTTGCAACCCTAGGTTGCTTCTTCAAATCTTCTTTATTTTCAGCCTTCACTGTTCCTAGCTGATCAGTCTTTTCTTTTTGAGACTTAGCAGCTATGGGCTACTGCTCTTTAACCACATACATCATTTTTGGCCTTGACTTTGGTTTGATAACTGTCTTCTCTTCTTCATTTATCTTCCCCTAAGTCATGGCCTTCTCTTTCGACTTTTGTGGCAAAGTCTCATTCTTTTTAGGCAGTGTAGCCTTAGATTGTTGCACTTTCTCTTCATTCTTCTTTTCTCTTACAGAGCTTGTTTCTCCTACCACTTCAAGCTTCTACAAGTTCTCTTCACTCTTTTTGAGTTGTTGCTGGAATCTCAACAACTCTATCTCCATTTCTTCAATTTCTGAAGTTCTTGAGGCAAGCTCCATTGTAAGGTCTTAACATATTTTGATCTGTTCTTCAAATCTTCTCTTCAAGTCAATATGTTCAGCCCTTATTTCATCTTTTTGACTTTCTTCTTCGTCAATCTTTGCTTCAACTTGTTTTATATAGGCCTCTAACCTTCTTATGGTTCTACCCCTTCTGATTATCTCCTTTGAAGCTACTTCTAATTCAGCTTCAAGATCTGGTTCTTCTTCAACCTCCTCTTCCTTTTCAGAGGTTGAACTACCACATTGAGTTAATGCCATAAAGGCATGCTCATCTGATGAATCTACATCTTTCTCCTCATCAGCTTCTTTTGTTTGGCTCATATAACTCTTGAATGAGCCTCTCTTCTTCTTCTGTGGGTTGGCAGTCTTCTTGTTGGACTTCTTTGATTTGGATGATGGTCTTCTCCATTTTGAATTCTGCTCATCATCACCATCCTCATCTTCATCATCAAGTTTCTCTTTGCATTGAGAAGCAAAATGTCTAATCTGCCCACAACGATAACATCTCAAGGACAACTGTCCTTTTCCCTTCTTAGAACCCCTTTTGAATTTCCTTATGAAGTAAGCCAACACTTCACCTTCACTTTCTTCCTTATCATCATCGTCATCCTCATTGGATGATTCTTCCTCTTCTCTTATCTTCAAGTGTCTCATAGCTTTGAAAGCTGCCTCCTTTTATGGCTTTGATGTTGAGAAGCTTTCATTTGACTTTATTCTCATCTCATATGCAATAAGATTGCACTGGAGATCATGTAGTGACATAGAATTGAGATCTCTACTCTCCTCTATGGCTGCCACCTTTAAGACAAACCTCTCAGGCAGAATTCTCAGAATTTTCTTCACTATAGATGAGTCCTTCTTGTTCTTCCCATAACTTCTAAGGTCGTTTACAGCATCAATAACCCTGGTGAAGAACTCTTGGATTGTCTCATTTTTCTGCATTCTGAAAGATTCATATCTTTCCTTAAAAACTTGAAGCTTGGCCTCCTTCATTTTGCCACCACCTTCATAGACCTTCTACAATCTGTCCCATATCTCCTTAGCAGATTTACAGTCCATAACTTTAACATATTCAACATCTGTCAATGCTGAAATGATGACATTTGAGGCCTCCCCATTAATCTCAAACTGCCTTAATTCCTCTAAGGTTGGATCTTTATATTCTTTTGGAGGCACAAAACCCTCCTGTACAGATTTCACCACGTATATGCTCATGGTTGCAAATACCACCTGCATTCTTGCTCTCCATATATAGTAGTTAGTTCCATTGAAGATTGGAACCTTCTTGCTGTAAGTAATGCTGGTGCTGGTACTAGCATCCATTTCTCAGTATGCTGAACAAGTTAAAACTTTTGAAACCCTTCAAATTAGTACACCAAGCTGTTAAGTTTCAAACTGGTGAACTTGAACTTTGATACCAATTGAAGTTCCCAACTTTACGCTAGGATCTACTAGTTTGTGATACTGAGAGGGGGGTGAATCAGTATCACCCCTTGAAAAACTCTGATAATTTAAGCCAAAGTACTCTACTTCTTTACTACTTTAGCTCTTGTCAATATGCAGGTGGGTGAACAACTTCAAACTCTTCTCAAAAATGAACTCTTTCTCAGATTTAACAAAGGTAGATCTATTGTTACCTACTAATCACAATAGTCCCCAAAGTTACCTTTCAGACACCTTGTCTATTAAACGAATTGGTTGTTCTTGATTAGGTCTTCTTCTAGGTTATGGGTTTGATGATTCTTTAGCTTTGTTCACAACTCAATTCAAAACACAGAATGTAAATTCAAAGCAAGGACATAAGAGATTTACGTGGTTCTGCCCATGAGACATACTCCACGGTGGTAGAGATTCTTCGTCTACCGAGACAATTCACTATACTTGAGAATACTAATGTGGCATCCCCTATGATTACAATGAATGTCTTAATCTTCTACTCCTTTCATTATTACAAATACAAAGCAATCACAATACACACGTACTGTGTCTACCCTTCTTCTAACTTGTCTTGCCTCTGTTTGATTTGAATAAGCTACTTCTTTATCGCTTGGAAGATCACCAAAACACTCTCTAATCTCTATTGAAGAAATCTAGAAATTCGTTGAGTTCTTTCTATGCTTCACCGAATATCTTTACTAGGTTGTCTTACCACTTTCAAAAGAGACAAGTCTTGGTTTATATACTACCCTCTATGGAAACCCTAGTAGGGCTTACTGTAGTTGCGGCGGATTTCCTTTCTTGCCCCCCCATGTGGCTTCATATTACTGTTCCATTCAAAATCTAGCATTATCCTCCTTTTTAATTTATTTTTCTTGCTCTTTTCTTTCTACTGAAATCTCATCCTTTGAATGCTTCAATGAACAACCAAGATTGCCCATGAACAGTTAAAAATGTACAAAAGAAACTACCCCATAACTGCCCATCTTCCGAAAATGCTAAGTTATAATTCTGTAACCTTCCCTTCTTCTAGACTCCCTATCTGTCCGTAACCCCGGAATTATTCCACTCCTCCGGAATCGCTCCTAGACTTAGTCTAAGGACAGGCTTACAAACTTGCAGATTTAACTTCTTATGAATTTATTATCTGTAGACAACCTTGTCACACTGTCACACTAAGACTCAAGCAATGCTAAACTCCCTCTACAAGTTCACTCCAAGGAGATCACTTTACGAGGTTATTTGACATGCTAGTCTTATCTTATAATTCCTGAGATATAAGCCACTTCTGCTTGCACATTTAAATCTGGTTGACAATAATTACAACCCATACAAGGCTGTGGGAACAACAATGATCATGTGGTATGCCTTTTTACTAAAAAATGAAAAAAGGGTCACATAGTTATAGAATTGTACCATTCAATAAGGTAACTAAAGCTAATCAAGATTAATAACTCCCTTATTTGATGGAATTCAATGCATGCATAATGAAGGAATAAGGACGCTTTTGTTGCAATGAATATAATACTTAGTACAGATGCAAAAGTCAATTTCATGATGCATTTGTATAAACGAGTCATTGCAACAAAAGTAGACAACTTGTTAGAGAGAAAAGATGTGACAATGTTATTGAATAAGAATTTCACCACTCTGTGATCAATATGTCTTTATTAGTTGGAATTCAATGTGTTTAGCGTGCCAAAGTTGTGATGTTATGTTTGTCCTAATGAATATAATGATTTGTGTAAATATAGAAGTTGATTTTATTATCATATTTTATTAATAAGTCTTTTTAGTGAAAGGAGAAGCTTTGTTATCAAGAAATGAAGTACATCATTAAGCAATTGTACCTTTTAATATGGTAAATAAGGCTAACTAAGACTAATGGCTCCTTTGTTTGATGGAATTCAATACATTTATATTACAAAGGAGTAAGAATGTGCTTGTTATAATGAATATAATATTTAATATAGATGCAAAATTTGATTTCATGATCATTTTGTATGAAAATGTCATTGCAACAAAAGTATAAATCTTGTTAGAAAGAAAAGACATGATAGTCTCAACTATAAAGAATTCCACTTCTTAATGCTTGCAAAAAAGTCCATCCAAGATTAATGATTTAGCATGCCAAAGTTGTGACATCATGTTTGTCCTAAAGAGTATATAATACTTTGTCTAGACATGAAAGGTAATTTCATGATCATATTGTATGCATGAATCTCTATAGACTTTATAAAGTCAAAATATTTTCAAAATTTGATTTGAAATTTGGTTATTGGCAAATCTAAATACATGAAAATTGAAGTTCCTGACTTCTCCCTAGGATCTACTAGTTTGTGATACTGAAAGGGGGGGTGAATCAGTATCACCACAATTCGTAATTCGCAGGTAAGTGAACAACTTCAACCTCTTCTTAAAAGCGAACTCTTTCTCAGACTCGACTAAGGTAGATCTATTGCTACCTACTAATCACAATAGTCCCCAAAGTCACCTTTCAGACAACTTGCCTAATAAACAATTTGGATGTTTTTGTTTAGGTCTTCGTTAGGTTATGGGCTGACTGATACTTTAGCTACGTTCACAACTCAATTAAAAACACAGAACATAAAGCAAATTAAGGACACACAAGATTTACGTGGTTCCGTCAACGTGACGTACATCTACGGTGGTAGGGACTCTCCCTTACCGAGACTATCTACTATACTTGAGAATTCCAATTACAATGGATGTCTTAATCCTCTGCTCCTTTCACTATTGCAATTACTAAGCAAGTACAATACAAAGAGTTTCACCTACTGTGTCTACCCTTCTTCTAGCTTGTCTTGCCTCTGTTGAATTGAAAGGTTGCTCCACTACCGCTTAGAAGTTCACCGCAACGCTCTCTAACCTCTCTTCAAGAAATCTAGAAATACGTTGAGTTCTTTTTGATGCTTCGCCAAAGTTCTTCTCTACGTTGTATCACACAACTCCTGCTTTCACCGTCTCACGGTCTCACCCATCTCCTCGCCCTATGATCTCACTGTCTCACGGCTCGCCTCACATACGTTTCTGGTTTACTCTTGTCCATTTCACACCTCCTTTGGCCGTATCAGATTTTTTTTCTCCCTTTTTTGCCAGTCACTGTTCATCGGTCGTCGACCCCTATTCTGCCATTGGCTCTTTCTTTTTCTATCTCTAGTTTTCTCTCTTTTAGTCGGTTTTCTCTCATTTGTCGTGTCGTCCATTTATCTCACGCCGTCGCAGATCTATTGTCAGCTCTTCCAGTGGTGTCTCTCTCTTTGTCCATTTCACAGTCTCAATTCTGTCGATGGTTTCTCTCTCTTTGTTCAGCCAGATCTCTCTCACTGTCTAGCTGAATCTATCTCACCGTCTAGTCGGATATGATTTTGGTTGTATCGTCTCTTTTTCGTTCACCCACTTAGTTGTTCACCTCTTTGTCTCCTTCCCCTGTTTGGCTGTGTTTTCTCTCTCCTTCCCATCGACTCCTCTATTCTGGCTGTATACCTCTTTTCTCTCTCTTCTAACGACTATCTCAATTTTTCTCTCTTTCTCTCGTGTTCTGCTGACTGTAGGTGTGCCGGAGGTGTGTCGTTCCTTTGCCGTCTACTCTCCTCTTTGGCCGTGTTGGATTTTCTCTCCTTCCCTTGTTCTATTGTCGACTCACTTTGTTTGGCCGAATAGGACTTTGCGGTTTCGCTCTCCGGTCTGCTGTCTAGTCGTCCAGCTCCTTCAACCATCTCCTCTTTTCTCTATTTTTGCCGACTATATCTCTCTCTTCTATGGCCGTCTCTCGACCTCTATTCTTCGTTCAGCCTAGCCATTGACCATCTCCTCTTTCTCTCTCTCTCGATGGTTGATTTCTTTGTTGCCGTCGGTTTCTCTCTCCTTCTGCCGGTGGTGCTCCGATTTACTCAATTTTCTTTTTCTCTTCTTCTTCCAATGACGGCTACACCGATTTGCTCAATTTGCCGATCGCTTCTTTTCTATTTTGTCGTCCCATTTTCTGCCGTTCTCTTGTCATCGGTGTGCTTTGGGCGTATGTTGTGTTGGCCTTACCCTAGTTTTGTCTTCCAAGGTCTTTGTATACTCTTTTCCATGAAACCCTAATAGCGCTTACGTGGCAGATTTACGTTCTTGCCCTTACGCAGCAAATTTACTCTCTTGCCCTTCCGTGTGTCTTTACTTTCTTGCCCTTCCATATGGCCTTATTTTCTTGCACACTTAAACCTAGTTGACAACAATTACAACCCATACAAAGATGTGGGAACAACAATCTCCCCCTTTGTAATTGTTGGCAACACTCATAACAAAAGCCACTATGCAGCAATTTCAACTCTCCCTAAATATGCACTCACTCTTTCTTAACAGCTCCCCCTGCACTCTTGCTTCTCTCCCCCTTTGCCAACTAATTACAAATCTAAAAAACTTGCAAAGTGGAGATGGAGGATTCACCTGAACTTCAGGCTTGAGGAGGCATTTGCACAGATAGACTCAATCTGTGCTTTTCAAACAGCTCTGTAGATAGAGATTTAGTTAGATCTTATGTAGCCTCTTCAACAGATTTAGGTTGAACTTATGAGAGTAAAGCAGTAGCTCCCACAATTCTTCTTCTTGTTGTAACTCCTGCTGATGGGTCACCTATGATCTGATTTTCTTGATGAGCATGGTCCACGTTTTCTTTGGCTTTCCTTCTTGCATAGTCTTAGTTGCAAGAGGATCTCTTTCTTCATCAATCACATACAAGTTTCCAGCTGTTCTCTTCCCGGTTGCAACAGTATTGCCTTCTTTACTCTTTACCTGGCAACCTATTTTTGTGAATATTACCTTATGGTCTTTATTGCATAGTTTGTTAACAGATGCTAGATTATATCTGAGTCCTTCAATGTGCAGAACATCTTTTAGCTTTCCTCTTCCAATGTTTATTAACCCCTGACCATTGATGTTGAGTGAATCATCATTGCCAAACTTGACTCTGCCTTCTCTTGACTTGTTTAGCTTTGACAATTTACTCTTGTCTCCTGTCATGTGTGAAGTGCATCCACTGTCAAGGATTCACTGCTTATCCTTGTAGTTAGCTTTGAGTGTAATTTTAACTATATTAGCCACCTCCCTTTTAGCTTTATATTTCTTCTTTTGAACTAGCTGGAAGATAGCTTTCTCCTTTTTCTCAGCTTTGACTACACCGCTTGTTTTCACTGTGCCATTGAATGCCTTCTCCTTTTTCTGGTTTACCCTTGTCCGTTTCACACGTCCTTTGGCCGTATCAAATTTTTTTTCCCCTTTTTTGCCAGTCACTGTTCATCGGCCGTCCACCCTTGTTCTGCCGTCGGCTCTTTCTTTTTCCGTCTTTGGTTTTCTCTCCTTTGCTGTGTTGTCTGTTTGTCTCACGCCATCGCAAATCTGTTGTCAGCTCTTCCGGTGGTGTCTCTCTTTTTGTCCGTTTCATGATCTCAATTCTATTGATGGTTTCTCTCTCTTCGTTCAACCGAATCTCTCTCATCGTCCAGCCAAATCTATCTTACTGTCCAGTCGGATCTGATTTTGGCCGTATTGTCTCTTTTTTGTTCATCTACTTGGTCGTTCACCTCTTTGTCTCCTTCCCCTGTTTGGTTGTGTTTTCTCTCTCCTTCCCGTTAACTCCTTTGTTCTGGCCATATACCTCTTTTCTCTCTCTTCCAACGGCTGTCTCAATTTTTCTCTCTTTCTCTCGTGTTTTGCTGACCGTTGGTGTGCCGGTGGTGTGACGTTCCTTTGCCATCCACTCTCCTCTTTGGCCGTGTTGGATTTTCTCTCTTTCCCCTGTTCTGCCGTTGACTCACTTTGTTTGGCTGAATAGGACTTTGCTGTTTTGCTCTTCCAATCTGTCGTCTAGTCGTCTAACCCCTTCAGCCGTCTCTTTTTTTCTCTATTTTTGCCGATTGTATCTCTCTCTTCTATGGCCGTCTCTCGACCTCTGTTCTTCATTCAGCCTGGTCGTCTCCCCTTTCTCTCTCTCTCAACGGTTGTTCTTCGTTCAGCCCAACCGTTGACCATCTCCTCTTTCTCTCTCCCTCGATGGTTGATTTCTTGGTTACCTTCGGTTTCTCTCTCCTTTTGCCGGTGGTGCTTCGATTTACTCAAATTTCTTTTTCTCTTCTTCTTTCAACGAGGGCTACACCGATTTGCTCAATTTGCCGACCACTTCTTTTCTATTTTGCCGTCCCCTGTTATGTCGTTCTCTTGCCGTCGATGTGCTTTGGCCATATGTTGTGTTGGCCTTACCCTAATTTTGTCTTCCAAGGTCTTTGTATACTCTCTTCCATAAAACCCTAATAGAGCTTACGTGGCAGATTTACGTTCTTGCCCTTACGCAGTAAATTTACTCTCTTGCCCTTCCAAGTGGCTTTACCTTCTTGCCCTTCCATGTAGCTTTACTTTCTTGCACACTTAAACCTAGTTGACAACAATTACAACCAATATAAGGCTATGGAAACAACAAAAATGATAGGTATAAAATGACCTTCATAGTGCCATTTAGGCATTATAAATGGAATGTTATGCCTTTTGGATTAAAAAATACTTCTTCTGAATTTTAGAAGATTATGAATGAAATATTCAATACTTATACAACATTCATTCATGACTGTTTATATAAAGAAATTATCTTAAATAAAAATATAGATGATAATTATTTACAAAATTGGACTCATTCAACCTTTTCTCCTTCCCATGTTGATAAATAGGGAAGTTTTTTCTCAAAATGTGATTATGTGATTAGTATCACTAGAAGCATTACTTTTAACTTAGGGTTATAATGACTTTTTTCTATTACCACATGAGCTTATTAGTACTCATCAGTAGAAATACAAATTTATCTATATTGGAATGGTTTAAGTAGCCTTAAAATTGGCTTCAATAACTCAACAATTATTTATATGCATGATAAGAGGCATAATCACTTCCATGACTCCTTATTAAGAGTAATTGAATTTAGCTTAAGTGAAGGACCTATCTAGTTCTCTTACTTTCCTAATTTCACTCTTTCTTTACTAATCCTAATCTGAAATATATGTTATGTCTAGAAATTAGAACTAAAGGATTTGATATGATGCCTACTTTAAAGAATTTGATTTTGATTTACAAGATCCACCATAAGGTTGTAAATACCATAATTCTTGGTGTTAAAGAGATTCCCTTGCAATATGCCAATAAAGGAACAACAATTTTATTTTTGGCCAACAAGTTCGAAGCTAATGTTATGGCTTTAAGAACTATTACCTAGGATCGGGTTAAGTTACTTGAGAAATGGACATTGGAAAAGGCAATAAAACTTGTTAAATGGGTTCCAAGGAAACTTAAAGAAGTTATTGATATCATGATGTAGATATCAAAATTCAATTTATTTCACAAAGATCCATGAGGTTAAACCTTGAAAAGAATAGAAATATGTCATTTGATAGATATTCTCCCTTATCAATTCCTTTAGTGAAATTAGATGGCATCGACAAATAAGGGAACAAGTAAGTCAACCTTAATATAAGGTTGAATTTCCTCCCTCAATGTCTGCTTCAATGGTTAATGAACCACTTGATGAATCTTTTAGGCCAAGGTCTCCTTCTTTGTTTGATATGGGCTACCATAATGAAGATAGGACTATCTTTATTCTAGAAAGATATAATGAAATTGCAGAAAAAGTAAGCGAGTTATTTTAATCTCTCAAAAAACAATTAAAAGAAAATGATTCTTTATGACTCTAACGCCAAAAGAATAAGACATATCAATGGATGCTTATATTAAATATGTTAATGGCATTAGTAAATTCAATATATTTACTTATCTTGAAAAGGCATTTAATATTAAAAGAAAACCATTTCTTAAGTTTGATTCTCTTGATGCTTGGCCTTAAAAAGGCCTATTAGGAGTATTTGACAAAAAAGGATAAGAGGTTTAATAATGTGCACCCTCCATTATTTAATCTTTCTATCAAAATTGATGAGCAAGAGGTTGCCTTGTTATATAAAGCTAATGCAATAACTATTGCTGTTATACAACAAGACAACTATACTAATCTATTTCTTTAATCAGTTGGTTCCCAATTAACTTGAATTGAACAAAAAATTAAAGAAGTTGCATAGTAAAAGGAGATCACTCCTAAACCTTTGGTTAAACTAGAAGTAGAAAAAAGGATTTTATTTAAACCTTTATCATTAGAAAATATTAATTACAAAATGACAAAAAAATATTCTAATAAATTACAACTTGTTAATGAAATTGTCAAAAGGCTTCAAAAACTTGGTCCAAAAGACTAAGAAGCCTATGTATTAGAAACAAAATAGTTAAACCTGTCAAGGGAAAAGAGGAACAAATTAAATCTAATTCTAAAAATAAAGATTATGTTAATCAATTAAAAAAAATGTTCTTATTAAAACAATTGACAAAATCTTCTCCTTTTTATACAAAGGAATCATTAAAACTACAAGAAATGTTCTTATCAAAACATATTAATACAGAATTGCCTTCACCTTCTTATGAAAAGGAACCAATGAATAATTTCAAAATCACCTTTAATAAGGCACCCACAAAATTATATTATCCTTAACCAACTCTTTTTGCTTTGGTTTTAGAGGAATAAGCTGATTACAATTATGTAATGTATGATGGTAGTAGCATCATTAAATGGAATCTTGATGGTATAGGTAAACACTGCTGTTAGAACAAAAGACAACACTGATATAGAAATTGTCAAAATTATTACCAATGGCATTTTAGGACAACTTAAAGGCTAGTGGGATTTTTATCTTTCTAACAAGGCAAAACAACAAATCTTTTCAGTGGTTAAAACTAAATTAAGAGTTATACTCTCCAACAGTGTTAATATAGTGATTTATACAATTACCAATCATTTTATTGGTATAGTCACTCAATTAGTGGATAAGATTTACAAGCAACTCATTAATTTGAAATGCCTAAATTTATCCCAGTGTAGGTAGTATAAAGATGTCTTTTTCTCTAAAGTTTTTTTCTTAAGAAGATTGTTAGAATATTTTTTGGAAAGAAAAATTTCTTTTAGGGTTACCTACCTACCTTATTTGCTAAATGAGTTAAAGCTCAACTTAAAAGTCTTCATGCTAGTATTGTAAACCATGCTTGATATACCTATGGAGAACTAGTTGCTAAGGTAGTAACAGAAAAAGTTAGATTTTATAATGAAATAAAGCTGCATGAACAGCTACAAAAGGACAAAATTCAAGGAAAAAGGCTTTAAGAAGCTTTTGTAAACATATGGGTTATCCACCCACCCATTTCTTATTCTAAAAAGGATAAACAAAAGAGTATATACTCTCCTATTTATTATGAGGAAAAACAACAAACCTCAATTAAATCTGGGAAACCAAAAATAAGAGAAAATTGGGCCTAGTCTAAAAGGATTGTTGTTTGTTATAAATGTGGAAGAATAGGGCATTATTTTACAAAATGCCAAACAAAACAAAAAATTCAAAGTCTATCTATTAATGATGATTTCAAAATCTCATTAATGCATTTTTTTTATCAAATAATGATTATGGTAAATTTGATCTTGAAATTAAGGTTATTGAAGAAGATTCTTCTACCTCCTCAAACAATGAATGTTGTAGTGGTCAATGTGATCCCTACAAAGCTTTAATGTAAACAAAATGACTTATTAGTCTTAACAAGAGAAACTACTTTTATCTTAGATCTTATGGCTGAAATCTCAGATTCCAATGAAAAAAGAGCCAAGTCAGAAAGCCTTTTACATTTAAGCTTAGAAGAGAAAAATTATGGCTTAAAGGTCAACCTATAGAAGGATATAGTTTAAATGCACAGAATAACTACTAGAGATTAAAGTAACCTAAGATGCAAAAACTTAAAGCTAAAATTTCTACTTTAAAAGTAGAAATGCAACAGATTAAAGTAATAATCTCTATATTAGAAGAGACTATGTAAGGGTTGTGAGAAAATAATGTTCTCAATAAAACCCTACTTGAAGAATCTCTTTCAAAGAGATTGATTTCTTATCCTTCCTTAAAGGAAGAAGAAAATATTAAAAATTTTGAATATATTAATCTTGCTAATCAAGTTATTACTCAAAAGTAGCATACTCAAATTATGATAGTAATTAATAAAAGTATCGCTTCTTAGTAATTGCCTTAATTGACTCATGTGTAGATATAAATTATATTAATGAAGGGTTAATACCCTTAAAATATTATTGAAAAACAATAAAAGTGTTAAACACTGCTGATTAAAAGAAAATTGTTATTCAATACAAGTTATCTCAAGATGCTATCTGACATGAAGGAATATGCTTTGAAATTCCTTTTTTCATGGTTAAAAACCTATTTCAAGATGTAATTTTAAGTAATCCTTTTTTGTATATGTTGCCTATAAAAGAGATTAATAATTAGGGTTTTTTACGAAAATTAATGGAAAACTTATTAGCTTCAAATTCTTCTTTGCTTTTTAATACCAAGAAGTCATGTCCCACTAAGTAGAAGAAATCAAGATCAAACGAGCCAAGGAGGATCCTATTAAGGATGAAGATAATGGGAGACAAAGAGGATCTAATCAAGAATAAAGACAATGGAAGATAGCTTTTAATAAAGCTACTTTAAAAATGCAAAAGCTATTTTGTCCACATTGTTAAAGTTACTTTTATAGCTTTTACCTTTTTACTTTTACTTTAGTTGGTGTTAAGAATCTCTTTTGTAAAAGTAACTTTAGTCATGTGATCAACAAAGCATCCAATGCTAAAGTATCCTAGATGAGTTAAACCCTCAGAATCTTTCTATATAAGGTTAAGTGTGTAGAAGGGAGAAGCAAGTCTTAAAGGACACACTCTTAAAACATAACTTCTCTTAGAATTCTCTCTCCCTAGCAATATACTCTTCTCCTCTGTAACCAAAAGTGACATGTAAATAAAGCTTCAATTTTATGTAAGTTTATTTTCTTTTTCTTCTCCTTTTATTTGCTTTGGTGTGCTTAATTTAATATGTTTATATATATATATATGCATTTTATATGTGTTTACTTCCATGTGCATCCCTAGGAATGGTATTAGAGTTAAGCATTTGATTTAGAACTAAAAGGTAATGGTAGTAGTTGGTCTTAAGGGAAAAGTTGCATTGTCCTTAGGTAGGTGTAATCTATTGTTGACTATACCTTGATTAGGGATGACCCTTTCATTTTTCAGTTTTTGAATCTTTTGTTCTTCTTTTTTTCCCATAAATAGAGTGTGGAGAGGAGTCATAACTGTCAGTTGTCATACTTAGAGTGAAGTCACGTTGCCACTAGCTTATACTGCTAGGTAAACGTTAATGGATCGTTGCAAACCACGGTGGCTTTTTATAGTATTAGTAGTAGAAATTTTAATTTTTCTAATAAAAATAAAGAAATTATTGTAAATGAAAATATAGATAATAATTATATACAAAATTGGACGTTTTTAGCCTCTTCTCCTTCCCATGGTTACAAATAGCGATTTGTTTTTTCTCAAAATGCAACTATATGGTTAATACCACTAAAAATCTGCTACCCTTTACTCAAGGTTATAATGACTTCTTTTTGTTACCATGAGAGCTTATGAGTTCTCATCAGCATAAATACAAATTCATCCATATTGGAATGGTTCAAGTAGCCTTAAAATTGGTTATAAGACCTTATTATAAGTAATTGAATCTAGCTTAAGTGAAGCACTTATCTGGTTTTCTTGCTTTCATAATTTCACTCTTTCATTGTCTAATCCTAATCTAATGTATGCATTATGTCTAGATATTAAAATTAGAGGATTTGTTCATAATTTCACTCTTTCATTATCTAATCCTAATCTAATGCATGCATTATGTCTAGATATTAAAATTAGATGATTTGATAGGATGCTTACTTTAGAGAATTTGATTTTGATTTATAGGATCCACTATAAGGTTATAAATACCACAATTCCTACCATTAAGGAGATCCCATCACAATATGCTAATAAAAGAACAACTACTTTATTTTTAATAGGTCTAAAGCTAATGTTATAGCTCTAAGAATTATAACTTAGGATCAAGTTAAGTTAACTAAGAAATGGAAATTGGAAAATGCAATAGAACCTGTTAAATAGGTTCCAATGCAACTCGAAAAAATTTTAAATATCATAATGGAGATGTCAAAATCTAATTTGCTCCACAAAGAACCATGAGCTTAAACCTTAACAATTCACAAAAAATCTATAAGGTTAAACCTTGAAAAGAATAGAAATATGCCATCTGGTGGATATTCCACCTCATTAATTCCTTTAATAGAATTATATGGCATTAGATAAACAAGGAAACAAGTAAATCAACCTCAATATAAGGTTGAATTTCCTCCCTCAAACGTCTAGTTTAGTGGTAAATGAACCATTTAATAAATCTTTTAGACCAAGGTCTCCTTCTTTGTCAGATATAGCCTACCATGATGAAGGTAGGAGTATCTTTGTTCTAGAAAGATAAAATGAAATAGAAGAAAAAGTGAGAGAGCTATTTTACTCTCCTAAGAATGCAATTAAAAAAAAATCATTCTTTATGATTCTAATGCCAAAAGAATAACATAAATGGGTGGATGCTCATATTAAATATGTTAATGGCATCAATAGAGCCATTAATATATTGACTTATCCTGAAAAGGCATTTAGAATCAAAAGAAAACCATTTCCTAAGTTTGATTCTCTTAATGAATGCTTGGTCTTAGGAAAGGCCTATCAAAAGTATTTGACAAAAAAGGGTAAGAGGTTTAATAGTGTACACCCTCCACCATTTAATCTTTTTATCAAAATTGATGAGCAACAGGTTATAACCTCGCCATATAAAGTTGATGCAACAACTAATGCTATCATATTGTAGGGCAACTATACCAAGCTTGGTTCTTAGTTGACCAAAATTGAACAAAAAATTAAAGAAGTTGCATAGCAAAAGGAGATCACTCTTAAACCTCTGGTTAAACTAGAAATAGAAAAAGGAATTTTATTTAAACCCCTATCATCAAAACATATTAATTATAAAATGATAGAAAAAGCTTATGATAAATCAAAACTTGTTGATAATGTTGTCAAAAGGCTTCAAAAGTGTAGTCTAAAAGACAATGAAGCATAAGGTTACCAAGGTAAAGAAGTAAATCAAGTCCAAATGGTCTAAATCTAGTTTAGCTTTTAGTTATACATGGAAGGCAACTTTGAAAGACATCGAATCAACCTTAAAGTCAAAAGAAAATGCAAAGTCAAAGGATTTGGTGATTGTTGTTTTAAAAGGTAAAATTGAAACCAAATCTTCTTCTAAATCTCATGATATTAAGTGCTTTAAGTGTCAAGGGCATGGACATATTGCTTCTCAATGTCCAAATAAAAGAGACATGATCATGTTGGAGAATGATGACATAGAAGTATTAGTTTAAGTTATAATGACATACTGCCATTGAAGGATTGTTCTGATGTTGAGGTTAAAGAACCTATTCATAGAGATATGCTAGTTGGAGAATATGCTAGTTTGTGACTAAGAGGGGGGGTGAATCAGTATCACCACAATTCGCAATTCGTAGGTAAGTGAATAACTTCAATCTCTTCTTAAAAGTGAACTCTTTCTCAGACTCGATTAAGGTAGATTTATTGCTACCTACTAATCACAATAGTCCCCAAAGTCACCTTTCAGACACCTTGCCTAATAGACAATACGAATGTTCTTGTTTAGGTCTTCATTAGGTTATAAGTTAGCTGATACTTTAACTACGTTCACAACTCAATTCAAAGCACAGAACGTAAAGCAAATTAAGGACACACGAGATTTATGTGGTTCCGTCAACGTGACGTACATCCACGGTGGTAGGGACTCTCCCTCTACTGAGACTATCCACTATACTTGTAAATACAGGTTATAATGGATGTCTTTAATTCTCTGCTCCTTTCACTATTGCAATTACTAAGCAAGTACAATACAAAGAGTGTCACTTACTGTGTCTACCCTTCTTCTAACTTGTCTTGCCTCTGTTGAATTGAAAGGCTGCTCCACTACTGCTTAGAAGTTCACCACAACGCTTTTTAACATCTCTTAAAAAAGTCTGGAAATACGTTGAGTTTAATGCTTCGCCGAATTCCTTCTCTACGTTGTCTCACATAATTCCTGCTTTCACCATCTTACGGTCTCACTCATCTCCTTGTCTCACGATCTCACTATCTCACAGCTCGCCTGTCCGTTTCGCTCTCTCTTGCTGTCCAGCCGGATTTCTCTCTCTTCTCGCCGGATTTCTCTCTCTTACTGCCGGATTTCTCTCTCTTACCGTCCAGCTCCTTTTCTCTCTCTTAAACCTTTGTTCTCCATTTAGCCCCCTTATTCTGTCGTCACTTTTCTTCCTGCCAACGGTCTCCGTTCTGGCCATGTATGATTTTTCTCCTTCTTTTCTCTCTCTTCCTCTGTTCTGCCATCGGCTCACTTGGTTGGTCGAATCGGTTTTCTTTCTCTCCTTCCCGTCGACTCCTTTGGTCTGGTAGTCGGGTTTCTCTCTCTCCTTCCCGTCAATTTGCTCCGATTTGCTCAATTTCCAACCTGCCTCTGTTCTTCCAATGACGGCTTCTCTATCTTCTTTGAGTGTATTTTGGGCGTATCGGTGGTGTCCGGTTTTCTCCCCTTTTTGGTCCTCTTTTCTCCTTCGCCCGACGACGGCTCCAATTTGGCCGTATATATATTTTTCTCTTTTTCTCTCCTTCGTCCGACGAATCGTTTTCTCTCTCTTCTTCTTTTCAGATGACGGCTACAATTTTCTTTTTCTCTTCTTCTTCCCGTCAATGGCTCTTCTCTCTCTTCCAAGTGTTTTCTCTCTCTTTGTCCGACGGCTACTCCTCTTCTCCCTTTTTCACTCTCTTCGTCCGTCGGCTACTGTTCACACGACGGCTGCACTGTTTCTCGATAGCTACTATTCACACGACGACTACTCTTTTCTTTTGCAGGTGGTGTTCGTCTATATAGGGTTTGGTGTTTTACCATGTATTAAATTGTGTTGGCCTTCCCTCTTGTGTTTTTCCATGTATTTAATTGTGTTGGCCTTTCTTGTCTCCTTGGTTGAATGGTTTCTCTTGTGTTTTCCGAACTCACTCTTTGTGTTTATGCCGTTCACCCTCTCTTCTTGCTATGTATGCAATTGTGTTGGCCTTGCCCTATTTTTGTCTTCCAACGTCTTTATATATCTCTTCCATGAAACCCTAATAGGGCTTACGTGGCAGATTTACGTTCTTGCCCTTATGCGACGGATTTACGTTCTTGCCCTTACGCGGCGGATTTACGTTCTTGCCCTTCCATGTGGATTTACCTTCTTACCCTTCCATGTGGCTTTACTTTCTTGCACACTTAAACCTAGTTGACAACAATTACAATCCATACAAGGCTGTGGGAACAATAGAATAACATGAGCACATTTTCTATATAAGTTACCACGTTAAAAACAAAGAGTTTAAAGATTTATTCCCTCAAGAGATTCCCCATGAATTACCCTTTTTAAGAGGAATTGAGCACTAAATAGAATTTATATCTAGTATTATACCAAACCAACTTACTTATAAAGCTAATGTTGAGGAAACTAAGAAGTTACAAAAGTAAGTGGATAAGTTGGTGTAAAAGGGATTTGTAAGGGAAAGTCTTAGCCCATGCTTGGTTCTTGTCATCCTATTCACAAAGAAAGATGGAACATGATGCATATGTGTGGATTGTCAAGCCATTAATAAGATCATTGTAAAGTATAAACATCCTATCCCTAGATTAGATGATATGCTTGATAAGTTGCATGGTTTATATATGTTTTCAGAAATTGATTTAAAGAATGGCTATTATCAAATTTGTATGAAAGAGGGAAATGAATAGAAAACAACATTTAAAATTAAATATGGATTGTATAAGTGGTTAGTAATGCCTTTTGGATTAACTAATGCACTCACTACATTTATGCGATTAATGAATCATGTCTTGCATGCTTTTATAAGGAAATTTGTAGTAGTTTACTTTAATGATATTTTAGTTTATAACAAAAATTTGGATACACATGTGAAACACTTGTATGTTATGTTTAATATGTTAAGAGAGAACTAATTGGATGCTAATCTTAAAAATTTTACATTTTGCATGGAATTCGTTTTATTTCTTAGCTATGTTATTAGTTCAAAAGGTATTACTATGGATAAGGAGAAGGAAAAGGCGATAAGGGATTAGCCTACACTTAAGAATGCAAACAAGGTAAGAAGTTTTCATGGTTTAGCATGTTTTTATCAAAGGTTTTGTTAAGAATTTTATTTCCATTGTTGCACCTTTGAACAAACTTGTTAAAAAAATGTTGTTTTTAAGTGAAATGTTGTGTATGATTGAGCTTTCAGTACCTTGAAAGAAAAGCTTACAAATGCACTTTTGTTATACTTGCCTAACTTTGATAAAGCTTTTGAGGTACAATATGATGCATCTAGAATAGGAATAGGGGTTGTTTTGATGAGAGATTCCAAACCAATTACTTATTTTAGTGAAAGGCTAAGTGGGGCATCCTTGGATTGTTTTACTTATGACAAGCAACTTTATGTATTAATACAAACTCTTCAAACATGGTAGCATTATTTATGGCTGAGGGAATTTATTATTTATTCTAATCATAGGAGCTTAAAGTTCTTGAAATTCTAAGGTAAGCTTAATAAAAGACATACTAAGTGACTAGATTTTATAGAAATGTTTGCTTAGATGATCAAGTACAAACATGGAAAGGAAAATGTTGTTGCTGATGCATTTTCCAAGAGATACACATTGCTTACTTCTTTGGAAACTAAGTTACTTGGTTTGGAATTATTTAAGGGCTTATATGCTAATGATTCTAATTTTGGCCAAGTATGGAATGCAAGTGATGAGTGTGCATTTGGGAATTTTTATAGGCATGAAGGATTTCTATTTAAGAGAGATAAATTATGTGTACCTATGTGCTTTATTCATGAATTGCTAGTTAGGAAAACTCACAAGTGTGGTGGATGGAGCACTTTGGTATGCAAAAGACTCTAAATATATTGCATGAGTATTTTTATTTGCCTAATATGAAGGAAGATGTGTAAGTTGTTTATGATAAGTGCATTATGTATAGGCAAGCAAAGGCTAAAGTTGAACTGCATGGCTTTTATACACCTTTACCTATTCTTAACCAACATTAAACTTATATTTTTATGGACTTTGTCTTAATTACCAAGGTCTTAAAGTGGTAAGGACAACTTATTTGTTGTTATAGATAGGTTTAGCAAAATGACTTATTTTGTTGCATGTTCTAAAACCATTAATGCAACATATATTGCTAATTTGTCTTTTAAGGAAGGTTTAGAATGTCTATCCTTTCTCTAGATGTCCTAGGAAATTCTAGAGCAAATCTAAAGGCAATTTCAAGAGTAATAACTCTTTTCTTAATTCCTTGAGCTACTAGATTAAAGGTTCTCACTTTAAAGATTACCTTCTTTTGATTCTCTGTAAAATAGTCTTAAGGCTATAACCTTGACTAGGTTCAGCTATGTCATTTCTTACTTGCTTACTCTTTATCAATTGCAAGTAAGTATCTAGTTGCCTTCTCTTTTCACATGGATTTAGAATTTTATCAATAAGATCCAGCATCATATTTTCTTCCTTTGTTAAGACTAATAAGTCCGTACTTTTGATAAAGCTTTATAATAATTAATTTCTCATTCAGAGTCTAATTTTGAATTAGACCTATCAAAGATTAACTTTGAGCGGTAATTAACCACATTAATCTCCATATCTTCACTATTCATCAGAAAGGAAAATATGTAGTAATGACCTTTTAAGATCTTCATTAGTAAATAGTTGTATATTTCTTTTCACGTGGCATTTACTAGAATAATATCCAATTTTGTCACGCTTGTAACAAATTGCCTTTTGATTTTTCTTTACAAGTTTTACTTGTCTTTTTTCTTTGGGTAAATAACTTATCATTTTCTTTTTTGGCTTTTCATAAAAAGCATTTTTTGCTCTACCTTCAATAAAAGATAGTTTCTTTTTTTCTTTTTTTTTTCTTTTGCTAAAATGATAACAAATAGGGGGATAACTCATCTGCTTATAGAAATCTCTTTGGACTCTTTTGTCCTAAGATTTTTCCTTTTACAATTTTTATGTAACTTAATATCATTACATAGCATTTTGCCCTTAACATCTACCTCAATTACTAACTCACTATAATTACATTAATCATATCTAATGATCTCTTGGTGATAGGCTTTAAACCTCCTCCTTCTACCATGCTATTAGCCACCTTTACTTTAAGGCAAAAAGTCACCATTGAGTATATGCTATCCCTAACACCATCTGATTCATCATTGACATCAATTACTTGTCCTCCTCATTTGGTTATCAAACCTCCAAGGTAAGACCCAAATCATCTGCTAGCCAAAAGGTTTAAGCAAGTGGTCAAAAGAAGAATTGGTGAAATCTAAGAGTACAAAGCCACCATCATTTTCATTAAAGACATGTTTTATGCCCTTATCATCTTTGACGACTTCACCACCAAATCCATCACTACAAATAGCAACTATACAAGGTTAATCATCTTTCTAACTTAGTTGATGCATCATAATTCTATAGTTTGCATTTTAGAACTTTTCAAACTAAGGATGATTTTTATAAGTATAAGAAAAGAGATGTATATCTTAGTTAGCCATTGAATTTAAATTGTGTGGCTAAGTTTGAATTGAATGCTTTCTTGGTGGTTTTGCTTTCCAAAAATGGATTAGATTTGTCACTTTTAAAGAAGAATTTTACTCTGAGATAAACAAGCACTTCTTCGCAAACATGGAAGTGAATATAAATTGCACTATGATCACTTCATATCTATATATGGAAAAGAAGTAAAAATGACTCTTAAAGTGATTGCAAACTACTTGAATTCTACTTAAATCTACTATTAAAAGGTATGATTCATAAAATGTAGGCAAGTTTAACGTTCAAAAGTAAATGAATATAATGTTTGAAGGATAGGCTAAGCTATGTGTAGAAAGTGACAACATCAAGAAATCCTTAAAGGCATTTTCCTCAACACTCAAGTCAAGGATCATATAAAGGATAATGGTTTGCAACATCAATTCTAGAAGTTGTAACTATAACTAATTTGACTTCCCCTAACATGTTCCTTCTAATTTACCTATTAAAGAATGAGAAATTTAATTTGCTAAAGCATATGATGCAAGAGATTGAGAAAGTGTAAAAGGAGCTTATTAAAAAATTCCTTTATGGAATGCATTTTGAGCTATTTGCTTTTAAAGCTTCTTGTACTTACTATTGGAAAGGCCCCATCTCATATCAACTTAAGTTAATTCATTAGTACTACTACCATCAAGCAAATGCATTTAGTGCAAAGTAAACATAAATGATCTGAAGTTCCCTACTTCACCCTAGGATCTACTAGTCTGTAATATTGAGAGGGGGGGTGAATCAGTATTACACCCCTTCTTTTAATTGATAGGTGAACAACTTCAAACTCTTCTCAGAAATGAACACTTTCTCAGATTCAACTAAGGTAGATCTTTTGTTACCTATTAGTCACAATAGTCCCCAAAGTTACCTTTCAGACACTTTGCCTATTAAACAGATTGGTTGTTCTTGATTAGGTCTTTTTTTAGGTTATGGGTTTTGAAGTTCCCTACTTCACCCTAGGATCTACTAGTCTGTAATATTGAGAGGGGGGTGAATTAGTATTACACCCCATCTTTTCAATTGATAGGTGAACAACTTCAAACTCTTCTCAGAAATGAACTCTTTCTCATATTCGACTAAGGTAGATCTATTGTTACCTACTAGTCACAATAGTCCCCAAAGTTACCTTTCAGACACCTCGCCTAATAAACGAATCGGTTGTTCTTGATTAGGTCTTTTTTTAGGTTATGGGTTTGATGATTATTTAGCTGCGTTCATAACTCAATTCAAAACACAGAATGTAAATCCAAAGCAAGGACACAAGAGATTTATATGGTTCCGTCAATGTGACGTACTCCACAGTGGTAGGGATTTTTCCTCTACCGAGACAATCCACTATACTTGAGAACACCAGTGTGGTATTCCCTATGATTACAATGGATGTCTTAATCTTTTACTCCTTTCACTATTGCAAATACAAAGCAATCACAATACAAAGAGTGTCACTTAATGTGTCTGCCCTTCTTCTAGCTTGTGTTGCCTCTGTTTGATTTGAATAGGCTACTTCACTACCTTTCTTGAAGATCACCATGCAACACACTTTGAACCCAAGTAGAAATTGCAGCCGCTGGTTGATTTTCTATCATCTGTACTTCCTTCCCAGTCTGCATCAGTGTATGCTTGTAGTTTTACAGAATCCATGGCAGAATACCACAAACCCATTTCCAGTGTCCCTTTGAGGTATCTTAGGATTCTTTTCACTGCCAACATATGAGTTTCCTTAGGATCAGCTTGGAATCTGCTGGCGATGCACACAGCTTGCATGAGATTAGGCCTTGATGTTGTAAGGTACAAAAGGCTCTCTATCATCTTCTTGTATTCTGTAGGGCTTGTACTCCTTCCTTCCTGATCTTTTGTTAACTTATAGCCTACTGTCATAGGGGTACTGATAGGTCTGCTATCCTCCATGCCAAACTTTTTCAACATCTCTTTGGCATATTTTGTCTGAGAAATAAAAATACCTTCTTCACACTGTTTTATTTGTAATCCAAGAAAGTAAGTCATTTCTCCAATCAATGACATCTCAAATTCCTTACTCATCTTCTGTGCAAATTCTTGGCATAGCTCAAAGTGATCCCCTCCAAAGATGATGTCATCTACATATACTATGATTATCAGTTGGCCTTTCTCTGAGTTGAACACATATAGGTTATTATCAACTGTTCCTTTTCTGAAGTTCAACCTTCTCAAACATGCATCCAACCTACTGTACCATGCTCTTGGGGCTTGTTTGAGGCCATACAAGGCTTTCTTCAACTTGCACACGTGTGTCTCATCCTTACTGATTTGTCCTCCATCAGGTTGTTCAATATACACTTCTTCTTTCAGGAGTCCATTCAAAAAGGCTGATTTCACATCCATCTAGTAAACTTTGTACCTCTTATGTGTTGCCAAAGCTAAGAACATTCTGATAGTTTCCAACCTTGCTACTGGTGCAAAAGTTTCATCAACATCTACTCCTTCTATTTAAGTGTAGCCTTTATAAACCAGCCTAGCCTTGTTCCTCACCGCCTTGCCATCTTCATTGTGTTTATTTCTAAACACCCATTTTGTTCCTATGACATTCTTGTTAGTGGGTCTTGGAACTAGCTCCCATGTTTCATTCTTCTCGATTTGATCCAGCTCCTCATTGATAGCTTTGACTCAGGCTTTGTCTTGTGCAGCCTCTTCAACAGATTTAGGTTCAATTTGTAAGAGTAAAGTAGTAACTCCCACAATTCTTCTTCTTATTATAACTCTTGCTGATGGGTCGCCTATGATTTGATTTCCTTAATGAGCACTGGTCCATGTTTTCTATGTCTTTCTCTCTTGCATAGTCTTAGTTGCAAGAGAATCTCTTTCTTCATCTTCAGACTCACTCTTTTTTAAGTCTGAACTTACTTCTTTTCCCTCTTCTTTATATTGGTCTGATTCTTCATCTATCTTGAAGTCGTCTTCTTCATTGTCCTCAGCTTCTCCATTATGCACTGTTTTCCAGTTTTCATTTATTCTCACATCACTGGAAGTGACCACGTTTCCCAGTTTATGCAGAAAAACTCTGTAACCTTTTGTCTTTGTTGAGTATCCCACAAAGATGCCTTCATCTGACCTAGCATGGAATTTTCCCAAGTTTTGCTCCTTGTTCTTCACAAAACATGGGCTGCCAACGATTCTAAGATACTTGGTTGTTGTCTTCTTCCCACTCCATAGCTCATATGAAGTCTTATTAGTATTGGGCCTTAGTAAAACTCTGTTCAGTAGGTGCACGGCTGTAAATGATACTTCTATCCAAAATCTTGTGTGAAACTTGGATTCCAGCAGGAGAGTTCTTGCCATTTCAACCACAGCTCCAGTTTTCCTCTCTACCACCCTGTTCTATTGAGGTGTTCTTGCTGCTGCCATCTAATGGTGAATTCCATGCTTCTCAAGGTAATCTTCAAAAGCTCCATTTGTGAATTTAGTGCCTTGATCTGACCTCAATACTTTGATCTTCTTTCCACTCTCATTTTCAGCCAATCTTTTGTATTTCTTGAAGCATTTCAAAACTTTTGACTTATGTTTAAGGTGCATGATGCAGGTCCTTCTGGAATAATCATCAACAAACAAGATGAAGTACCTCTCACCATTCAACCCTTTTGTTCTCATTAGCCCACACAAATCAGTATGTACAATGTTAAGCACTGCTTCAAAACTGAACTCTTTGGTCTTATATTGCTTTCTGAATTGTTTTCCTTTAGAGCATGCTGAGCAAACATACTCCCTCTCTCTCTTGAGGTCTGGAATGTCTCTGATTACATGAGTAGTGGTTAGCTTTCTCATGTTATTCTGTGTTAAGTGTCCCAGTCTCCTATGCCAGAGTTGATTTTCTTCTTCTTTTGTAAGTAAATAGCTATTTTTCTTGTCCTCATCAATCACATATAAATTTCCAGCTGTTCTCTTCCTGGCTGCAACAGTATTGTCTTCTTTACTCTTTACTTGGCAACCTATTTTTGTGAATATCACTTTATGATCTTCATTGCATAGTTGGCTAACAGATGTTAGATTATATCTGAGTCCTTCAACGTGGAGAACATCTTTCAGGTTTCCTTTTCCAATATTTACTGACCCTTGACCACTAATGTTAAGTGAATCATCATTGCCAAACTTGACTTTGCCTTTTCTTGACTTGTTCAGCTTTGATAATTTACTCTTGTCTCTTGTCATGTGTGAAGTGCATCCACTATCAAGGATCCACTGCTTATCCTTGTAGTCAGCCTTTAGTGCAATTTCAGCTATATTAGCCACCTCCTTTTTAACTTTATATTTCTTCTTTTGAACTGGCTTGAAGATAGTTTTCTCCTTTTTCTCAGCTTTAACTGTACCAATTGTTTTCACAGTGCCATCAAGTGCCTTCTCTTGCTCAGGGAGAAGTGTCATGCATCTCTTGGCATTATGGTTATCCTGCCCGCACCTTTCACACTGTTCCATGTCTACCAATACAGCAAACTTGTTCTTTGAAACCACTGGTTTGGGCTTCCACCAACAATCCTTGTTAGTGTGTCCTTGCCTTTTACAGTATATGCAAGAACTCACGACAGGTGTTCTCCTTTGAATTTTGTATTGTCTCTCCCTGTATGCAGCATTGAATCTTCTCAAGTTGGAGACGTATACTAGCCTTCTCCACCAGCATTTACTTGCCTTATAACCCCAAACTCCATAATAAAGGCAGTGACCTTGAAACTGCCTCTTCTTGGGTCTAATCACAGCTTGTTTTCCTTTGTTCAATACTTGCTATGTAGGCAAGGTTGCTAGCTTCTTTGCTTATGTGACTTTCATTTCAGTCACCTTCTTCTGTTCAACCGTAGCCCTTTGCTAGCTGACTTTCTTTTCTTCATTTTTGTTTGTAACCCTAGGTTGCTTCTTCAAATCTTCCTTATTTTCAACTATCTTCTCCTGAGTCACAGCTTTCTCTTTCAACTTATGTGGCAAAGCCTCATTATCTTTAGGCAATACAGCCTCAGATTGCTGCACTTTCTCTTCATTCTTCTTTTTTCTTGCAGAGCTTGTTTCTCCTATCATTTCAAGCTTTTGCAAGTTCTCTTCACTCCTTTTGAGTTGTTGCTGAAGTCTCAGCAACTCTATCTCCATTTCTTCAATTTTTGAAGTCCTTGAGCCAAGCTTCATTGTAAGGTCTTCACATATTTTGATCTGTTCTACAAATCTTCTCTTCAAGTCAATATGTTCAGCCTTTATTTCATCTTTTTGACTTTCTGCTTCCTCAAACTTTGCTTCAAATTGTTTTATATGGGCCTCCAACATTCTTATGGTTCTACCCCTTCTGATTATCTCTTTTAAAGCTGCTTCTGATTCAGCTTCAAGATCTGGTTCTTCTTCATCAATCTCCTCTTCCTCTTCAGAGGTTGAACTACCACATCGAGCTGATGCCATAAAGGCATGTTCATCTGATGAGTCTACATCTTCCTCCTCATCGGCTTCTTTTGTCTGGCTCACATAACTCTTGAATGAGCCTTTCTTCTTCTTCTATGGGTTAGCAGTCTTCTTGCTGGACTTCCTTAACTTAGATGATGGTCTTCTCCATTTTGAATTTTGCTCATCATCACCATCCTCATCTTCATCATCAAGTTTCACTTTACACTGAGAAGCAAAGTGTCCAGTCTGCCCACAACGATAACATCTCAAGGACAACTGTCCTTTTCCCTTCTTAGACCCCCTTTTGAATTTCCATGTGAAGTAAGCCAACACTTTACCTTCACTTTCTTCCTTATCACCATCATCATCCTCACTGGATGATTCTTCCTCTTCTCTTATCTTCAGGTGTCTCATAGCTTTGAATGCAACCTCCTTTGATAGCTTTGATGTTGAGGAGCTTTCAGTTGACTTTATTTTCATGTCATATGCAATGAAATTGCACTGGAGATCATGCAGTGACATAGAATTGAGATCTTTACTCTCCTCTATGGCTGCCACCTTTGAAGCAAACCTCTCAAGCAGAATTTTCAGAATTTTCTTCACAATAGATGAGTCCTTCTTGTTCTTCCCATGACTTCTAAGGTCATTTACAGCATTAATAACCCTGGTGAAGAACTCTTGGACTGTCTCATTCTTCTGCATTTTGAGGGATTCATATCCCTCCTTGAAAACTTGAAGCTTGGCCTCCTTCATTCTGCCATCACCTTCATAGACCTTCTGCAATCTGTCCCATATCTCGTTAGCAGATTTGCAATCCATAACTTTAGCATATTCAGTATCTGTCAATGTTGAAATGATGACATTTGAGGCCTTCCCATTGATCTCAAACTGCCTTAATTCCTCTGGGATTGGATCTCTACCTTCTTTTGGAGGCTCAAAACCCTCCTGTATAGATTTCACCACGTTCATGCCCATGGTTGTAAATATCACCTCCATTCTCGCTCTCCACATATGGTAGTTGATTCCATTAAGAATTGGAACGTTCTTGCTGTAAGTAGTGCTAGTGCTGGTACCGACATCCATTTCTCAGTATGTTGAACAAGTTAAAACTTTTGAAACCCTTCAAACTAGTACACCAAGCTGTTAAGCTTCAAACTGGTGAACTAGGCTCTGATACCAATTGAAGTTCCCTGCTTCACCCTAAGATCTACTAGTCTGTAATACTGAGAGGGGGGGTGAATTAGTATTACACCCCTTCTTTTTAATTGATAGGTGAACAACTTCAAACTCTTCTTAGAAATGAACTCTTTCTCATATTCAACTAAGGTAGATCTATTGTTACCTACTAGTCACAATAGTCCCTAAAGTTACCTTTCAGACACCTTGCTTATTAAATGGATTGGTTGTTCTTAATTAGGTCTTCTTTTAGGTTATGGGTTTGATGATTATTTAGCTGCATTCACAACTCAATTCAAAGCACAAAATGTAAATTCAAAGCAAGGACATAAGAGATTTACATGGTTCCGTCAATGTGACGTACTCCACGGTGGTAGAGTTTCTTCCTTTACCGAGACAATCCACTATACTTGAGAACACCAGTGTGGTATTCCCTATGATTACAATGGATGTCTTAATCTTCTACTCCTTTCACTATTGCAAATACAAAGCAATCACAATACAAAGAGTGTCATTTACTGTGTCTACCCTCCTTCTAGCTTGTGTTGCCTCTGTTTGATTTAAATAGGCTACTTCACTACCACTTGGAAGATCACCAAAACACTCTCTAACCTCTCTTGAAGAAATCTGGAAATACATTGAGTTCTCTTAAATGCTACACCGAATTTCTTCTTTAGGTTGTCTCACCCAACTCCTGGTCTCACTGTCTCACCGTCTCACAGCCTGCACTCATCCTTTAGGTATGTCGTTTCACGTCTCACGGCCTGCCACACACTATTGGTCTGTCGTTTCACGTCTCACGGACTGCTTCACACTTTTGGTCTGCCGTTTCACGTCTCTCAGCCTGCACCACCCTCCTGGTCTGCCGTTTCATGTCTCTTGGCCTGCACCACAATTTTGGTTTTGCTGGTTCACGTCTCTCGGCCTGCCTCACGTTTTTGGTCTAGCGTTTCACGTCTCTCGGCTTGCCTCACATTTCTGGTTTGTTGGTTCAAGTTTCTCGGCCTGCCTCACATTTTTGGTTTTGCTGGTTCACGTTTCTCGACCTACCTCATGTTTCTAGTCTTCTGGTTCACGTTTCTCGGCCTGCCTCATGTTTCTAGTTTTGTTGGTTCACGTTTCTCGGCCTACCTCACGTTTCTGGTCTGCTGGTTCATGTTTCTCGGCCTGTCTCACGTTTCTAGTTTTATTGGTTCACGTCTCTTGGCCTGCCTCACGTTTCTGGTCTGGCATTTCACGTCTCTTGGCCTGCCTCACGTTTCTGGTATGCTGGTTCACGTTTCTCGGCCTACCTCACATTTCTGGTTTTGCTAGTTCACGTCTCTTGGCTTGCCTCACGTTTCTGGTATGGCGTTTCACATCACACATTCTAGTCTGTTGTCTTCTCTTCCGGGTGGTCTCACAGATACCAGGTCTGCTGTCTTCTCTTTCGGGTGGTCTATTTCTAATTTCTTCTCTTGCAGGTGGTGTGTTTCTGGTTTTCTTCTCTTGCAAGTGGTGCGTTTATGGTTTTCTTTCCCAGTGGTGTATTTCACATTTTTTTCTCTTGCTCTACCAATTTATATACTCCCTTCTATGCAAACCTTAGTAGGGTTTACTAGAGCTATGGCGAAATTTCCTTTCTTGCCCCTCCATATGGCTTCATATTACTGTTCCATACAAAATTCAGCATTATCCTCCTTCTTAATTTATTTTTCTTGCTCTTTTCTTTCTACTGAAAACTCATCCCTTAAATGCTTGAATGAGCCACTTTTGCTTGCACGCTTAAATTTGGTTGACAACAATTACAACCCATACAAGACTGTAGGAATAACATGATCTACAACTTCAAGGGAACTAATATCAAGCTAAAATCCATCAAGTGCAACCCTTAAACAAACTAATTCTTCAACTCCTCCAACCTTTACTAATGTTGCTAAGACTTTGTAAAGTAAGGAATTGATAAGCTCAAGAAGAATTTAAATGGGCTTAAGGATGATATGGGTAAGATTAAGATGGAGTTATAGGACTTTATAAAGGAATCTTGCAATAGCTTTGCCTCTATCCTTGGACTAATGAAGAAAGAAAGTACATTTGAAAGGAACTCTAAGAAGAGGAAGTAATGAAGACTTGGCTTTAAAGGATGCCATAAGGGAAGAGAGATGAATGATTAATGAGACTTTGATTCATTACTCACCTTGCCCTTAATTAAATTAAACCTTCGATTTAATTTGATTGAACTCTTTCACCCCCCTCAAATGTATGAACATTTTGTCACTTCTTGATGACTATACCTTAATCTTTTACTTTGATACTAATGCTAAATGTTTACTTTGATATCTATGACTCCTAAATGTTTGCTCTGATACTATCCTTTACCTATACTTGATCGATCATTGATACTTAATCTTGTTTGATCTATTACTTGTTTAATCAATAGATGTTTATTAATTTAATTACATTAGCAAGAGGAAGGCCATACATTCAAGGGAAGTTATTGCATTTTTTTTATTCATCATCTAAAAGGGGGAGATTATTAAGACTAAAAGTAGGATGGTTGTGATCTCTAGGAAGATTACTAAGATTAGCGAGATCATGTATTATGCTCCATTAATATATGTTTTGATGTGTCACTTATATTTGATTGATATAATTACTTGTTAGGCAAGTATTTTTTTTATTTGGATAGTCATTATTTTTTATTTCTATGAAAAAATCTTTGAAATTCAAATTTAATTTGAGCTAAGAATGGTGCAAACACCATGTTCTTTGTCAAATCTCTATTTATAGAAAGGTATTAAGTGAGATTTTAAGTGATCTCAATGACAATAAAAAGAATTATGAATATTTAAAGTTGGTGAAAATTTAAAATCAATTAACCTATGGTATCAACCAATTAATTGGTAGATAAAAAAAGAGAAGCAAAAAAGAAATAGAGAATGTGGGTTGGTCAATGAGACTTATGGCTATAGTTGACTAAATATCAAACAAGTTGTACAGAGAAAAGAAATAAAGAATCTAGGTTAGTTGGTTGAACTTATGGTTGTGGTTGATTAAACATTAAAAAAGCTAAGAGAAAGGTTATAGAGAATCCAAGTCAATCAAACTAACTAATAGCTACGACTAACCAATCAAACTAAAGAGTTGAAAGTGCCTAAGTTAAAAAAGTTATAGAGATTTTGGATCAATTGACTAATCTAAGTGTTATAGTTGATTGATACATTAGAGAAAGTTTCCTATTTAGGAAATTAATTTTCTTTATTAAAAGGAATCAATCTCCAATAACTTATTTGTTGTGTTAATCTATAAAAGGGTTATATAACTCTTTTGCAAAGTGTGGAAAAGGTATAGGTGAAAAAGTAAAAATAAGGCTTTGAGAATTTGTATTGTGCTTAGTGTGAAAAATCAAAAAAAAAAAAAAAAGAAAAGAGAAAGAGAAATCAAGAGCAAGAGTTTTAGAGTGAAAAGTTGAGATTGTGAAAGACTAAGTATACTCTAAAGAAAAGCATTAAAGTGTGAGTCTTTTAAGTTGTGATGAACTATTGGTTCTTGTAAAGTTTTATAGAACCTTTGTTGTGGCTTATGTCAAAGTAACATAGTGTAAAGGGTTATATTCTCCTTGTAAAAAAAGAAAAATTTAGTGAAGGTAAACTCTCAAAGGATGAATCATGAGAAGTAAACATAGGTTCTTGATTTCAGCTAAACTACTATAAATCACTATGCAAGTTATTTTTTCTCTTATCTTATTTACTTTTAGTTATTCACATTGCTTACTTTGTTATTCTTATTAGTTATCTTGTTATTACTCTTTAAAGTTGGAATTAAGTATGGGTAAATAATCAAATTAAATATACTTAATTCATCTTCCTTCTTAGGTTGTTTTAAGGACCAATGTAGGAATTTTTCCAATCAATGCAACCACCTTCCAATGTTAAATTCAAACAATCTGCAATCATTTTAAGGTTAATCATCACTTCTTTCCATACAATAATAAGTGATCATAGTGCAATTCTTTTTTCACTTCCATGCAGAGAAGTACTTTAGCATTTTAATATAAAATTCACACCTAAAAGTGATACATCTAATCCACTTATAAAAAATTAATCCATCTAAGATTCATTCTTTTCAAACTCAATAACATAATCCATATTTAATAGTCTTTTGGGATACATAGTCCATTTCTTAAATTTGTAAAAAACATCTTTAATTTTAGAGGTTCTATAATGAAAGTTATAGTACATCAATGAATCAAAAAGCTTAAAAGATAATAAACCTCTTATAGTTACTATTTGAGGTGGTGAAGTTATAGGTGGTGCTGTTTAAGATGATGAAGTGTCAAGGATGTCTCTAATAAGGGTGGTATTAGCTTAACACTTTTCAATTTCTCACCCATCTTCCTCTTCAGAATTAACTTTATTATTTTTTTTTTTGGAGGTTGATTGAGGTCTTTCCTTGGAGGCTTTACAAAAGGAGAAGGAGGAACATGAGGAATCAATGATAAGGATCTAGATGGTATGGGTGATGATGTAAACTCAATAGTGACTCTTGGCTTGGGTATTGAGGTTACTAGCAACATGGAAGAGGGAGGAGAAATTGCAGTAGTGCTTTTTGTTCTTAAGGAAACTAAACTCAAATTTCTTGCTTTAAGCTTTCCTTTCTTTTAACTAGATCTAGATATTGGTGCCATTGGTGATGAGTTGAGAGACTGATGTTTTTAGAGTGATGATTTTAATGGATTTAATAGAAATTTGTAGATCAATGGTTTAAATTCAAAAAAGAAAAGGATTTTTCTATCAATGAGGGAGTTTCATATTCCAAGAAAGGAAAAGGGGAAATAAGGCTTTTAAAATGGCATTAATTGATTGGTATATGTCATGGATTAACTACTCATAGTGGTCAACCTATACTTTTGGTTTGATTGATTCATCTTGTTAGGATAGAAATGCTGACTTTCATTCCTTTAAGTTCAAATCATTCAAACTAGGATGCAACAAATAAATCAAACATGTAAACAAATATTATCACACCTTCAATTACATAGAAACATTCAAATGGCAACAATCACATAATTAAAAGATCATTTTATCACAACATGCCCAATCTTTCTCTAATGGTCACAAACTTTTATTCAAGTTTTTGGTAAAGATATTGGTTGATTGATAATTAGTGTTCACAAACCTCCTGACAAATCTTCCTTGAACACATGATTATTAATGGTATGTTACATAAAGTTAATGTGTTTAGTCTAGGCATATTGTATAAGGTTCTTAATCATATTTATTGTATTTGTGTTATCATACTTGATAGGCACATAAGTGTAATACAATCTAAAGTCCTCTAAGGTTTATTTAATCTAAAGCAATTGAGTACAATAAGCTTCTACTACCATGTACTTTACTTTAGCCTTAAAAGGAGCAACTAAACCTTACTTTCTACTACACAATGAGACTAAGGTTTGGCCAAGTAATAGACATACATTTGTGGTACACTTCCTCTTAATTCTATTGTTAGCAAAGTTTAAGTCAAAGTAACCTACTAAATTAAAGGTGATCCCTTATAATACCAAAGTACTAAACTTATGGTTCCCTTCACATACCTAAACCATTTTTTTAAGGGCAACTAGGTGTGACTCTCTTAGGCTAAATTAAAAATTTTCACACAAACAAATAGCAAACATCAAATCTAGTCAACTAGTAGTAAGATAAAGAACACTGCCAAATACACCTTTATACTGCTTTCCATCTACAACCTTACTATATAGCATTATGGAAGTAGTAATTAGAGTGCAACAAGGTTTAGAATCATCTATGCCAAACTTCTTTAATAGCTTTTTTGCATACTTGGCTTGGTTGATGAAGATTTCATTATTTTTTTACATGATTTTGAGTCTAAGGAAGAAATTCAATTCACCTATCATACTAATCTCAAATTTTGTTTCCATATCACTAGCAAACTCTATGCATAATGCTCATTAATAACACCAAAAATGATATCATTAGCATAAATTTGAATAATTAACAAATCTTTATCTTTGATTTTGTAAAAAGAGTACCATCTACTTTACCTTTTATGTAATCTTTGTCAACCATGAAAGAGATTAATTTTTTATACCAAGCTCTTGTTGCTTGCTTTAAGCCATACAAAACTTTTGAAAACTTGTAAACATGATTTAGAAACTTTTTGCTTTGAAATCTAAGAGGTGCTTGATCAATATAGCCTTCCTTCTTAATGTGGTCTTTGAGGAATACACTCTTCACATCAATTTGGTATAACCTAAAACTCTTATGTGATGTAAATGCAATTGACATTCTAATGACCTTTAACCTAACAACTAAGGAAAAGGTCTCATTGTAATCAATGCTTTTTTCTTGATTATAGTTTTTTGGCAATTAACTTTGATTTGTTTCTCACAATTTAGCCACTTTCATCAAACTTATTTTTGAAAACCTACTTGGTTCTAATAATAGCATGATCACAACGTCTTGGTGCTAAAGTCCATACCTTATTTTGCTTAAACTAGTCAAGCTTATCTCTATTACATGCACCTAAGATTGATTAACCAATGTATCATCTACACATGTTGGTTCTCATTATGAAACAAGTGCTATAGAGCTTGTGTTCCAAGATGCAAATTAAGTTCTCAAAGGATCAAAAGGTTATTACTAATTTGATCTCAAAATGTCTTTCTAACATGCTTCCACTCATAAAGAATTCAGTGAAAAACACTATCAAGATTTCCATCTTTTGGAAGTTTAGTCTTATTCACTTCAATTTGTTGGCTTTGCTCCATATAAACATCATTAAAATATCATTATTGCCTTAATGATTCATTTGCCTTTTCCAAGCTTTTGTTTATACTTGCAAGGTTACCTAACTCATTTGTTCTAGGAGAGAAAAAGTCAGTTTCATCAAATGTAATAAACACAAACTCCTTTGCAATAAGAGACTTTTTGTTTGACACTGTACATGCCTTCCTACTAGAAGATTATCCCAAGAAGATACCTTCATTTACCTTAGAATCAAATGTACCTAGGCTATCTTTTGTGTTTATAATATAGCAATTGTAACCAAAAACTCATAATTGAAGTGACATGATATTCCTTTTTATTTTAAACTTGCTTACAAAATCTCTTAAAAGTTTTTAAGCATTCATTCTTGTGAGGTAAAAATGTAACCCATGCAAATTTATTATAATCATATGCAATGAAATATGCATATGACTTACCACCTAAACTAAAACACAAGTAGAACTAAACATGTCCACATGTAACAAATGCAAGAATCTAAACCTAGATATTTCCCTTTTGCTATTAAAAGAGCTTTTACTTTATTTACACATTTGACACACATCACACACATTATCTTTCTCAAATTTCACCTTTGGAAAACCTTTTAAAAGGTTATGTTGGTGGAATTTTGATAGTTGCTTCATGCTTATATGACCTAACATTTGATGTCTCATCTACGATTCTTTATTAATAAAGGTAAAACACTTTATATCTTTGTTAGCTAAAGTGCGTTAATCAATAATATAGATATTCCTTGACTACTTAGCAACAAAAAAGGAATTATGTGTTTTGGAAAGAGCAACATAACAAACATTTTGTTCAAGTGATATTTTATAGTCATTATCACATAATTGACTAATACTTAATAAATTGAACTTTAGTTTTTTAGCAAGTGAGATATTATTCATCATTATGAAATTTCCCTTACCTATCATGTCAATGCCAATAATCTTACTTTTGGCATTGTATCGAAACATTACCATTTCAACATCCATTTTCTTAAAGGAAATAAAACTCTCAATATTCCTTGTTATATGACTAAAGCAACCTTTATTTAGATACCGTTCATCTTTCTTTATATTTCTCTGAAAATATAGTTGTAAATAATTTATTTACATTTAGGTCCCAAATTTTCTAAGGTCCTTGAGTAGCTTTGGTGCCTTTAACACCTATATGAAAATAACCACCCAAACTTAACCTTAAATTGCACAAATGTTGCATGTTACCATAATCACCAAAAAATATAGCATTTAACATGATCTTTAGCATGGTATTTATAAGCTTAAGTATCCTATCTATCATGATCATGTCATCCATCTAAGAATGCACATGCTTATGAGATGCTCTAAGCTTTTGTGTATGTCTTGTGTATATAATCATGTGATACTTTTTTACCATGTTATAATGCATAAGCATTCTTATATGATGTGCTATTAGATGCTTGTGCACATATGTGAGCATAAACTATTTTACCTTAAGAAGCTTTAAGTTAATATGTATGAGACAGAGAACTCAAATTATCCTTCTCACTTTGAGACTTTTAAGAGTTAAGTTGTATGTTTAGTTTGTCTTTGGTTTGAGCAAAATTAAAGAGACACACTTGAAACTTAGATGCTTTTTTCTTAAGATGAATATTTTCATTCAAAAGCTTCATGAGCCTTTCCTTTATTATAAATTTTATCTAGCTCACTATTTTTCTTAGTGAGTGACTTAACCTTATCTTTTAGAGATTGCATCAGCTCATCCAAGCCCAAGGTGTTTACGTCCTTGGATTCAATGATCATGATTGCCATAGGGTTCCAACACTTTGGAAGTAATCTCAATATCTTTTTCATAATATCATTAGATATATGTCCTTTCGAAGGTTTTTGAGTAGATTAATAATGTTGGTAAATCTTTTATACATCCCAAAGATTGTTACCATGCTCTTCATCTTAAAAATCTCATACTCATGCATGATCAAATAGATCTTCGTGTTTTATACTTATGTTATACCTTTATAAATAATTTTAAGCTTATTCCATATCTTCTTTGCCATCTTACATAAAGAAACTTGGTTATATTCACTAACACTTAAACAACAATAAAGCATGTAGATAGCATTGAGTAGAGGGTTTTCAATATCTTGTCATTGTTAGTGGACTTACTCTTTTGCCCACTAATGCTTGTTTTGGGGGCATTTTAAGGATCATTTTCAGCTATTTCCAAAAGTTTATTGTTATAAATTGGATATATATTGTCATTTGTCTTTTTAGTAGTTATATTTGGTACCATCAAAGAGAATATTTCAACCTTTAACATGAAACATGGGTGTAAGAAATGTTGTGGATTAGCTTTAAGAGATTAGGCATGTGAAATAAAGATTAAGCTTTAAAACCACTTATTAGTCCTTGTTAAGCCCATTTTTTATGACTAATGTTGGATTTGTTGTCAACAACATCTCATATAATTGTTCATGTTGATGTGATGTTTTGAATGCTGATGAGATGCAAAGAGGATATTAGGCAAAATCATTAATGGTAGGTCAATCCTGAAGTCAATAAGTCAATGTTAATTATTGACCTTAAATTTTAGGGGTTAAGGTTGACTATTAACCCTTAACCATTGACCTTAAATTTTAAAAATTGAATATGGCCACTAATTGTAGCACAATCTTTGGGAATCAATACTGGCCGTTGATGAATGTGCAACCCTAATCTCAAGGCTTTATAAATAACCTTATGCACCTTGTAAGACAAATGTGTGTGCTATAGAATTTTAAGAGAGAACGACAAACCTAAAGGCAACCACAAGGAGAGATGAACGGTAAAAAGAAAGGTAGCCACCCAAAAGAGAGTGACCAGCTAAGGCAAAGAAGGCAGCCACCAAAGTGAGAGTAGCTAGCCAAGGAGGGTGCAGCAACAGCCGAGCAAGAGAGTTGCAGCTAAGGAGAGGTGCAATCGGCCAATAGAGTTATAGCTAAGAGAGGTGCAACACCGAGGAGAGTGCAGCAGCAGCCAGCCAAAGAAGAAATGATAGCAACCACTAAAGAAAGAGGCAGCCACACTAACTGAAGAAGGAGGTGCAACAGTTAGCAACCACACCAAACCAACAGGGGAGACATGTAGTAGCCACACCAAATCAAAGGAGAGGGCTTGTAACAGCCACACCAAACTAGAGGAGAAAGTGCGCAATAGCCATACCAAATCAAAAGAGAGGGCTTACAGCAGCCACACTAAACCAAAGGAGAAGGTGTGCAGCAGCTACACTAAACCAGAGGAGAAGGTGTGCAACAACCACACCAAACCAGAGGAGAGGGCATACAGCAGCCACACCAAGAAGAGGGTGAATTAGTCTTTAAGGCACACTCAATCCTAACTCCCAAGAGAGATAAAAAAATAATCAATAACAAATAATAAAGCAAGTAATTAAACAATTGAAAATAAAGACAGATAAAGGAAGAGAAAAAGTGTACACAATGATTTATAAGACTTCAACCCAAATTGGAAACCTATATTCACTCATCAAAGTTCCTACCTTGAGAGTTCAACTTTATTAACTTTTTCTTCTTTTATAAGGTAAAGACAACATTTTACACATTGGTTGCTAAAACCTTAATCACAAAAAAAAAAAGGCTTTAATGAAACTTTCATAGGAAACAATGATTCTTTAGTACTTAAAGACTCACACTTTATTTCTTTTCATTAAAGCACTTTTTCTCTTACACAATCTCAACTTTTCTTTCTTTGGAACTCTACTCTTGATTTCTCACTTTTTATCACGTTTCCCTATTATCTTTGGTTTTACACTAACTTTAATACAAAATATTTAAGATCATCCATAAAAGAGTTTCTTAAACTCTTTGATAGATTGAAAAATAAAAACTACTCATTAGATATTAATCTCTTTCCATCAAAATAATCAATTTCTAAAATAGAAAACTTTAACTTTGATGCATCAATCAATTATAGCACTTAAACTTGTTGATTGGTCCAAAATCTTTGCAACTTTTTAGTTGCTATGCTTTTAGCTCTTCAATCCCATTAGTTGCATATAGGCATGGTTCAAATAACTAACCTAAATCCTTTATAACCTTTTTGGTAATAAATCTTTAATTCTTTCAATTATCTTTGGTTAACCATAGCCATAGTTAGGTCAACTGGTCTAAAATTTCTATAACTTTTCTCTTCATACCTTGAAAACGTTTTTGGTGTTTGGTCAATTGTGGGAACTAGTTTGGTTGATTAGTCCAAGTTTCCTACTTCTTTTCTCTTTCATCAAGTTATTCAATTGACAGCATAAGTTAATCAATCTGAACTTTCTACTAACTTTGAATCTTCATGATTCTGTTGTTCCCACAGCCTTGTATGGGTTGTATTGTTGTCAGCTAGATTTAAGTGTGCAAGAAAGTAAAGCCATATGGAAGGGCAAGAAAGTAAAAGCCACATGGAAGGGCAAGAAAGTAAAAGCCACATGGAAGGGCAAGAACGTAAAACTGTCGCGTAAGCCCTATTAGGGTTTCATGGAGAAGAGTATATAATGGTCTTGGAAGACAAAGCTAGAGGGTGTCGGCAATATTGAGCATTCAGCAAACCTTGACAACCGACCAACCATAGAGAACACCAGACCCTACATGGAAGAACACCACCGGCAAGGGAGAAGAGAGAAAACCATCCAAAGGGAGTTGACAATTGAGCAAAACAGACAAAAACCTAAAGCAAAAACGTAGCCGTCGTCGGAAATTGAACAATATCGTCGGAAAATTGAACAGTGTCATCAGAAATTGAACAAAACGAAGAATGGCCAAATTGAGCAAATCAGAACAAACCGTGTGATGACAAGAGAGAGAAACCCGTGAGGAACGGCACACCATCAGCACACCAGTGGTCGGCGAGGAGACAACACGACAAAGAGGTAGAGAGAGAAACAAACGATCGAAAAAAAAGGACAAAACAGCGGCAAAGGGGACGGTAGAACAAAGAGTGGGTGAAAATCCGACACGGCCAAAGAGGAGAGTGGGCGGTGAGATAGATCTGGCTGGACGGTGAGAGAGATATGGCTGGACGAAGAGAGTGAAAACGAAGCCGACGGACGAAGAGAGAGAAAACACAACCAACGGACGAAGAGAGAGATGCCATTAGAAGAGCAGATAGCAGATCTGCGACGACATGAGACAAATGAACGACACGGCAAGGAGAGAACTACGAAATGGACAAAGAGAGAGACACCATCGGAGACGACCGTTGGAAAAGAGAGAAAAGAGGTATACGGCCAGAACAAAGGAGTCGATGGGAAGAAGAGTGACAGCTAGACAGAGCTGGAAGGCAAGACGAAGAAAAGTAGACCACCGACAGAAAAGGGAGGAAATCCGTGACGACCAAGTGGGTAAACGAAAAAGAGAAATCTGACGGTAAAAGAGAGAAATCCTGCTGGACATTAAGAGAGAGAGAAATGGACAGGCGAGCCATGAGACAGTGAGATCGTACAACAAGGAGACGGGTGAGATCGTAAGACGGTGAAAGCAAGAATTATGTGAGACAACGTAGAGAAGGAATTCGGCAAAGCATTGAACTCAACGTATTTCCAGACTTCTTCAAGAGAGGTTAGAGAGTGTTGCGGTGAACTTCTAAGCATTAGTGGAGTAGCCTTTCAATTCAATAGAGGCAAGACAAGCTAGAAGAAGGGTAGACATTGTAAGTGACACTCTTTTTACTGTACTTGCTTAGTAATTGCAATAGTGAAAAGAGCATAGGATTAAGACATCCATTGTAACTGGAATTCTCAAGTATAATGGATAGTCTCAATAAGGGAGAGTCCCTACCATCATGGATGTACGTCACGTTGACGGAACCATTTAAATCTCGTGTGTCCTTAACTTGCTTTACGTTCTGTGTTTTGAATTGAGTTGTGAATGCAGCTAAAGTATCAGCCAACCCATAACCTATCAAAGACCTAAACAAGAACATCCGAATTGTCTATTAAGCAAGGTGTCTGAAAGGTGACTTTGGGGACTATTGTGATTAGTACGTAGCAATAGATCTACCTTAGTCGAATCTGAGAAAGTGTTCGCTTTTAAGAAGAAGTTAAAGTTGTTCACTTACCTGCGAATTGTGAATTGTGGTGATACTGATTCACCCCCCTCTTAGTATCACAAACTAATAGATCCTAGGGAGAAGTCGGGAACTTCAATTGATATTAGAGCACAGGTTCACCAGTTTGAAGCTTAACAGCTTGGTGTACTAGTTTGAAGAGAACTAGAAGTTTGACTTGTTCAACATACTGAGAAATGGAAGCCGATACCAGCACGAGCACCACTTACGACAAGAAGGTTCCAATTTTCAACGGAACCAACTACCATATATAGAGAGCAAGAATGCAAGTGGTATTTGCAACTGTGGGCATGAACGTGGTGAATTGTGTACATGAGGGTTTTATGGCTTTGGAAGAAGGTAAAGACCCAACCCTAGAGGAGTTAAGGCAGTTTGAGATAAATGGGAAGACCTCAAATGTCATCATTTCAGCATTGACAGATGTTGAGTATGCTAAAGTTATGGATTGCAAATTTTCCAAGGAGATATGGGACAGATTGCAGAAAGTCTATGAAGGTGATGGGAAGAACAAGAAGGACTCATCGATTATGAAGAAAATTCTGAGAATTTTGCCTGAGAGGTTTGCCTCAAAGGTAGCAGCCATAGAGGAGAGTAAAGATCTCAATTCTATGTCTCTGCATGATCTCTAGTGCAATCTCATTGCATATGAGATGGGGATAAAGTCAGTTGAAAGCTCTGCAACAATGAAGGTATCAAAGGAGGCAGCTTTCAAAGCTATGAAACACTTGAAGATAAAAGAAGAGGAAGAATCATCCAGTGAGGATGATGATGAGGAGGAGAAGGAAAAAATTGAAGGTGAAGTATTGGCTTACTTCACAAGGAAATTCAAAAAGGGGTCTAAGAAGGGAAAAGGACAATTGTCCTTGAGATGTTATCGTTGTGGGTAGATTGGACACTTTGCTTCTCAGTGTAAAGTGAAACTTGATGATGAAGATGAGGATGGTGATGATGAGCAGAATTCAAGATGGAGAAGATCATCATTCAAATCAAAGAAGTCCAGTAAGAAGATTGCCAACCTATAGAGGAAGAAGAAAGGCTCATTCAAGAGTTATGTGAGTCAGACAAAAGAAGCTGATGAGAAGGAAGATGAAGACTCATCAGATGAGCATGTCTTTATGGCATCAGCACAAGGTGGTAACTCAACCTCTGAAGAGGAAGAGGAGGTTGATGAAGAAGAGCCAGATCTTAAAGCTGAGCTGAAAGTAGCTTCAAAGGAGATAATCAGAAGGGGTAAAACCATATAAAGGTTGGAGGCTCACATAAAACAAGTTGAAGCAAAGTCTGAGGAAGCTGAAAGTCAAAAGGATGAAATAAGGGTTAAACATATTGACTTGAAGAGAAGATTTGAAGAACAGATCAAAATATGTGAAGACCTTACTACAGAGCTTGGATCAAGGACTTCAACAATTGAAGAAATGGAGATGGAGTTGCCAAGACTTTAGCAACAACTCAAAAAGAGTGAGGAGAACTTGCAGAAGTTTAAAGTGGTAGAGAAACAAGCTCTGCAAGAGAAAAGAAGAATGAGACTTTGCCACAGAAGTTGAAAGAGAAGGCTGTGACTCAGGTGAAGATAACTGAAGAAGAGAAGACAGTTATCAAACCAAAGCCGAGGCCAAAAATGATGGATGTGGTTAAAGAGCAGCAGCCCATAGCTGCTACGTCTCAAAAAGAAAAGAAAGTCAGCCAGCAGAGGGCTACGACTGAACAAAAAAAGGAGAAGAAGGTGACTAAAATGAAAGTCACACAAGCAAAGAAGCCAGCTACTTTGCCTACAAAGTGATATTCACAAAAACAGGTTGCCAGGTAAAGAGTAAAGAAGGCAATACTGTTGCAGCTGGGAAGAGAACAGTTAGAAACTTGTATGTGATTAATGAAGAAAGAGATCCTCTTGCAACTAAGACTATGCAAGAAAGAAAGCCAAAGAAAATGTGGACCAATGCTTATCAAGAAAGTTAGATCATAGGTGACCCATCAGCAGAAGTTACAAGAAAAAGAAGAATTGTGGGAGCTACTGCTTTACTCTCACAAGTTAAACCTAAATCTGTTGAAGAGGCTACACAAGATCTAACTAAATCTCTGTCCACAGAGCTATTTGATAAGCACAGATTGAGTCTATCTATGCAAATGCCTCCTCAAGCTTGAAGTTCAGGTGAATCCTCCATCTCCACTTTGTGAGTTTTTCAGATTTGTAATTGGTTGGCAAAGGGGGAGAGAAGCAATAGTGCAGAGGGAGCCGTTAAGAAAGGGGGAGTGCATATTTAGGGGGAGTTGAAACTGCTGCATAGTGGCTTTTGTTATGAATGTTGCTAACAATTACAAAGGGGGAGATTGTTGTTCCCACAGCCTTGTATGGGTTGTAATTGTTGTCAACTAGATTTAAGTGTGCAAGAAAGTAAAGCCATATGGAAGGGCAAGAAAGTAAAAGCCACATGGAAGGGCAAGAACATAAAACTGCCGCGTAAGCCCTATTAGGGTTTCATGGAGAAGAGTATATAATGGTCTTGGAAGACAAAGCTAGAGGGTGTCGGCAATATTGAGCATTTAGCAAACCTTGACAACCGACCAACCAAAGAGAACACCAAACCCTACACGGAAGAACACCACCGACAAGGGAGAAGAGAGAAAACCGTCCAAAGGGAGTCGGCAATTGAGCAAAACAAACAAAAACCTAAAGCAAAAACGTAGCCGTCGTCGAAAATTGAACAGTATCATTGGAAAATTGAACAGTGTCGTTGGAAATTGAACAGAATGAAGAATGGCCAAATTGAGCAAATCGGAGCAAATCGTGTGACAACAAGAGAGAGAAACCCATGAGGAATGGCACACCACCGGCACACCAGCGGTTGGCAAGGAGACAACACGACAAAGATGTAGAGAGAGAAATAGACGATTGAAAAAAAAGACAAAACGGCGGCAAAGGGGACGGTAGAACGAAGAGCGGGTGAAAATTCGACAGGGCCAAAGAGGAGAGTGGATGGTGAGATAGATCTGGCTAGATGGTGAGAGAGATCCAGCTAGACAAAGAGAGAGAAAACGAAGCTGACGGATGAAGAGAGAGAAAACGCAGCTGACAAACAAAGAGAGAGACGCCACCGGAAGAGTAAACAGCAGATCTGTGACGGCGTGAGACAAATGACCGACACGGCAATGAGAGAACCGTGAAACGAACAAAGAGAGAGACACCACTGGAGATGCCCGTTGGAAGAGAGAGAAAAGAGGTATATGGCCAGAACAAAGGAGTTGACGAGAAGAAGAGTGACGGCTAGATGGGGCTGGATGACAGGACGAAGAAAAGCAGACCACCGGCAGAAAAGGAAGGAAATCCGTGACGGCCAAGTGGGTGAACGGAAAAGAGAAATCTAGTGGTAAGAGAGAGAAATCTGGCTAGACATCAAGAGAGAGAGAAACGGACAGGCGAGCCATGAGACAGTAAGATCGTGAGACAAGGAGACGAGTGAGACCGTAAGATGGTGAAAGCAAGAATTGTGTGAGACAATGTAGAGAAGGAATTTGGCGAAGCATTGAACTCAACGTATTTCCAAACTTCTTCAAGAGAGGTTAGAGAGCATTGCGGTGAACTTCTAAGCAGTAGTGGAGCAGCCTTTCAATTCAAAAGAGGCAAGACAAGCTAGAAGAAGGGTAGATACAGTAAGTGACACTCTTTGTATTGTACTTGCTTAGTAATTGCAATAGTGAAAGGAGCATAAGATTAAAACATCCATTGTAACTGGAATTCTCAAGTATAGTGGATAGTCTTAGTAAGGGAGAGTCCTTACGAACGTGGATGTACGTCACGTTGACGGAACCACAGAAATCTCGTGTGTCCTTAATTTGCTTTACATTCTGTGTTTTGAATTGAGTTGTGAACGCAGTTAAAGTATTAGCCAACCCATAACCTAACAAAAACCTAAACAAGAACATCCAAATTATCTATTAGGCAAGGTGTCTGAAAGGTGACTTTGGGGACTATTATGATTAGTAGGTAGCAATAGATCTACCTTAGTCAAATCTGAGAAAGAGTTCACTTTTAAGAAGAAGTTGAAGTTGTTCACTTACCTGCGAATTGTAAATTGTGGTGATACTGATTCACCCCCCCTCTCAATATCACAAACTAGTAGATCCTAGGGAGAAGTCGAGAACTTCAGATTCTTTCCTTTTTTACTTAAGATCACTTAATATCTCATTCACACCTTTCTAAAAAATAGAGAATTGACAAAAGGCAAGATCTTTGCAAGATTGTTAGCTTAATTTAAAATTCAAATATCAAATATGTAATTATAAAAAGAATGAATTAAAATAATATCTTCCTAAATAAAGTTCACATACTTGTCAATCAAAAATATAAAAAAATAATTCAAATAAATTGACATTAATCAAGCATCAAAGACATGTCAAAGCATAAAGGGATAATATATAACACATGATCCCAACTTATCATTCAAAAACTTGTCATCATTAAAGGTATCATAGTCAGAGGTTACCTCATCTTCCATTGCTATGAATGCTAAGTTGACTTTAATATCATTAAGATCATATTTTGAGTCACTTAAGTCATCCTAAGTAGCTTTATAGGCCTTATTTGTAAGATTCTTATCCTTCTTATTATTATCAAGACAATTTAAGGCATTATGACCAAGTTTTGTTATAATTATAACAAATGAACTTATTCTTTTCATAGTTGCTCTTGAAGGATCTCATGCCACTTTGGTTCTTCTTTCTCTAAAGTTTTGTGACTCTCTTAGCCAACATGGCAAGCTCCTTTTCATCTTCTTGAGTGTATTGATCACTTTCTTCATCATCACATTCTTTAAGTAAGAAGGCTCTAAAAGCAAATTCTTTTTTCTTCTCAGTAACTTTCTTAGTGAAGGTTATCTCATGGGTTAGCTCATCCAAGCTTAAATGTTTAGATTATTAAATTCAAAGATTGCTATCACCTTAAAATTCAATACTTTAAAATGATTTCAATAGTTTCTTCACAAGTGCATTTGTTTAGATGGACTTTCCAAGGTTTTTAAGAGGATTGATGTTGTTGGTGAATTTTGTGTACATCTCTAAGATCATCTCATGGCTTTTCATCCCACAGAGCTTATACCCCCATATAAGCAAATTGATCTTTGTGTCTTTCACTTGTCAAATGCCTTCATGAATGACACTAAACTTGTCCCAAATCTCTTATACCATCTTGCATGAAAATAACTTGTTATATTTAGTAACACTTAAACTATAATAAAACATGTAATTAACTTTAAAGTTGAGAGTTTTGAATTTCTTTTCCTTGATGGTAGGCACACCTTTTCCCATTAGTGCTTATTTTTGGGCTTTCTTGGGATCATTATCAACTATTTCCCAAAGTTCATAGCCATAAGATTAGATATAAATGGTTATCTTGTCTTTACGATAGTTTTAGTTACTATCATCAAAGATAAGGGATCTGAGGATGATTCCACCTTCAACACGACATGTTATAGGTATTATAGATACCATAGATCAACTCTAAGAACTTAGACAATTAAAAGGGGAATAATTATGGTCTAATCAATTTGGTCACTTAACCCTCTCTCAATCCCAACTCTAAAGAGTGATAACAAGATAAAAAATAACAAACCAAAAATATGCAATATAAATAATTAAAATTAAAGAGAGATTAAAAAAAATGAAAAGTAAGCATAATGATTTATAGTGGTTCAACTTAAATTAAGAGCTTACATCCATTCCTTAAGGTTCCCCCCTTAATAGTTCGCTTTGTAAATCATTTTCTTCTTTTGCAAGAAAAAGACAACTCTTTATAAACTTAGACATCTTAACCTTGATCACAACAAAACTTTGTGAAAATATTCACAAGACCAATGGTTATTCACAACACTTAGTATGCAAAATTTGTACCTTTAGTAGGTAAAAATCTAACATTTCATCATTCTGATCTTTGTTACCTATTTCACATTTTCATTAACTTAAAGATTTAGATTAGAAAAGTGGTCTTTAGTGAAGTTATAGTAGGTATTTCAAATTTTTTAGATTGAGGTAATGAGTTTAAATTTAAGTTTGTTTAAACCTTAAGACATTACAACAAAGCTAAGGCTAAAAATTGAAGTCCAAATTCTAATTCGAGTCTAGTTCCTATTTAAGCATTGAGTATTTAATAGTCATAATTTGTGTTTCAGATATCCAAATTGGATGCTTTGAAAGTCTAGATTGAAGCTCACACTCAAGCCTACATTTAATGTGATGATAACCAAGTCTAGATTAATTGTTAAGTGGCCTAAAATAGCTGAAAAGTTATTATAGAATCTACCATGAATTGGACCATATCAATCTCAATTTTTACATTATAAATTGGGATCTAGACCATTGTTTTGGACAAGAATAGATGCTTGAAAAGATAAAAAAAGGGCAACAACTTTAAGGAAGAAGGCAAACCATAATTTAGATTATATCCATTCGGAAGTTATCTTGGAATGCATTATAGGAATTTTATCACAATTAGGAAACTAAGTTCTTTGTAACCTTAAGAATTTAGGAGATTTTTTTTTAAGTTCCCTAAGGTTTTTTGTGTTTTTTGTATGCATTCTCTAGGATATAAATAATAACCTTTTTAACTATTGAGCGGGAAAGGATTATATTATTCAATAGTTTGTAAGTATGTGTAGTTATGGTTTTTCAATAGTTTTGAGAGATTTCAAAAGATTTAATATTTTGATGGAATATATTATTTTGATGTTGTTCTCTTTTCTATTGGAATTGTTTGAATTATTTTGATTAACTTGTTGAATGATTATTTGTTAAATTAATTTTGTTAAGCTTGTTAAATTGATTAAAAAATGGTTAATTGTTAAAGTTAAGGATTGTGACTCATATTTATCATATTCTAATAACCAAGTAGCAATTAATAGTAAAAGATTATGGACTAGTTTTCTTATTGTTATGAATAATATAATACAAGTTAAACAATTTGAATTGGTGTGATTGTTGCTTCAATTAACTATTTTCCTAATTCTAAAGGCTTCCAATGTGTAACTTTAGTAAGCTTGTTCCAAAAGGTATCATAGTTAAAGTCTAAATAGAGAGATTATTCTATTTAGTGAATATCTACGAGAGAATTTAGCTAGTAGAGATTATTATTATATAGAGTTAATACTTTTAACAAAATTGAGACAACATTTTGGATAATTAAAAGTATCAAATATCATAGTTACGAATGATCTTAAAATTGAAATTTTGTTAATTAATATTTCTATAACTTGTTTTGTTTAATTAGGTCATTTATTTTAATTATTATAAATTCAAAATTCAATGTTACTCCTTCGTTTATGTTAGTGTCTTTAAAATTTATTTATTTAGCATTGAAAGAATAGTACTCCTTATGAGATTGTCATTGCATGATTGAGGATAAAGTATTTAATTGTTGTAATTGTGATGATTATTACCAAAAATTTGGCATTAAGTCAAAAAGAGAGATCCTTAAGACATTCCATAAGGTAAAAGTAAACATAATACTATTAGAGGTGATCAAGTAAGTACCAAGGTATGTAAAGTTTCTTGAGGAATTATATACTAATAAGTAAAGACTGAGAGATGATGAGAAGATTAAAGGAAGGGAGAATGTATCTACAATTCTCCAATGGAAACTTCTCTATAATTGAAATGATCTAAATATGTTCATTATCTATCCTATGCAAAATAGTTAATACCAAATTTGAAAGAGCCTTGCTAGATTTAGGAAGTTTTATTAATGTAATATTAAAATCTATTTGTACTTCTTTAAAATTAAGACCTCCAAAAAATACTAATGTCCTTATACAATTAATTGATCATACTAATGCCTATCTTAAGGTGTAGTTAAAGATAAGTTGGTACAGGTGAATAAGCTAGTGTTTTTAGTTGAGTTCTACTATGTAGTATAGATGATGATGCTTTCCTAGCCTTACACTTATTTTGTTAGGGAGGCTTTTTTCAAGATAACCAAAATGGAATTTAATGGTGAACAAATTTAGTTCAATATTTATAAGGTTATAAGGTACCCTAATAATGTTCACTCAATTGATACCATAAATGTTATTGATTCCATGGCATGAGAATTTTTGAGTTGATAGGTAAAAAAGAGTTAGAGATGGTGATTGTCAAACATTTTAAGCTACAAATAAAAGGAGAAGTTAATATAAGTAAGGAGTTAAAGAAAACTGTGGTTAAATTGCACCCATTATCATTGATTTTAAATAGGCATGTAGTTTTTTCTATTTAATTACTTGTTTCTCATAAGAAACTTTTACTTTTTGTTTTTAAGCTCCTATATTAGAACTAAAACCATTGCAAACCATTTGAAGTATATGCATTTGGGAGAGGACAACACCCCACTTGTTATTATTGCAAAGAATATGACATATATGCATAAGATGGTAATTGGTTGGACAATTGAAAATATTAAGGGGATAAGTCCTATCATGTGCATGCATTAAGTATTGTTAGAAAAAGGAGCCAAACTAGACTAAGGAAGCACATTGTCAAGCTAATGACATTAAACAAAGGCACTACATGGGAGACAACCCAATCATAATTCAAATTTGATTCCTTTACCTTTTTTTCAATGCTTCAAATAAATTTTCCTTCTAATTGGTCTTACATTAGGGTCAATGTAAATTTGAAGTGTGCAAGAAAGGATTAGGTAGGATTTTGTTTTTAGTTTATTTTAGTTTATGTGAAATAATAATCATATGTTGGTTATACCTTAAAATACTTTATGATGCATAAGTATGAAATTGATTTACTTTATGATATACTGCTTTGGCTTAGGCTATTACCAATATTTTGTAATAGTGATAAGTACGCTTGACTTTTTCATTCTTAATTGAAACAATGCTTCTTAAATAGTTATGTGTGTTTTATAATGAAGCATGATTGAGCTATGTGTGATTTATATTGGTGTTGTTCTTTCTAAGTTAGTCCTAAACTTAGCTTTAAGTAAAATTTTAATTCTACTCCACTATTGAATTTGCTTAGTAACTAAGAGTGCTTCACCAAAAGTGTTGATGCTCACGTCAAATGATGACTTAAATATAAGTATACAAAGCACCTTGATGTATGTTTTCTACTTTTTGGGTATGTCTTAAGAAAAAATATCAATTTTACTTTTTTGCTTTAATAAGAGACACCATAATTTGTTACCAAATTTGTATTAGTAATGAGAAATGGTTTATCAGTGAACTATACATGGTTTAGTTGTGTTAGTTGCAAAACTTGCATTAATTAATTGAGAGCAATTATGGACAAAGAAGAAGAGAGTCGAGTATGCTGCTATTATTTTATTTAACATTACTACATTTTTTAAGTTAGTTATTGTTGTTCCCACAGCCTTGTATGGGTTGTAATTGTTGTTAACTAGATTTAAGTGTGCAAATAATTTGACATGGAGGGGCAAGAGAGTAATTTGAAGCTACATGGAGGGGCAAGGAAGTAAAACGACACAGTAACCCTACACCATCGGTAGAAAAGAGGTATATGGCCAAGTAAAGGGACAACGAAAAAAACAGAGAACAGACCATCGGTAGAAAAATAGAGAAAACCAGAAACGGCCGAAGGGGGGCTGGACGGCAGGACGAAAGATATACCACCAAAAAGAGCAAAACGGAAATAGGGGGCAGCATGGCAAAACAAAGAGGAGAGTGGACAGCAAAGGAACGCACAGCGAAACACTAGAACTCTCGGCAAAGAGGTGAACGGCCAAAGAAGAGTGGACGACAAAGGAAAAGAGTGAACGGCTAGATGGTAGAAAGAAAGAAAACGAGATACGGCCAAAGAAAGCCACCACCGTAAGAGAGAGAAACACCACCGGAAGAGAAGACCAGACTAGATATACACCACCAGGAGAGAGAGAGACACTATCGGAAGAGCAGACAGCAAATCTACGACAGCGTGAGACAAACAGACGACATAGCAAGGAGAGAACCGTGAAACGGACGAGGAGAGCAGATCTAGTATCCGTAAGGCTTGAGAACAGCGAAGCGGGTGCAGATTTGAAACATGAGACCAAAATGTGTGTCGGCGTGAGACCAGAACGTGCGACGACGTGAGACCAGAACGTGCGACGACGTGAGACCAGGACGTGAAACAGCAGACCAGAAGCATGAGTGCAAGTCGTGAAGCAGTGAGACGGTGAAAGCAAGAGTTGTGTGAAACAACCTAAAGAAGGAATTCAATTAAGCATTGGAAAGAACTCAACATATGGGTTGTAATTGTTGTCAACTAGGTTTAAGTGTGCAAGAAAGTAAAGCCACATGGAAGGGCAAGAAAGTAAAGCCACATGGAAGGGCAAGAAGGTAAATTCATATGGAAGGGTAAGAACGTAAATCCACCGCGTAAGCCCTATTAGGGTTTCATGAAATAGAGTATATAAAAACCTTGGAAGACAAAATTAGCATAAGGCCAACATAATTGAATACACGGCAAAACACAAGAGAGAGAAAACCAAAACACAAAACACCAACAATTGGAAAAAGAAGAGAAGCACGGCAAAACTAGCACGGCAACTAGCACGACAAAAAGAAGAGTGGCACGGCAAAGAGAGAAAACGTAAAGGTGGAACAGCCAAACACAAAACAGTCAGCAATTGAGCAAAACAGACAGCAATGCTAGAGCATCTATTCTGTCGACCAAAAGAGAGAAACACAAGACCTTAAAGCATCGAAAGTGAGTGCCGGCCAAAACGAAAGAGAACATTCAAGGAGAAGAGAAAGCAGACAGCCAAACAGTAACCGACAAAACACAGTACTCAGCGAAGGGTGTACACAGCAAAACGAAAAACGACAAAAAGATTTTGAGAGAGAAAACCCTACACGTTGGAAGAGATACACCACCGGGAGAGACCAAACCTGAAAAACCAGAACGTGCAGACCCTGGAAGAGACGATACACCACCAGAACGTGCAGAAAGTAACCTAAAAAACCAGAATGTGCAGACCCTGGAAGAGACGATACACCACCAGAACGTGCAGAATCTAACCTGAAGAACCAGATACACCACGACAGGAGAGAAGACCAACCCTAAAAAAATGATACACCATTGGTGAGGGATGTGACGACACACCATCGGCTGGAAGAAAACCAGAAACGGAAAGGAACGTGCAATGGCTGAAACCAGAAATGGACAGGAACATGCTATAGCTGAAACCAGAAACGGACAAGAACGTGCATGAGACTAGAACGTGCGTGAGACCAGAATGTAACATACATGAGACAAGAACATGCATGAGACCAGAATGTGCGTGAGACTAGAACGTGCTTGTGACCAGCAAACCAGAACGTGTGTGTGACAGGGATACAGCAGAAACGAGCGACAGGGAGAGCAGACCTGGTATCCGTGAGGTGTGAGACCAAGTGAGGCGTGAGGTAGGCCGTGTGACTTGAACTAGCAAAACCAGAAAGTGGTGCAGGCCAACAGACATGCAACGGCAGACCAGAAGCATGAGGGCAGGCCGTCAAACGGTGAGACAGTGAAATAGAAGACGGGTGAGACCGTAAGACGGTGAAAGCAGGAGTTGTGTGAAACAACGTAGAGAAGGAATTTGGCAAAGCATTGAAAGAACTCAACGTATTTCCAAATTTCTTCAAGAAAGGTTAGAGAGCGTTGCGGTGAACTTCTAAGCGGCAGTGGAGCAGTCTTTCAATTCAACAGAGGCAAGACAAGCTAGAAGAAGGGTAGACACAGTAAGTGACACTCTTTGTATTATACTTGCTTAGTAATTGCAATAGTGAAAGGAGCAGAGGATTAAGACATCCATTGTAACTGGAATTTTCAAGTATAATGGATAGTCTCGGTAGAGGGAGTCCCTACCACCGTGGATGTACGTCACGTTGACGGAACCGCGTAAATCTCGTGTGTCCTTAATTTGCTTTACGTTCTATGTTTTGAATTGAGTTGTGAATGCAGCTAAAGTATCAGCCAACCCATAACCTAACGAAGACCTAAACAAGAACATCCGTATTGTCTATTAGGCAAGGTGTCTGAAAGGTGACTTTGAGGACTATTGTGATTAGTAGGTAGCGATAGATCTACCTTAGTCGAGTTTAAGAAAGAGTTCACTTTTAAGAAGAGATTGAAGTTGTTCACTTACCTGCGAATTGTGAATTGTGGTGATACTGATTCACCTCCCTCTCAGTATCACAAACTAGTAGACCTAGGGAGAATTTGAGAACTTCAATTGGTATCAAAGCATAGGTTCATCAGTTTGAAGCTTAACAGCTTGGTGTACTAGTTTAAAGGGATCTAGAAGTTTGACTTGTTCAGCATATTGAGAAATGGAAGCCGGTACAAGCATTAGCACCACTTACAGCAAGAAGGTTCCAATCTTCAACGAAACCAACTACCATATGTGGAGAGCAAGAATACAAGTGGTATTTGCAACCATGGGCATGAACGTGGTGAAATTCGTACAGGAGGGTTTTATGGCTCCAGAAGAAGGTAAAGACCCAACCTCAGAGGAATTAAGGCAGTTTGAGATAAATGGGAAGGCCTCAAACATCATCATTTTAGCATTGACAGATACTAAATATGCTAAAGTTATGGACTGCAAATCTACTAAGGAGATATGGGACAGATTGCAGAAAGTCTATGAAGGTGATGGCAGAATGAAGGAGGCCAAGCTTCAAGTTTTCAAGGAGAGATATGAATCCCTTAGAATGCAGAAGAATGAGACAGTCCAAGAGTTCTTCACCAGGGTTATTGGTGCTGTGAATGACTTAAAAAGTCATGGGAAGAACAAGAAGGACTCATCTATTGTGAAGAAAATTCTGAGAATTCTGCCTGAAAGGTTTGTCTCAAAGGTATCAACCATAAAAAAGAGTAGAGATCTCAATTCTATGTCACTGCATAATCTCCAGTGCAATCTCATTGCATATGAGATGAGGATAAAGTTAGCTAAAAGCTCTGCAACAACGAAGGTATCAAAGGAGGCAGCTTTTAAAGCTATGAAATACTTGAAGATAAAAGAAGAGGAAGAATCATCTAGTGAGGATGATGATGATGATGATGAGGAAAAAAGTGAAAGTGAAGTATTGGCTTACTTCACAAGGAAATTCAAAAAGGGGTTTAAGAAGGGAAAAGGACAGTTGTCCTTAAGATGTTATCGCTGTGGGCAAATTGGACACTTTGCTTCTCAGTGCAAAGTGAAACTTGATGATGAAGATAAGGATGGTGATGATGAGCAGAATTCAAGATGGAGAAGATCATCATTCAAATCAAAGAAGTCCAGCAAAAAGACTGCCAACCCACAGAAGAAGAAGAGAGCCTCATTCAAGAGCTATGTGAGTCAAATAAAAGAAGCTGATGAGGAGGAAGATGAAGACTCATCAGATGAGCATATCTTTATGGCATCAGCACAAGGTGTGTTGTTCCCACAGCCTTGTATGGGTTGTAATTGTTGTCAACTAGGTTTAAGTGTGCAAGAAAGTAAAGCCATATGGAAGGGTAAGAAGGTAAATCCACACGGAAAAGCAAGAAAGTAAATCCGCATGGAGGGGCAAGAAAGTAAATCCACCGCGTAAGGGCAAGAACGTAAATCCGCCACATAAGCCCTATTAGGGTTTCATGGAGTAGAATATATAATGGTTTTGGAAGACAAAGAACAGGGTGTCAGCAATATTGAGCATTTAGCAAAACCTAGACAACCGACCAAACACCAAACCCTACACAGAAGAACACCACCGGCAAGGATGAAGAGAGTAAATAGTGCAACCGACAGACGAATCGAGTGAACAGTGCAGCCGTCGAGTGAACAGTAGCTGTCAACGGAAGAAGAAGAGAAACTCGATGGCTAACGAACAGTACATGGCAAAATGAAGAGAAGTACGGCCAAAATTAGATTTGGGGGCTGAACAAAGAACAAAGGTGGATGGCTAAAGCAATTGAGCAGCCGTCGACAGGAAGGAGAGAGAAAACACAGCCATCGATGGCCGAAAAATCGAGCAAACCGGCGAACGAAGAGAGAGAAAATGCAAACCGGAGAAGGAGAGAAACCCGTGAGGAACGGCACACCACCGGTACACCAGCGATCGACGAGGAGACAACATGGCTAGATGGCTGAAAGTGGGTGGACGGCAAAGACCTATACGGCCAGATTGGAAGGAGAGAGAAACTTAATGGCCAAATCAGAGCAAACCAGCGGGAAGAGAGAGAAACCCGACGACCAAATCAAAGCAGACCGGCGGGAAGAGAGAGAAATCCGACGGTGAACGGAAAAGTGAAATCCGGTGAAGAGAGAGAAATCCAGCGAAGAGAGAGAAATTCGGCGGTAAGAGAGAGAAATACGGCTGGACAACAAGAGAGAGAAACGAACAGGCGAGCCATGAGATAGTGAGATCGTGAGACAAGGAGACGGGTGAGACCGTAAGACGGTGAAAGCAAGAATTATGTGAGACAACGTAGAGAAGGAATTCGGCAAAGTATTGAACTCAACGTATTTCCGGACTTCTTTAAGAGAGGTTAAAGAGCGTTGCGGTGAACTTTTAAGCGGCAGTGGAGTAGCCTTTCAATTCAACAGAGGCAAGACAAGTTAGAAGAAGGGTAGACACAGTAAGTGACACTTTTTGTATTATATTTGCTTAGTAATTGCAATAGTGAAAGGAGCAGAGGATTAAGACATCCATTGTAACTGGAATTTTCAAGTATAGTGGATAGTCTCAGTAGAAGGAGAGTCCCTACCACCGTGGATGTACGTCACGTTGACGGAACCACATAAATCTCGTGTGTCCTTAATTTGCTTTATGTTCTGTGTTTTGAATTGAGTTGTGAACGCAGCTAAAGTATCAGCCAACCCATAACCTAACAAAGACCTAAACAAGAACATCCGTATTGTCTATTAGGCAAGGTGTCTGAAAGGTGACTTTGGGGACTATTGTGATTAGTAGGTAGCAATAGATCTACCTTAGTCGAGTTTGAGAAAGAGTTTGCTTTTAAGAAGAGATTGAAGTTGTTCACTTATCTACGAATTGCGAATTGTGGTGATACTGATTCACCCCCCCTCTTAGTATCACAAGCTAGTAGATCCTAGGGAGAAGTCGGGAACTTCAAGGTGGTAGCTCAACCTTTGAAGAGGAAGAGGAGGTTGATGAAGAAGAGCCAGATCTTGAAGCTGAGCTGGAAGCAGCTTCAAAGGAGATAATCAGAAGGGACAGAACCATAAAAAGGTTAGAGGCTCACATAAAACAAGTTGAAGCAAAGTTTAAGGAAGCTGAAAGTCAAAAGGATGAAATAAGGGCTAAACATATTGACTTGAAGAGAAGATTTGAAGAACAAATCAAAATATGTGAAGAACTTACAATAAAGCTTGGCTCAAGGACTTCAACAATTGAAGAAATGGAGATAGAGTTGCTGAGACTTTAGCAACAACTCAAAAAGAGTGAGAAGAATTTGCAGAAGTTTGAAGTGGTAAGAGAAACAAGCTCTGCAAGAGAAAAGAAGAATGAGACTTTGCCACAAAAGTTGAAAGAGAAGGCTATGACTCATGTGAAGATAACTGAAGAAGAGAAGACAGTTATCAAACCAAAGTCAAGGCCAAAAATGATGTATGTGGTTAAAGAGCAGTAGCCCATAGCTGCTATATCTCCGAAAGAAAAGTCTGATCAGTTAGGAACAGTGAAGGCTGAAAATAAAGAAGATTTGAAGAAGCAACCTAGGGTTGCAAACAAAATTGAAGAAAAGAAAGTCAGCCAGCCAAGGGCAATGGTTGAACAAAAGAAGGAGAAGAAGGTGGCTGAAATGAAAGCCACACAAGCAAAGAAGCCAGCAACCTTGCCTACACAACAAGTAATGAACAAAAGAAAATAAGTTGGTATTAGACCCAAGAAGAGGCAGTTTCAAGGTCACTGTCTTTATTGTGGAGTTTGGGGTCATAAGGCGAGTAACTGCTGGTGGAGAAGGCCAGTATATGTCTCCAACTTGAGAAGATATGATGCTACATACAGGGGGAGACAATTCAAAATTCAGAGGAGAACACCTGTTGTGAGTTCTTGCACATACTATAAGAAGCAAGGACACACTGACAAGGAGTGTTGGTGGAAGCCCAAACCAATGGTTTCAAAGAACAAGTTTGCTATATTGGCAGACTTGGAACAGTGTGAAAGGTGCGGGCAGGATGGCCATAATGCCAAGAGATGCATGACACTTCTCCCTGAGCAAGAGAAGGCACTCAATGGCACAGTGAAAACAAACGGTGCAATTAAAGCTGAGAAAAAGGAGAAAGCTATCTTTAAGCCAGTTCAAAAGAAGGAATATAGAGCAAAAAGGGAGGTGGCTAATATAGCTGAAATTGCACTAAAGGTTGATTACAAGGATAAGCAGTGGATCCTTGATAGTGGATGCACTTCGCACATGACGGGAGACAAGAGCAAATTATCAAAGCTAAACAAATCAAGAGAAGGCAGAGTCAAGTTTGACAATGATGATTCACTTAACATCAGTGGTCAGGGGTCAGTGAATATTGGAAAAGGAAAGCTGAAAGATGTTCTGCACATTAAAGGACTCAGATATAATCTAGCATCTGTCAGCCAACTATGCAACGACGACCACAAAGTAATATTCACAAAAATAGGTTGCCAGATAAAGAGTAAAGAAGGCAATACTGTTGCAACTGGGAAGAGAACAGTTGGAAATTTGTATGTGATTGCTGAAGAAAGAGATCTTCTTGCAACTAAGACTGTGCAAGAAAGAAAGCCAAAGAAAACATGGACCAGTGCTCATTAAGAAAATCAGATCATAAGTGACCCATTAGCAAGAGTTACAACAAGAAAAAGAATTGTGGGAGCTATTGCTTTACTCTCACAAGTTGAACCTAAATCTGTTGAAGAGGCTACACAAGATCTAACTAAATCTTTGTTCATAAAGTTGTTTGAAAAGCACAGAATGAGTTTGTCTGTGCGAATGCCTCCTCAAGCCTGAAAATCAGGTGAATCCTCCATCTCCACTTTGCGAGTTTTTCAAATTTGTAATTGATTGGCAAAGGGGGAGAGAAGCAACAGTGTAAGGGGAGCTGTTAAGAAAGGGGGAGTGCATATTTAGGGGGAGTTGAAACTGCTGCATAGTGGCTTTTGTTATGAGTGTTGCCAATAATTACAAAGGGGGAGATTGTTGTTCCCACAACTTTGTATGGGTTGTAATTGTTGTCAACTAGGTTTAAGTGTGCAAGAAAGTAAAGCCACATGGAAGGGCAAGAACGTAAATCTGCCACGTAAGCCCTATCAGGGTTTCATGGAAGAGAGTATATAAAGACCTTGGAAGACAAAATTAGGGTAAGGCCAACACAATTGAATACATGGCAAACCACAAGAGAGAGAAAACCAAAACACAAAACACTAACGGCTGGAAAAAAAAGAGCAGCACGACAAAACTAGCACGACAACCAGCACGACAAAAAGAAGAGTGGCATGGCAAAGAGAGAAAACGTAAAGGTGGAACGGCCAAACACAAAACAGTCGACAATTGAGCAAAACGGACAGCAATGCTAGAGCATCCATTCGGTCGACCAAAAGAGAGAAACACAAGACCCTAAAGCGTCGAAAGTGAGTGCCGGCCAAAACGAAAGAGAACGTTCAAGGACAAGAAAGAGCAGATGGCCAAACATTAACCGGTAAAACACAGGACCCAAAACACAGCACCCGGAAAAACACAGTACTCGGCGAAGGGTGTACATGGCAGAACGAAAAACGGCAAAAAGATTTTGAGAGAGAAAACCCTACACGTTGGAAGAGATACACCACCGGGAGAGACCAAACCGGAAAAACCAGAATGTGAAGACCCTGGAAGAGACGATACACCACCAGAATGTGCAGAATCTAACCTGAAAAACCAGAACGTGCAGACCCTGGAGGAGACGATACACCATTAGAACGTGCAGAATCTAACCTGAAGAACCAGATACACCACGGCAGGAGAGAAGACCAACCCTGAAAAAATGATACACCATTGGTGAGGGACGTGACGACACACCATCGGCTGGAAGAAAACCAGAAACGGAAAGGAACGTGCGACGGCTGAAACCAGAAATGGACAGGAACGTGCTACAGCTGAAACCAGAAATGGACAAGAACGTGCATGAGACCAGAACGTGCGTGAGACCAGAATGTAACATACATGAGACAAGAACATGCATAAGACTAGAACGTGTGTGAGACCAGAATGTGTGTGTGACAGGGGTACAGTAGAAACGAGCAACAGGGAAAGCAGACTTGGTATCCGTGAGGTGTGAGACTAGGTGAGGCGTGAGGTAGGCCATGTGACTTGAACCAGCAAAACCAGAAAGTGGTGCAGGCCAACAGAAGTGCAACGGTAGTGAGGCAAGCCATGTGACTTAAACCAGAAAACCAGAAGCGTGATGCAGGCCAACAGACGTGCAACGACAGACTAGAAGCGTGAGGGCAGGCTGTGAAATCGTGAGACGGTGAAATAGGAGACGGGTGAGACCGTGAGATGGTGAAAGTAGGAGTTGTGTGAAACAACGTAGAGAAGGAATTCGGCGAAGCATTAAAAGAACTCAACGTATTTCCAGATTTTTTCAAGAGAGGTTAGAGAGCATTGCGGCAAACTTCTAAGTGGCAGTGGAGCAGCTTTTCAATTCAAAAGAGGCAAGACAAGCTAGAAAAAGGGTAGACACAGTAAGTGACACTCTTTGTATTGTACTTGCTTAGCAATTGCAATAGTGAAAGGAGTAGAGGATTAAGACATCCATTGTAACTAGAATTTTCAAGTATAGTGGATAGTCTCGATAGAGGGAGAGTCCCTACCACCGTGGATGTACGTCACGTTGACGAAACCACGTAAATCTCGTGTGTCCTTAATTTGCTTTATGTTCTGTGTTTTGAATTGAGTTGTGAATGCAGCTAAAGTATCAGCCAACCCATAACCTAACGAAGACCTAAACAAGAACATCCGTATTGTCTATTAGGCAAGGTT
>CM038609.1:4645215-4716111 GCA_021533255.1 Ceriops tagal | reverse complement strand
GTATCGGCCAACCCATAACCTAACGAAGACCTAAACAAGAACATCCGTATTGTCTATTAGGCAAGGTGTCTGAAAGGTGACTTTGGGGACTATTGTGATTAGTAGGTGGCAATAGATCTACCTTAGTTGAGTCTGAGAAAGAGTTCGCTTTTAAGAAGAGATTGAAGTTGTTCACTTACCTGCGAATTGCGAATTGTGGTGATACTGATTCACCCCCCTCTCAGTATCATAAACTAGTAAATCCTAGGGAGAAGTCGAGAACTTCAAATACTGATTCACCCCCTCTCAGTATCACAGTCTAGTAGATCCTAGGGAGAGGTTGGGAACTTCAATTGGTATTAGAGCCTGGTTCACTAGTTTAAAGCTTAACAGCTTGGTGTACTAGTTTGAGGAGCTCCAGAAGTTTTAACTTGTTCAGCATATTGAGAAATGGACACCAGTACCAGCACCAGCACTACTTACAACAAGAAGGTTCCAATCTTCAACGAAACCAACTACCATATGTGAAGAGCGAGAATGCAAGTGGTATTTGCAACCATGGGCATGAACGTGGTGAAATCTGTACAGGAAGGTTTTGTGGCTCTAGAAGAAGGTAAAGACCCAACCCCAGAGAAATTAAGGCAGTTTGAGATAAATGGGAAGGCCTCAAACATCATTTCAGCATTGACAAATGCTGAGTATACTAAAGTTATGGACTACAAATTTGTCAAGGAGATATGAGATAGATTGCAGAAAGTCTATGAAGGTGATGGCAGAATGAAGGAGGCCAAGCTTCATGTTTTCAAGGAAAGATATGAATCTCTCATAATGCAAAATATTGAGACAGTCCAAGAGTTCTTCACCAGGGTTATTGATGCTGTAAACGATCTTAGAAGTCATGGGAAGAATAAGAAGGACTCATCTATTGTGAAGAAAATTCTGAGAATTCTGCCTGAGAGGTTTGCCTCAAAGGTGGCAGCCATAAAGGAGAGTAGAGATCTCAATTCTATGTCTCTGCATGATCTCCAGTGCAATCTCATTGCATATGAGATGAGAATAAAGTTAACTGAAAGCTCCTCAATATGAAAGCTATCAAAAGAGGTAGCTTTCAAAGCTATGAGACACTTGAAGATAAGAGAAGAGGAAGAATTATCCAGTGAGGATGATGATGATGATGAGGAAGAAAGTGAAGGTGAAGTGTTGACATACTTCACAAGGAAGTTCAAAAAGGTATCTAAGAAGGGAAAAGGACAGTTGTCCTTGAGATGTTATCGTTATGGGCAGACTCGACACTTTGCTTCTCAGTGCAAAGTGAAACTTGATGATGAAGATGAGGATAGTGATGATGAACCGAATTCAAAATGGAGAAGACCATAATTCAAATCAAAGAAGTCCAGTAACAAGATTTCCAACCCACAGAAGAAGAAGAGTGGCTCATTCAGGAGTTATGTGAGTCAAATAAAAGAAGCTGATGAGGAGGAAGATGAAGAATCATCAGATAAACAAGCCTTTATGGCATCAGCTTAAGGTGTTAGTTCAACCTTTGAAGAGGAAAAGGAGGTTGATAAAGAAGAAGCAGATCTTGCAGTTGAGTTGGAAGCAACTTCAAAGGAGATAATTAGAAGGGGCAGAACAATAAAAAGGTTAGAGGCTCACATAAAACAAGTTGAAGCAAAGTCTGAGGAAGCTGAAAGTCAAAAGGATGAAATAAGGGCTGAACATATTGACTTAAAGAGAAGATTTGAAGAACAAATCAAAATATGTGAAGACCTTACAATTGAGCTTGGCTCAAGGACTTCAAAAATTGAAGGAATGGAGAAAGAATTGTTGAGACTTCAACAACAACTTAAAAGAAGTGAAGAGAACGTGCAAAAGATTGAAATGATAGAAGAAACAAGTTCTGCAAGAGAAAAGAAGAATGAAGAGAAAGTGCAGCAATCTGAGGCTGCATTGCCTAAAGATAATAAGAATGTGCCACAAAAGTTGAAAGGGAAGGTTGTGACATAGGAGAAGATAGCTGAGAATAAAGAGGATTTGAAGAAGCAACCTAGGGTGGCAAACAAAAATGAAGAAAAGAAGATCAACCAGCAAAGGGCTATGGCTAAACAGAAGAAGGAGAAAAAGGTGATTGAAATGAAAGTCACACAAGCAAAGAAGCCAGCTACGTTGCCTACACAGCAAGTAATGAAGAAAAGAAAACAAGCTGTGATTAGACCCAAGAAGAGGCAGTTTCAAGGTCATTGTCTTTATTATGGAGTTTGAGGTCATAAGGCTAGTAACTGCTGGTGGAGAAGGACAATATATATCTCCAACTTGAGAAGATACGATGCTGCATACAGGGGAAGACAATACAAAATTCAGAGGAGAACACCTGTCGTAAGTTCTTGCATATACTGTAAAAGGCAAGGACACACTGACAAAGAGTGTTGGTGGAAGCGCAAACTAGTGGTTTCAAAGAACAAGTTTGCTATATTGGTAGACTTGGAGCAGTGTGAAAGGTGCAGGCAGGATGGCCATAATGCCAAAAGATGCATGACACTTCTCCCTAAGCAAGAGAAGGCACTCAATGGCATAGTGAAAGCAATTGGCACAGTCAAAGCTGAGAAAAAGGAGAAAGCTATCTTTAAGCTAGTTCAAAGGAAAGAATATAAAGCAAAAAGGGAGGTAGCTAATATAGCTGAAATTGCACTAAAGGCTGACTACAAGGATAAGCAGTGGATCCTTGGTAGTGGATGCACTTCACATATGACAAGAGATAAGAGTAAATTATCAAAGCTAAACAAGTCAAGAAAAGGCAGAGTCAAGTTTGGCAATGATGATTCACTCAACATCAGTAATCAGGGGTCAGTAAATATTGGAAAAGGAAAGCTGAAAGATGTTCTGCATGTTGAAGGATTTAGATATAATCTATTATCTGTCAGCCAGCTATGCAATGAAGACCACAAAGTGATATTCACAAAAGCAGGTTGCCAAGTAAAGAGTAAAGAAGGCAATATTGTTGCAACTGGGAAGGGAACAGCTGAAAATTTATATGTGATTGATGAGAACAAGACAAACAGCTGTTTACTCACCAAAGAAGAAGAAAATCAACTCTAGTATAGGAGCCTGGGACACTTAACATAGAAGAACATGAGAAAGCTGACTGCTACTCACGCAATCAGAGACATTCCCGACCTCAGGAGAGAGAGAGAGAGTATGTTTACTCAGCATGCTCTAAAGGAAAACATGCCAGAAAGCAGTATAAGACTAAAGAGTTCAATACTAAAGCAGTGCTTGACATTGTGCATACTAATTTGTGTGGACTGATGAGGACAAAAGGGTTGAATGATGAGAGGTACTTCATCTTGTTTGTTGATGATTATTCCAGAAGGACCTGCATTATGCACCTCAAACACAAGTTAGAAGTTCTGAATTGCTTCAAGAGATACAAAAGATTGGCTAAAAATAAGAGTGGAAGGAAGATTAAAGTATTGAGGTCAGATCAAGGCACTGAATTTACTAATGAAGCTTTTGAAGATTAGCTTGAGAAGCATGGTATTCATCATCAGATGGTAGTAGCAAGAACACCTCAACAGAATGGGGTGGTAGAAAGGAAAAATAGAGCTGTGGTTGAAATGGCAAGAACTCTACTGTTGGAATCCAAACTTCACACAAGATTTTGGATAGAAGCAACATTTACAGCTGTACATATGAGCTATGGAGTGGGAAGAAGACAACAGCCAAGTATCTCAGAATCTTTGACAGCCCATGTTTTGTGAAGAACAAGGAGCAAAACTTGGGAAAATTCAATGCTAGGTCAAATGAAGGCATTTTTGTGGGATGCTCAGCAAAGACAAAGGGTTACAGAGTTTTCTTGCATTAGCTGGGAAAAGTGATCACGTCCAATGATGTGAGAATAGATGAGAACTGGAAAACAATACAGAATAGAGAAGCTGAGGACAATGAAAAAGATGACTTCAAGATAGATGAAGAATCAGACCCACTTGAAGAAAAGGAACAAGAAGTAAGTTCAGACTTGGAGAAGAGTGAGTTTAAAGATGAAGAAAGAGATCCTCTTGCAACTAAGACTGTACAAGAAAGAAGGACAAAGAAAATGTGGACCAGTGCTCATCAAGGAAATCAGATCATAGGTGACCCATCAATAGGAGTTATAACAAGAAGAAGAATTGTGGGAGCTACTACTTTACTCTCACAAGTTGAACCTAAATTTGTTGAAGAGGCTACACAAGACAAAGTCTGGGTCAAAGTTATCAATAAGGAGCTGGATCAAATCGAGAAGAATGATACATGGGAGCTGGTTCCAAGACCCACTAACAAGAATGTCATAGGAACAAAATGGGTGTTTAGGAATAAACACAATGAAGATGGCAAGGTGGTGAGGAACAAGGCCAGACTGGTTTGCAAAGGCTACACTCAAATAGAAGGAGTAGATATTGATGAAACTTTTGCACCAGTGGCAAGGTTAGAAACTATTAGAATGTTCCTAGCTTTGGCAGCACATAAGAGGTATAAAGTTTATCAGATGGATGTGAAATTAGCCTTTTTGAATGGGCTCCTAAAAGAAGAAATGTATATTGAACAACTCGATGGAGTACAAATCAATGAGGATGAGACACACGTGTGCAAGCTGAAGAAAGCCTTGTATGGCCTAAAACAAGCCCCAAGAGCATGGTACAGCAGGCTGGATGCGTATTTAAAAAGGTTGAACTTCAGCAGGTTTCACTGCCGCTTAGAAGTTCATCGCAACGCTCTCTAACCTCTCTTGAAGAAATCTGGAAATACGTTGAGTTCTTTAAATGCTTCGCCGAATTCCTTCTCTACGTTGTTGCACACAACTTCTGCTTTCATCGTCTCATGGTCTCACCTGTCTCCTTGCCCCACGATCTCACTGTCTCACGTCTCACCCTCACGCCTACCGTTGCACGTTTCTTGGCCTGCACCACGCTTCTGGTTTTGCTGGTTTAAGTCACACAGCCTGCCTCACTACTGTTGCACATCTGTTGGCCTGCACCACTCTTCTGGTTTTACTGGTTCAAGTCACACGGCCTGCCTCACGCCTCACATGGTCTCACACCTCACGGATACCAGGTCTGCTCTCCCCGCCGCTCGTTTCTGCTGTACCCCTATCACACGCACGTTTCCGGTTTGCTGGTCTCCCATTTCAGCTTCGCTGGTCTCCTCAGCTTCACAGTTTTTCTGCACAGCTTCGCTATTCATTTCAGCGGCACTCCCCTGTTCGTTTCACGCTTCTGCTGCACTCTCATCCGTTTCACGGTTCCACTTGGCTCCCGTCCGTCTCACAGTTTCCAGGTCTGGTCTCTCTCATTTCACGTCTCACGGCCTGGTCACCCGTTTCATGTCTCACAGCCTGGTCACTAGCTTCTGGTCACCCGTTTCTGGTCTCCTGTCGTGTTGTCTCTCTTGCCATGTTGTCTCCTTGCCATCCAACCCTTTCTTTTGCCTTATTGTATTTTTTCCCCTTCGACCCCCTGTTCTGGCATTTTTCTCTCTCAGACATTTCTTGGTTTTTCTCTCTCTTCCAACGGCTGTGTTTTGGCCGACCTCTCTTGTGTTGGATGGTTTCTTTCTAGGTTTTGGCCGACTCCCTTGGTTGAACGATTTCTCTTTTGTGTTTGGACAGTTCCTTCCTCTCTTTCAGCCGGTTGTTCTGTTTTGCCAACGGTCTCTCTCTCTTCTTTGGGTTGTTGGATTTTCTCTCCTTCCCCTGTTCTGCTGTGCTGGTTTTCTCCTCCGGCCGGTGGTGGCTCTTCTTTGGCCTGCTATCCAATCCCTCTTCGGTCGTTCACCACTTTCTCTTTCTCCCAAGGTTGGGTTTTCTTTCTCTTTTACAGGTGGTGTTTTTCGTTTCACTTCGTTAGCCGTTCCTTTTTCTCTCCTTCCCCGGTGGTCTTTTTTTTTTTTTTTGCCTTGTCAGGTTTTTCTTTTTCTCCACCCTTTACTTGGCCGTATATATTTTTTCTCTCCTTCTCCTATTTGGCCATCGGGTTTTTCTTTACCGTGCTCCTCTTCTTTTTGTCGTACTAGTTGCCGAATGCTCAATTGCCATCCTCCTCTTCTTTTTGCTATGTATTCAATTGTGTTAGCCTTACCCTAATTTTGTCTTCCAAGATCTTTATATACTCTCTTCCATGAAATTCTAATAGAACTTACGCAGCGGATTTACATTCTTGCCCCTCCAAGGCTTACGCGGCAGATTTATGTTCTTGCCCCTCCATGTGGCTTTACTTTTACTTTCTTGCCCTTCCATGTGGCTTTACTTTCTTGCCCCTCTATGTGGCTTTACTTTTACATTCTTGCCCTTCCATGTGACTTTACCTTTTTGCACACTTAAACCTAGTTGACAACAATTACAACTCATACAAGACTGTGGGAACAACATAAGGAATAAACAAGCAACTATAAACTTGTTAGCCAAAAAATATGTTCAAAAGTTTTGAAAGAGGCCTAACTAAAGTATGAAGGAGGTGTAGGAGAATCTGCAAGAAAGGCTTGCCTTGGCAGTCAATAAAATGTAGTGTTATAGAGCTAATAAGAAAGTTATTGATATATTAAATGGCTTTATAAAAGAACACTATAGCAAACTAAGATCATTGTTAGTTATCATTAAGGCACAACAAATTTAATACCTTACTCTCAATTATTCAATGATAGATAATGCAAGTAAGGGTCAATCTCACAATGAGAGCAATCAATTCACTACTAATTATCTAAAAGTTAAAGACATTAATGAAATTAAGGAAAAAAGTTGAATTGTTATTTTTAAAAAAATAAAATAAATAAACCAAATAAATAAAATAAATTATAAAAAGTTTAATTCTAAGTTCATTCACAATTATAATATTCAATGATTTTGATCAACCATAACATTGTCTCAATTCTAATGGAATTATTAGCCCTATATAACAACAAGCACTACAATAAGCTTTCTAGATTGATATACTAATAAGCTTAAGAACTAGAAAAATTGGTTAATACAAATAACAATCACATAAGCTTGGATTGTCTATCTTACATTGAGTTATGTATAATAATAAGATGAAAACTTGTTCATAATCCTCTATTGTTATTTGTTACTAAGTGATTATGGAAAGAATATAAACATATCAAAATTCTTAATTCTAGTAATTGAGCAAAAAATCATTCAATCATTAAATTATAATAACTTAAATAATTCCATAAGAAAAAAAAAAGCAATATACCAAAACAATTTATACCATTGAAATATCAAAAGTTTTAAAATCCTTTAAAACTATGAAAATGCCTAACTACACATGCTACAAATGAATTCCTTTTAAAGTGATTGTTAGATTCTCTAGTCATTCCACTTTTTGCTCTCAAAAGATGATTAGTTATATCTTAAATAATGTACATAGTAACCACTATCAAACCTTAAAGAATTAGGGTTTCCTTTATCTTCTAGAATTATTGTATTGACTTTCAAACTAATTTTAAACTAGATATAGTCAAAATTAGGGCCTATTTTTTTCATGAAAGTTGTAGTTTTTATTCTAGCTTTCCAATGCATCAAGTTTTATCCAAAATAAAGGTCTAAAGGCTAAGTTATGTGCTAAAAACTAGAACCAACTCAACTCAATTTGTCTACAATGACTTCTCCACTATTTTTGAATCATTAAACAACCAATTTAGGCTAAGTCTCTTTAAAACAATTGTAAGTTTAAAGGTATGCTTCAATTTAGACTTTTGGTCACCTAATTTAAATGACTAAGGCATAAATTAAGACTAGATTTTGATTTTTTACCTTATCTTTGAAGTAATATCTCAAGACCCAAATAAACTTAGATTTGGACTCTTGACATCAATCTAGAAAAATTGAGATATTTACTATAATTTCACTAAAAACTACTTTTCCAATCTAGATCTTTGAGTCAATAAAAACCTACAACCAACAACAAAGGTCAAAATGGTAAAATGCTATAATTGTTTTCTTGCCAAAAGCATATATTCTCAAAACTTCTCCAAAATATACCTAAGTTACAAAATATACTTTAATTAACTCAAATAGGTATAATATTCATTGAAAAAAACTAAACATAAAAAGAAATAAATATAATAAATTCTCACTAATCAATCATATGAGATTGAATTGAAGTCTAACAAATCTTGGTAGCTTGTTTAAATTAAAGAATGATCGAATAAAGGAATAACTTATGTTTTTCAAATTCTACATTGGCTTTATTGCTTCCAAACCTAGCTTTCTTATAAAGGTGTAAGAGAGTTATAGGTTTGGATAGTTGTATTTTGGAAAAATTTTGGGTAAAGCCTGGAAAAATTTTGGGTAAAGCCTTACTAAGTGCAATTGGAAAGGATGGTAATAAACAAATGTATTCTATTGCGTCAAATGTTGTCACAAAGGAAAATAGAGAGAATTGAAGTCATTTTTTTGAATCTTTTAGCAAAGCAACTTGAAATTTCTAATAGACTTGGATAGACTATTATAAGTGACAAACAAATGGCATGTATATAATTCATTATTTGTTATATATTATGTGGATATGCCAACTTATTTCTCATTGAAAAAAATTTTCATTTGTGATGTAAGGTTTGTGTGATTCTCTCTCAAATAAACTACTGCTTATTTAACATTAAAATTGTGCCTAACATACATGTGCTAATTGGCACAAGAAATTGAATAGACACAATTTGAAGAAATGTTTTTAGAAAGCAGTCAAAAACAAAACTCATTATGAATTCAGGGCTACCTTAAAGGAAACTCATAAGCCTATAAGCTTATAATGATTTCACTAATAAAGACGTTCATAAGTTTTTTAAAACTTTTATAAGTACACAGCCAAAGTGTGACATTATAGGTATATTATGGAAGTAAGGACAAAAGGTATTATCATGAAGTTCCCAACTTCACCCTAGGATCTACTAGTCTGTGATACTGAGAGGGGGGGTGAATTAGTATCACACCCTTTAAAAAAACTCTAATAATTTAAGCCAAAAATGAACTCTTTCCAGATTCAACTAAGGTAGATTTATTGTTACCTACTGATCATAATAGTCCCCAAAGTTACCTTTCAGACACCTTGCCTATTAGACGAATCGGTTGTTCTTGACTAGGACTTCCTTTAGGTTATGGGTTTGATGATTCTTTAGCTATGTTCACAATGCAATTCAAAACACAGAATGTAAATTCAAAGCAAGGACATGTGAGATTTATGTGGTTTCGTCAATGTGACGTATTCCACAGTGGTAGGGATTCTTCCTCTACCGAGACAATCCACTATACTTGAGAACACCAGTGTGGTATCTCCTATGATTACAATGGATGTCTTAATCTTCTACTCCTTTCACTATTACAAATACAAAGCAATTACAATACAAAGAGTGTCACTTACTGTGTCTACCCTTCTTCTAGCTTGTGTTGCCTCTGTTTGATTTGAATAGGCTACTTCACTACCACTTGGAAGATCACCAAAACACTCTCTAACCTCTTTTGAAGAAATCTAAAAATTCGTTGAGTTCTCTCAAATGCTTCATCGAATTTCTTCTCCAGATTGTCTCACCCAACTCCTAGTCTCACCATCTCACGGTCTCACCCGTTTTCTGATCTCACCGTCTTACCTGGTCTAGTCTTACTCGTTTTCTGGTCTCACCGATTCTGGGTCTCACGATGTGTTCTGATGTCACACGTTTCACCCTTTTTTGGTCTCACCAATTCTGGTCTTCCGATGTGTTCTTGTGTCACCCGTTTCACCCTTTTCTGGTCTCACCAGATCTCATGTTTCACTTGCTCCAGGTCTGGTCTGGTCTGGTCTCACCCATTCCAGGTCTGGTCTGGTCTCACCCGTTTCAAGCTATGTTGGTCTCACCGTTCTAGTCTAGTCTCACGTTTCCAGGTCTGGTCTTGATCTGTTCTCATGTTTCCAGGTCTGGTCTTGATCTATTATCACGTTTCCAAGTCTGGTCTTGATCTGTTATCATGTTTCCAGGTCTGGTCTTGATCTGCTCTTACGTTTCCAGGTCTGGTCATGATCTATTCTCACATTTCTAGGTCTGGTCTTGATTTGGTCTCACATTTCCAGGTCTGGTTTCACTGTCTAACGTTTATGGTTTTCTCACACCATTTTCCAGGGTGGTTGTCTCAAAAAGAGATAAGTCTTGGTTTATATACTCCCTTTTATGCAAACCCTAGTAGGGTTTACTGGAGCTGCAGCGAATTTCCTTTCTTGCCCCTCCATGTGGCTTCATATTACTGTTTCATTCAAAATTCAGTATTATCCCCCTTCTTAATTTATTTTTCTTGCTCTTTTCTTTCTACTGAAAACTCATCCCTTGAATGCTTGAATGAGCCACTTCTGCTTGCACACTTAAATCTGGTTGACAACAATTACAACCCATACAAGGTTGTGGGAACAACAATCTCACCCTTTGTAATTGTTGGCAACACACACGACATAAGCCATTATGCAGCAGTCCTTCATAATCTTCTTAGAGTGATAATCAAGAAGCAGATGGATTACAACTCCCCCTTCCTTAACAGCTCCCCCTACACTGTTGCTTCTCTCCCCCTTTGCCAACCAATTACAAATTTGACAAACCAGCAAAGTAGAGATGGAGGACTCACCTGAACGTCAGGCTTGAGGAGGCATTTGCACAGACAGAGTCATTCTGTGATTTTCAAACAGCTTTGTGGACAAAGATTTAGTTAGAATATCTAAGATTTGATTTTTAGTGCCGACATACTCCAACTGAATCATGCCCTCTTCCACTTGATCCTTGATAAAGTGATACTGAATGTCAATATGCTTGCTCCTTGAATGTTGAACTGGATTCTTGCTGAGATCAATTGTACTTTGATTATCACAAAGTACACTCACTGGTACCTTCACTTCAACACCTAAATCTGCCAATTGTCTTCGTATCCATATCACTTGAGTACATGCTGCACAAGCAGTCATATACTCAGCCTCAGCTGTGCTCAAAGCAACACTGTTTTGCTTTCTACTTAACCATGCAACACACTTTGAACCCAAGTAGAAGCTACAGCCACTGGTTGATTTTCTGTCATCTGTACTTCCTGTCCAGTCTGCATTAGTGTATACTCATAGTTTTATAGAATCCATGGCAGGATACCACAAACCTATTTTCAATGTCCCTTTGAGGTATCTTAGGATTCTTTTCACTGCCAACACATGAGATTCCTTAGGATCAACTTGGAATCTGCTGGCGATGCACACAGCTTGCATGAGATTAGGCCTTGATGTTGTAAGGTATAGAAGGCTCCCTATCATCTTCCTGTATTCTGTGGGGCTTGTACTCCTTCCTTCCTAATCTTTTGTTAACTTGCAGCCTACTGTCATAGGGGTGCTGACAAGTCTGCTATCCTCCATGCCAAACCTTTTTAGCATCTCTTTGGCATATTTTGTCTAATAAATAAAAATATCTTCTTTACACTGTTTTATCTGTAATCCAAGAAAGTAAGTCATTTCTCCAATCAATGACATCTCAAATTCCTCACTCATCTTTTGTGCAAATTCTTGGCATAGCTTAAAGTGATCCCCTCCAAAGATGATGTCATCTACATATACTATGGTTATCAGTTGGCCTTTCTTTGAGGTGAACACATATAGGTTATTATCAACTGTTCCTCTTCTGAAGTTTAACCTTCTCAAATACGCATCCAGCTTACTGTACCATGCTCTTGGGGCTTGTTTAAGGCCATACAAGGCTTTCTTCAACTTGCACACGTGTGTCTCATCCTCACTGATTTCACTTATTCTTTTAGAAGCCCATTCAGAAAGGCTGATTTCACATCCATCTAGTTAACTTTATACCTCTTATGTGCTGCCAAAGCTAAGAACATTCTGATAGTTTCCAACCTTGCTACTGGTGCAAAAGTTTCATCAACATCTACTCCTTCTATCTGAGTGTAGCCTTTGCAAACCAACTTAGCCTTGTTCCTCACCAGCTTGCCATCTTCATTGTGTTTATTTCTAAACACCCATTTTGTTCCTATGACATTCTTGTTAGTGGGTCTTGGAACTAGCTCCCATGTTTCATTCTTCTCGATTTGATCCAACTCCTTCTTGATAGCTTTGACCCAGACTTTGTCTTGTGCAGCCTCTTCAACAGATTTAGGTTCAACTTGTGAGAGTAAAGCAGTAGCTCCCACAATTCTTCTTCTTGTTGTAACTCCTATTGATGGGTCACCTATGATCTGATTTCCTTGATGAGCACTGGTCCATGTCTTCTTTGTCTTTCTCTCTTACACAGTCTTAATTGCAAGAGAATCTCTTTCTTCATCTTCAGACTCACTCTTCTTTGAGTCTGAACTTACTTCTTTTCCCTCTTCTTCATATTGGTCTAATTCTTCATCTATCTTGAAGTCATCTTCTTCATTGTCCTCAGCTTCTCCATTATGCATTGTTTTCCAGTTTTCATCTATTCTCACATCACTAGAAGTGACCACTTTTCCCAGTTTATGTAGAAAAACTCTATAACCTTTTGTCTTTGCTGAGTATCCCATAAAGATACCTTCATCTGACCTAGTAGGAATTTTCCCAAGTTTTGCTCCTTGTTCTTCACAAAACATGGGCTGCCAAAGATTCTAAGATACTTGGCTGTTGTCTTCTTCCCACTCCATAGCTCATATGGAGTCTTATTAGTATTAGGCCTTCGTAAAACTCTGTTCAGTAGGTGCACAGTTGTAAATGTTGCTTCTGTCCAAAATCTTGTGTGAAGCTTGGATTCCAGTAGTAGAGTTCTTGCCATTTCAACCACAGCTCTATTTTTCCTCTCTACCACCCCATTCTGTTGAGGTGTTCTTGCTGTTGCCATCTGATGGTGAATTCCAGCTCTATTCCATGCCTTCTAGAATAATCATCAACAAACAAGATGAAGTACCTCCCACCATTCAACCCTTTTTGTTCTCATCGGCCCACACAAATTAGTATGTACAATGTCAAGCACTGCTTCAGAACTGAACTCTTTGGTCTTATATTGCTTTCTGACCTGTTTTTGTTTAGAGCATGCTGAGCAGACATACTCCCTCTCTCTCTCTTGAGGTCTAGAATGTCTCTGATTGCATGAGCAGTGGTCAGCTTCCTCATGTTCTTCTGTGTTAAGTGTCCCAGCCTCCTATGCTAGAGTTGATTTTCTTCTTCTTTTGTAAGTAAACAGCTATTTGTCTTGTCCTTATCAATCACATATAAATTTCCAGCTGTTCTCTTCCTGGTTACAACAGTATTGCCTTCTTTACTCATTACTTGGCAACCTGTTTTTGTGAATATCACTTTATGGTCTTCATTGCATAGTTGGCTAATAGATGCTAGATTATATCTAAGTCCTTCAACGTGCTGAACATCTTTCAGCTTTCCTTTTCCAATATTTACTGACCCTTGACCACTGATGTTGAGTGAATCATCATTGCCAAACTTGACTCTGCCTTATCTTGACATGTTTAGCTTTGATAATTTACTCTTGTCTCCTGTCATGTGTGAAGTGCATCCACTATCAAGGATCCACTGCTTATCCTTGTAGTCAGCCTTTAATGCAATTTCAATTATATTAGCCTCCTCCCTTTTAGCTCTATATTCCTTCTTTTAAATTGGCTTGAAGATAGCTTTCTCTTTTTTCTCAGCTTTGACTGTACCAGTTGGTTTTACTATGCCATTGAGTGCCTTCTCTTGCTCAGGGAGAACTACTATCATGCATCTCTTGGCATTATAGCCATCCCGCCCACACCTTTTACACTGTTCTAAGTCTGTCAATATAGCAAACTTGTTCTTTGAAACAAGTTTGGGCTTCCACCAACAATTCTTGTCAGTGTGTCCTTGATTTTTATAGTATGTGCAAGAACTCACAATAGGTGTTCTCTGAATTTTGTATTGTCTCCCCCTGTATGCAACATCATATCTTCTCAAGTTGGAGACATATACTGGCCTTCTCCACCAGCATTTACTTGCCTTATGACCCCAAACTTCACAATAAAGACAGTAACCTTGAAACTGCCTCTTCTTGGTTCTAATTATAGCTTGTTTTCTTTTGTTCATTACTTGTTGTGTAGGCAAGGTTGCTGGCTTCTTTGCTTGTGTGGCTCTCATTTCAGCCAACTTCTTCTCCTTCTTCTATTCAACTGTAGCCCTTTACTGGCTGACTTTGTTGTTCCCACGGCCTTGTATGGTTGTAATTGTTGTCAACTAGGTTTAAGTGTGCAAGAAAGTAAAGCCACATGGAAGGGCAAGAAGGTAAAAGCCACATGGAGGGACAAGAACGTAAAAGCCACATGGAAGGGCAAGATAGTAAATTTGCTGCAAGTAAGCCCTAAATTGGAAGACAATTATGGTGGACAAAATGTATACACTGACGGCAACAAAGAAATCACCGTCAAGAGAGAGAGAAAGAGGAGACGGCCGAAAAGTGAGCAAAATGGCAAGTACACCACCGGGAGAGCAGAACGGCAACAATAGACAACCGACAGAAACACAAGAACGGTCGAAAGGGGGGCTGAACGAAGAACAGAGGTCAGAAAATTGAGCAAATCAGAGCAGACCAACGGAAAGAGAGAAAAACCCAACGGCCAAAACAGACGGTCGGCAAAAATAGAGAAACGGTTGAAAGGGGCTGGACGACTAGACAGCAGACCGAAAGAGCAAAACGGTAAAATCCTATTCAGCCAACCAAGACCATTGTCGGCAGAACAGGGGGAAAAAGAGAGAAAATACGAGACGGCTGAAGGAGGCTGGGCGGAAGACCGGAAGAGCAAAACAGCAAAGCCGTTGGAAGAGAGAGAAAAATCATATACGGCAAAATCAGAATGGATGGTGAAGGAGAGGAAAAACCCAACGGCCAAACAGGGAAAGCAGATATGGCCAAAAGGGATACCACCGGCAGAATCGAGAGAGAGAGATAGACGAAAAGAGAGACACCACCGAACGAACCATCTCTGTGTGAGACAAATGGACGACACAGTAAAGGAGAGAAAACCAGCTAAAAGAGAGAAAACTAGAGACGAAAAAAGAAAGAGCCGATGGCAAAACAGGGGTGGACGAAGAAAAACAGACCACCGGCTGGAAGAAAACCAGAAACGGACAGGTGAGGGCAGGCCGTGAAACAGTAAGACCATAGAACCAGGAGACAGGTGAGACCGTGAGACAGTGAAAGCAGGAGCTGTGTGAAACAACGTAGAGAAGGAATTCAGTGAAGCATTGAAAGAACTCAACGTATTTTCAGATTTCTTCAAGAGAGGTTAGAGAGCATTGCGGTGAACTTCTAAGCGGCAGTGGGGCAGCCTTTCAATTCAACAGAGGCAAGGCAAGCTAGAAGAAGGGTAGACACAATAAGTGACACTCTTTGTATTGTACTTGCTTAGTAATTGCAATAGTAAAAGGAGCAGAGGATTAAGGCATCCATTGTAACTGGAATTCTCAAGTATAGTCGATAGTCTCAATAAGGGAGAGTCCCTACCACTATGGATGTACATCACGTTGACGAAACCACGTAAATCTCGTGTGTCCTTAATTTGCTTTACGTTCTGTATTTTGAATTGAGTTGTGAATGCAGCTAAAGTATCAGCCAACTCATAATCTAACAAAAACCTAAACAAGAACATCCAAATTATCTATTAGGCAAGGTGTCTAAAAGGTGACTTTGGGGACTGTTATGATTAGTAGATAGCAATAGATCTACCTTAGTCGAATTTAAGAAAGAGTTCGCTTTTAAGAAGAGGTTAAAGTTGTTTACTTACCTGTGAATTGCAAATTGTGGTTATACTGATTCACCCCCCTCTCAGTATCACAAACTAATAGATCCTAGGGAGAAGTCAGTAACTTCAATTGGTATCAGAGCCTGGTTCACCAGTTTGAAACTTAACAGCTTGGTGTACTAGTTTGAAGGGATCTAGAAGTTTGACTTGTTCAGCATACTGAGAAATGGAAGCCGGTACCAGCGCCAGCACTACTTACAGCAAGAAGGTTCCAATCTTCAACGGAACCAACTACCATATGTGGAGAGCGAGAATGCAGGTGGTATTTGTAACCATGGGCATGAACGTGGTGAAATGCGTACAGGAGGGTTTTGTGGCTCTGGAAGAAGGTAAAGACCCAATCCCAAAGGAATTAAGGCAGTTTGAGATAAATGGAAAGGCCTTAAATGTTATCATTTCATCATTGACAGATGCTGAGTATGCTAAAGTTATGGACTGCAAATCTGCTAAGGAGAGATAGGACAGATTGCAGAAAGTTTATGAAGGTGATGGTAGAATGAAGGAGGCTAAGCTTCAAGTGTTCAAGGAGAGATATGAATCCCTCAGAATGCAAAAGAATGAGACAGTTCAAGATATGGGACTCGTTGACGTTGTAAACGACCTGAGAAGTCATGGGAAGAACAAGAAGGACTTATCGATTGTGAAGAAAATTATGAGAATTCTGCCTCAGAGGTTTGCCTCAAAGGTGGCAGCCATGGAGGAGAGTAGAGATCTCAATTCTATGTTTCTGCATGATCTCCAGTGCAATCTCAGTGCATATGAGATAAGGATAAAGTCAACGGAGAGCTCCTCAACAACGAAGGTATCAAAGGAGGCAGCTTTCAAAGCTATGAGACACTTGAAGATAAGAGAAGACGAAGAATCATCCAGTGAGGATGATGATGATGAGGAAGAGGAAGAAAACGAAGGTGAAGTATTGGATTACTTCACAAGGAAATTCAAAAAGGGGTCTAAGAAAGGAAAAGGACAGTTGTCCTTGAGATGTTATCGTTATAGACAGACTGGACACTTTGCTTCTCAATGCAAAGTGAAACTTGATGATGAAGATGAGGATGGTGATGACGAGCAAAATTCAAAATGGAGAAGACCATCATTCAAATCAAAGAAGTCCAGCAAGAAGACTGCCAACCCACAGAAGAAGAAAAGAGGCTCATTTAAGAGTTATGTGAGTCAGATAAAAGAAATTGATGAGGAGGAAGATGAAGAATCATCAGATGAGCATGCCTTTATGGCATCAGCTCAAGGTGGTAGTTCAACCTCTGAAAAGAAAGAGGAGGTTGATGAAGAAAAGCCAGATCTTGAAGTTGAGATAGAAGCAGCTTCAAAGGAGATAATCAGAAGGGGTAGAACCATAAGAAGGTTAGAGGCCCATATAAAACAAGTTAAAGCAAAGTCTGATGAAGATGAAAGTCAAAAGGATGAAATAAGGGCTGAGCATATTGACTTGAATAGAAGATTTGAGGAACAAATCAAAATATGTGAAGACCTTACAATAGAGCTTGGCTCAAGGGCTTCAAAAATTGAAGAAATGGAGAAAAAGTTACTGAGACTTCAACAACAACTCAAAAGTAGCAAAGAGAACTTGCAGAAGCTTGAAATGATAAGAGACTTCCTTGGTGGTTGTTGCATTCTCCTTGGTTGGTTGCCTTGCCTTCTTTCTTCCTCTCCTTGGCCGGTTGCACCTTGCTTGGTGGCTGCCTCCTCTTTACTGTTCACCTCTCTTTTTCCCAAGGTTTTCCACTCACCTTTCTCTTTGGTCAGCTCCCTCAATTTTCTGCAGCACACACCCTTCTTGTAAGATACATAAGGGTATTTATAGAGTTTTGAGATTAGGGTTACACAATCATCAACAATCATTGTTAATTCCCATAGTTGCCCTACAATCAACAGCAGGATTTAATTTCTAAAATTTAAGGTCAATGGTCAACATTGACTTCCTAAAATTTAGGGTCAATGGTCAATCTAGATCCTTAAAATTTAGGGTCACGATCAACGTTGACTCCATAACGCTAAGGTTGACCTGTCATCACCAGTTTCTCCTAATGACCTCACTACATCTTACCGGCATTCATAATATCAAATCAACACATATAACCGTGTGAGATGGGGTTGACAACAAATCCAACATTTACCATCAAAGATGGGCTCAACAACTATAACAAGAAGTAACTTAGGAATAGCGGCACCATTGAACCAATCTACCACTAAGACTAAAAGGAGAAGACAAGTAACAGAAATCTAGAGGCTAACCACCATTCATGGAACAAAAGAAAAAAGTTGCAATAAAAAAGAGACAAGTAAGGGCTTTGGAGTTATGACTTCAACTATGACCAACAACGTCTATATACAGGTAAACATTAATGTAATTTTGTCCTTTATGCAAACTGATTAGAATGCTATAATAAAATATATTTGACTTGTCATTTCTCATACCTTCACTTTAGTCCAAAACCTTGGATTTTAGCCCTAACTAGATAATGGCAAATGCGTTTCAATCTCATGGATAATCAACAACAAATTTAGGTGGCTTAAGTGCATTATAGTAAATAAATAGGACCGACATAAGGAACGAGCAAGCATAATCTTGAAATCATAGCTAAATTGTGGTTTTGATATTTAAATAATGTGATACTGCATTTGAAATTTTGTAAGATTAGAGTGCTATTAGCTTAAGAGGTGTTGTAATGATTTTGGTTAAGATGTTATGTTTATTACCTTACCACCATAATTGTAGTAATATTCATCTTAACAATCTAATAGGCTTTTTTATTCTCTTAGTTTTGTTGAGAACTTGTAGCATTTTTAAAGTTATTAGTTAACATCAAATGAGGATTTATTTTATATGTAAGGATATGATATTACTTGATATAAATAGTTTATTGTTTGCCTTTCTAGAGCCCATAGATTTGATGTCACTTTCTTAATAAGATCCATATTGTCTACATACAACTTAAACTAATTTAATTCAATTTTCATTAAATAAAAACATTCTCCAAACTTGACACTTATAAGTCAAACTCCTAATTAAAATGTTTCATAAAACAACATATAACAAAGAAAAATTCAATGACAAAAAAAAATACTATAGTAAATACATGCTTTTTCCTTTCTACTATAACAACAAATGAGCAAAATATACAAAGATACAAAAATAATTTGTTGTTGCTCTTCAAAAGTGCATTTTCTTTCATTAATCTCTTATTTTTTTAATTTCAATTCAACACATTCAAATAATACTCTCTTATTTCCTTACCCAAAAGATTCATTTCCTTCTCTTTTGACTCAATTTCATCTTCCAAATGCTTTATACATGATAAAGGGTCGATATTTCCATCTCCTATGCAATCAAATCTAACTTCTTATTTCTTGTTTTTACTTTAAAGCATGCTTATAACCCCGTATATACCTCACAAACTTTTGGTTCGTATCATTTAAAAAACCTACATTTAGCTTGCTTCCAAAATTGATAACCCAAAAATCTTCTTCTTAGATTGTTTTCACTCTAAGATGTATAATTCTAAGCTAGTTCTCCATGCTTGCAAAGAACTCATTCTACTCCTGGGCTTGATTGAGAACATGATGATCCACTAGCAAATTTGCCACTTCTAATAGTCTCTATCGTTCCAATTGCGAAGCTTTCTCTTAACCTTATGGTAGTAGAGTAGAAACACGCATGATCTAAGGAAGAAAAGGAAATCAAAGAGAATAAGAAAGCCAATGATAAAGAAAAATGAGCAAGAATAAGATGAAGAATGAAATTCCATTAATCTTTATTTATTTCTTGATTATCTTTAATGTATGATAATAATAATATCTAACTATGAAATTCCATTTGGGCTTTAAATACGTTAGGCTTGACCCAATAACTCTTTGATCCTACACGTTTCCTTATTATCATCTTGTCTTTATTTACATATCAGCTTTTCTTTCATTTTAGTGAGACACATCATCCAAAGTAACAAATCCATCTCCTCAATTTAATAATTGACTAAAATTGTTCTAAAAATATCAAGATTACTAAACCATTACTTTTACGCATTCAAACTAGATTTGAGACTATGCAAAAACTAATAGATAAATATGTATATTAATCCTTTTCTTTTGCTTTCCCAACCATTTAGACTTGGCTAATTAAATGTCTAAATTAACAAAATATATGCTTTACTTATTTGTTACATACCCATATGTAAATCATCAGTGACTAAAAGGACCTTTGAGAAGGGATGCATATAATTCAGACAATGTTATTTTAATAATGAATCTTGTTGCATATTATTTACACATAAAATACTATTTCCTTTTATCTAAATGGCACCAATTAAACAAATACCCTTGTAATGATTCCTTGTTATTTGGATTGGAGTATATTTTAAATAACTTTTATTTCAATTGAAATTTGTTCTTAAATTTATATTAATGCACACACAAATAAATCATTGCTTTCATTTAGTTCATTTATTTGATTAACAAATCTTGGGCCATATAAAGTCTCGAAGTAAAAAAGTTGTTTATGTTTCATCTCTCCCAAGTAACTAGAGTTAGTTATTTCATGGAGTTTCAACTTTAAAGGCAAGCATTGTTGCATGCACTTACTTGGGTTGCAATGGCAATCAAGAATGGAAATAGTACAATAAACTGTGGAAATACATAATGCATGTAGGGATAAGAGAAACAAGGAAAAAAGGCATCATTTCCATGAGTTCCCAATCCCATCTACCTTGATCTTGAAACCAACTAGGAGATTGACATACCTTTACCTAAATGGTTTTTGAAAGGAAGATCGTTTCAATGGTCTAGATGGGCCATTCAAGTGAGATTACTAAAATGACTAATTTTGAGACACTTCTATGGTATTGTTCAAATTGTTCTATAAAAATGTATACTTCATGTCATAATAGAATAGGTACCGTAGATGTTCCCTTCATCATGGTCCATTCTTTCTACATTAATTAGGTTATGCTTCCTTTCTCGCTTCTTTTAGAAATGTATCGAAGGAACTAAATGTGACAACTATGGTAGAAGGGGTATTATTGATATACAATTTGTCTGTTTTATAGAAAAACAATACTAAATGGTAAACAAATTCAAAATATGCAAAACGGCCCATGAGGAATGTGCAACAAGATGGAACAATTAGGATAGAGGTTGGACAATATTCACAAACAATTTGCAGTTGTTTGAGGTTTTGTTTCAAAAATAAAAATATTGTCAAAAAATCTTGACTTTCATAAGGCACAAAAAATAGAATTTGTTGAAACAATTTAAGACATATTATTTATAAACAATTATTTTCCAAGGAAACAAGTGGACATGTGAATTTTTGTTTCATGCAGAGACTTTGGTAACAGTTATTAGTCACATTTACATAGTTCTAACAATTTCAATTTTCAATATCATGTACGTACGAAAAATATGGCGTTGATGGCATCATGACATATGCTACAATAAGAAAATCTATTGTTTCCTAATTATTAAAATTTCTCCGTCATAAAAGTATCTTTTGAAGTCTGATGCATATACTATAAAGTCCTTTCTTTTAATAATACAATGTTTGCACATATTATCTCTCTTAAAAATTTATCTCTTTTCATTTTTTGCCAAGGTAAGATAGAGAATAAATTAGTGAATTCAAAGATTTACATGATCGTCTTTCTATGTTTAGCTGCCGATATATAAATTAGTCTTCTACTAAACTATCATTTGCTACGTAATGTAAATAATAGGAAGCTGATTACTTTAATTTTCAATTTTGTCACAATTTTATTTTTTTCATGTGAATGATTCAAAAACTAAATTTCACAATTTAAATGGGTGCCTGTTTATTCTAACCCTCTCACTTAGTCAAATTTGTCCTCTATTCCTTTATCTAGCAGTACCAAATAAAAAGTTACATGTTAACCTAGTAAGTATGATGTTACTTGAATATTAGCATCTCTTGCACAAAATGATAATCCAAACGTAATTCCCATAACCCGTTTTTCTATTTACACATTTTGAAAAACTTTTTGTGTAAAATTTGAATAGTGTTACCTTATTATTCAATACCAGTTCATTTAGCCCCTTAGAGTTTGACTTTTTATCATTCAGATTATATATTGGTCTCATTTGATCTTTGAAAACTAATCATGTATCATGAGATATAATGTTTAATAGTCACTAAGATAGCCTTTAGGTAATTATTTCATTTTTTAAATAAACTTGGTTGCACATTTACAAAAGGCCACTTATTAGGTAGTGATCAAGTGGTTGAGAGGTGGTTGGCCTCTATTGCCGACACCATATATTAGGTAGTTAATTTATTTCTTAATAAACTTAATTGCTTTCTTATTGGAATCATATTACTTTAATATTACTTATTTCAACATGGTATTATAGAGATTAAATAACAAAATTCTTAAAGTTGAATGATTGCTCATCTATTTTTAATCAATCATATATTAAAATTTGTCCTCTTAGGAAGCTCATTCTTTTAATATTAAAACCTATTACACGTATTTATCCTCATTTGAAATTTCTTTTTCCTTTATTTTTCATAACCAATTTTCCAAAGTAAGATGATGAATAAATTAATGAATTCTATGATATACTTAACCATTTTTCTATCTTTAGCCACCCATATAAAAATTAGTCTTCCATTAAATAATAAGAACAAGAAATTCATGCAGAAAGCAATACACATATAAATTCAAGAATGAATAATGAACCTTATGACAACATTTACAAAAACAATAAAGTCCCATATTGTCATCTTCATATAATTAGTAACTAGTATACCCTTCCACTAAATTTAATGAACCTTTGATGAAATTTGCAACAAAAATTCAAGGAAATTCAAGCAACCTTTTGACTAAAGTGTGGCATGTTTTCAATCAGTAGAGAAACTTCTTTTTTTAGAAGTGCCAATGGTGAGCACAACATTTCCAAGATCACTAATCTTGAAACTAATACAAACAATAGGTGCCTTTGTTACAACCTTTATAACCTTTTGTATTATAATCATGTAGCTTTCTTCAATAATAGGAACAAATTCTCCCCTTATTACTTGCCATGTCAAAAGGCATGTTTGTGCATAAATTAGGCACACTAGCAAAACACTGGGTTAACAATAATGGTAGAATAAACTAGAAAAAATTGATAGCATAAACTAAACGTTTGTATTGCTCTGTATATGTTTTGATGTACAGGTGAAAGCTTTATTTTTAAAACTATAGATATAAGAATAAAAGGAAGGTGATTATGTATAAATATTTAACTGAATATGTAATTCTAATTTTTACAACACAATATTTGAAGCAATTAACTAATATTTGATGCAATACTAATTTGGTAATATAATATTTGACTAATATTCCTTGATGAGGACCATTTTAAGTCTCATACTGAGAGGGAGGGTAAATCAATGTAAAATATCCTCTTTTTACAAATCAATTTGGACTTAACCTCTATGATTTGTTAAAGTCGATGATCCAATTTTTTATTTTTCTTCTTTATGTGAGCGCAATCATATAAATAAAAAATCAATGCGCATGTGCAAGCACCCAAGAACACATAAAAAATTTTACGTGGTTCACTCATAATGTGTGAGTTATGTCCATGGTGTGATAACATCACTCTTAAATCATACAATCCACTTTCATTATCAAGGGATACAACAATGTTGTGAAAGGATCACTCCTTAACCACTTGTGGAAGGACTACTCCTTAACTACCTACAACGATCTCCCGATCACTCCAAAGGTATCCCACCCTTATTCAGCCAATTTATTAAGAGTTTATAGTGAAACCTTTCCTGGAGAATGATCACTCAATGTGTATAGATTGCTAGTGCAAAATATGGATCTTCTCCTTCCTTTGTTGCTGGTGTTGTCTCACTTGCTATCGGTGCTGCTTGCACACGCTACTATTGCTACCCATTACGCTACTTTGATGTCCACACACGCTACTGTTGTCCACATGCACTACATTTGCTATCTGCACACATTGCTACTATCTGTGCGCATTATTGTTGTCTATTCGTGTCGCTGCTACTATTCACGCACACTACTACTATTTGCTTGTGTCGTTGCTGCTATCCACACATGCACAAGGTAGTATCATTGCTTGCACGTTCTCCTATTGCTGTTCGCACATGCTACTATCACTGATTTGGTTGCTAGATGCACTGCACTTGTTGGTATAGTCTCCTAGACATGCTACTAGTACTGGTAGTCCCTCTTGGACATGCTGCTAATGTTGGTATACCTTTATAAACATGCTGCTAATGCTAATATACCCTCTTGGATGTGCTGCTAGTGTAGGGCTACTAGTTTGCTAATGCAAGGCTACTAGTTTTTTGGTGCAGAGACCTCCTGCTTATGCTGCTAATGCAGGGCTACTGGTTTGCTAGTGCAAGAACCTCCTTTTGCTATACCACCTTCTGTCGAACCTGCAATCTGCACCTCTTCTTATGTAGTTGTTAGTTCTTTAACACCTTCTACTAGACTTGTTAGTGGTTGCTAGTTCTAGTATAGGCTCTCCTTGCTACTGGTTCTAATATAGGTTCCTAGATTGCTTCTGGTTTACTACTAGTTCTAGTATAGGCTCCCGAATTGCTTCTGGTTTGCTTGGTTCTGGTATAGGCTCTCGGATTGTCTCCCTTGTTACAGGACCTTTTAGTGTGTCTCCCTTACTACAAGACCTCCTGGTTTGTCTCCCTTGCTACAGGATTCACAAGTTGTTGTACCACCTTCTAGTTTGTCTCCCTTGGCTGCATTCACAGGTTACTGTAACTTGGTAAGGGCTAGTTGCGGCAGGTGCTGGTGAGGGCCAGTTGCTGCAATTTTGTGGTTTGCTGGTGTGGTGGGCGGCTGCTGATTCCCGAACCTGCTACTGCACATTCTAATTTTTTGCTTGATTCCTAGGCATGCATTTGCTATTGGGAAGCCTCATGAGGTACTGTTGGTCTACTAGAAAACATCCTGGATGTGCTAGTGTGGTGGCCAGCTGCTGCTGTCACCTTCTCTCCCTCTTAGCCGGCTGTCGTGCTCTCCCTCTTGGTCAACTGCCTTACTCTTCCTCTTGGCCGACTACACCTCCCTTGGTGGCTGCCTCCTCTCTTGCCATTCACCTCTCCTTTTGGCTTTAGGTTTGCTGTTCACCTCTCTTTAGCTAGACTCTTTCAATTTTCTACAGCACACACCCTTTCTTGCAAGACGCATAGGAACATTTATAGAATCTTGAGATTAAGGCTACATGATCATTAACGATCATCATTGATTCCCAAAGGTTGCTTTACAATCAACGACCAAATTTGAGTCCTAAAATTTAAGGTCAATGGTCAACATTAACTTCTTAAATTTTAGGGTCAATGGTTAACGATCAATCTTGACCCCTAAAATTTAGGGTCACAGGCACATTGACTCCTCAACATTAGGGTTAACTTGTCATTACTAGTTTTTCCCAATGAACTTTCTGCATCTCAACGACATTCATAACCTCAAATCAACACATATAACTGTGTGAGATGGTGTTGACAACAAATTTAACATTAGCCATCAAAGATGGGCTCCACAATCTCCCCCTTTGGATTTGTTGGCAACACATTAAATCCAATAATACACATATGAAAATTGTTAACATTTACTTGCTCCCCCTGCACATTGTCATTCACAGCTCCCCCTAAACCATGAATCACTTGCTACTCCCCCTTTTTGCTTCTCCCCTTTTACAAGTTCTCCCCCTTTATCCATCAAGCTACTCCCTTTTTTTATAAGTATACACCTTCTTTAGATTTATGCAAAATATCTCCCCATTTGACAATAAATCCAAAGAATAATAAAAGAAGGAAGGGAAGAAGGGTTAGAGAATACCTCAATCTCTAGGGGTTGGCTGAATACTTAAGTTTAGCCTCTTTTGTCCAAGATGTCCCAGTTTCGTATTCCACAATAAATTCTCATCTTTCGTGCTCATGTAACATGTGTTCTTGCTTCTAAAAACTTGGTATAAGTTTCCATTTACTCTTTCACCCTTAGTAAGGATAGCACCATCTCTTAGTCTCTTTACTGTACAGCCACTCTTGTTGAAAGCAACTTTATGTCCATCATCACAAAGCTGGCTAACATTAATGAGATTATGTTTCAACCCTTCAACATAAAGCACTTTCTTTGATTTCAACTTTTCTACACTAATTTCAACAGCACCAATACCTTTAATCTTTAAGGCACCATCATTGCCAAATAGAATTGATCCTCCATCATATTTTACTACTTCCTTGAACATCTTGGATTCTCTTATCATATGTGAAGAGTAGACACTATCCAGGATCCATAGCTTTTCTTTCTTGGAAGTTTTTAAGGTTACTTCCACAACCATCATCGTTTCTCTTCCTCTTTTTCTTTTTTGGCCGAATGTGGGAGCATGTGTAGGTGTTCTCCTTTGCATTCCTTGACCAAGCAGAAATGTCAAATAGTCCTCAGTAGTGTGTCCAACCCTTTCACATGTTCCACAAATCTCTCCCAACAAATCAAAACTAATTCTCAATGGAATATGACTTCTTTCCACTTGAGACTGCCTTCTTTCTTGATAGAGTCTCCCCCTAAACTTTTGCCTCACACTCCTCTTCATTAAGGCCAAGTATTCCAACATACATTAGAATTGTGTCCATATTTGCCACAGCTCCAGCAGAAATCTTCAAACCTGGATTTACTTCTTTTACCAAATTCATGTCTTCTTTCTTTAGTTGCTGGTGTGGCAACCTTCTCTCCATCTTTAATAGTTTGTCTCTTATGGTTGAAAGTCTCCATCACATCTTTCCTAACCCATTTTAACTTGGGTTGGTCTCTCTTCTTTATCACATCATTGTGCTTGCTTTCAAGTACAAACATAATTTTTTTTCTTTTCTTTTACCTTCTCACTCAACTTTTCAATGTAGCCAAGTTCCCATGGAATGAAGTCTTTGATTGCTTAAACACTTATTCAACTTTCTGGTAGCATCCTCCTTGATGGAATTTGTTAATGATGACTCTCCTTTCACTTCCATGGCTTGCATAAAGTTTTCTTTATATTTCTTTAGCACGAACTCAACCTTGTGGAGCTTGACTTGTAAAATCAGCACCTCTTGCTCTTATGCAATCACCTTAGCACCAAGATCTTTATGTATCTTGTCTTGCTCTGCCTCAAGTACAATCAACTCCTCAATCCTCTTCAAGTACTCCTCATCTTTTGCTTCAAACTCCTTTTCTTTCACCTAAAGATTAGATTCATTAACAACAAAATTTTCATACACCTTCTTGAGATGTTTTACCTCTTTTTCCAACTTATTGTTTTTATGCAAACAAGCTCTTAATTCATTCTCAAGTTGCTGTACTAACTCATCCTCATCCTCTTCTATTGATTCCTCATCACTTGAAGAGTTTTGATCATTATTTGCTTAAGCGACTAGCACATCCTTAGCAGCCTCATCATCGAAATTATCATCAACTTCTTCTTTAGAATCCTCTTCATCTAGCTTGCTCAGAAAATTCCTTCTTTTGGATCTGAAGAATTTCTTTTTTCCTTTGGCACCTGCATTTCTAGCTTTAAAGTAGCTGAATTGCTTTGTCCTCCTCCTTAGGACTAGCTCATCATCATCCTCACTGTTTGCTTCTCTTCTCTTTAGGTAGTCCACGACGAAGTGCCTAATTGCTCCACAGCTAAAGCACTTCAAGGGTAGTTTTCCCTTGTACTTCCCTTTTCCTTTCCTTATATTATTGGTGATGTATGTCATGACCTCATCCAGTTCTATATCACCATTTTCTTCTCCAGAGTTGCTGATGGATTCCTCTTCTTGGTCTTTAATCCCCAACTTCTTCATTGCCTTGAAGGCTATAGCTCTTTCTTAAGCCCATCTTTTCTTTTTTCATTGGGGTTATTCTCATTTAATAAGTCACCAATATGCTGTGCAAGTCATCTAAAGGCAACCTATTCAAATCTCTATCTTCTATGGAAGAAACTTTGGTGTTGTAAACTTCTAGCAAGGTTCTGAGTATTTTCCTCTATCTCCTCTCTATAACCTCTGATGGAGCACACAATTTCGTTGACTCTTGTGAAGAATGCATCCACAGTCTCATCATTTTGCATCTTTATGTTTTCAAATTTGCTCCTCCAGATTTATAGCTTGGCTTCCTTCACAACCTTGTCTCCTTTATAAATGTTCTTTAGTTTGTCCTAAATTTGCTTGGTTGTGTTACACCCCCATCACCTTGATGAATTCTTTATCTAACAAAAAGACATATAAGGCATTTCTCACCTTTCCATCATACTCCAAATTCTTCTTATCAGCTAACGTTATAGGATCACCTTTAGCAACAAGGATGAAGCCACTAACAATAGACTCAAACACATCAAGACCAAGAGACATCAAATATGGGAGTATTTTATTCTTCTATAAATAATAATTCTGTCCATCAAAAGTAGGGATGCCTTTGTTATTAACATTGTTCATGCTATCCATAATCTCAAGCAGCAGTAGAGATAAACTTACATAGCAATACATAACTTCAATTTAAGGTAGAAAAATTGGATTAATAGAGGAATCAGTTTTGATACCACTTAATGAGGACCATTTTAGGTCTCACACTAAGAGGGGGGTGAATCAGTGTGAGATATCCTATTTTTACAAATCAAATTAGATTTAACCTCTGTAACTTGTTAGAATCGATGATCCAATTTTTTATTTTTCTCTTTTATGTAAGTGCGACCGTATAAATAAAAAATTAATGCGCATACGTAAGTACCTAAGAACACACGACAATTTTTACATAGTTCACCTACAATGTGTGAGCTACATCCACAATGTGATAGGATCACTCCTAAATCACACAATCCACTCTTGTTATCAAGGAATACAACAATGTTGTGGAAGGATCACTCCTTAACCACTTACAACGATCTCCTGATCAAGGAATTGATCTCCCGATCACTCCAAGGGTATCCCACCCTTATTTAGCCAGTTTATTAAGAGTTTATACTAAAACCTTTCCTAAAAAATGATCACTCAATGTGTATAAACTACTAATGTAGAATATAGATCTTCTCTTTCCTTTGCTGCCAGTGTTGTCTCACTCACTGTCAATGCTGCCTACAAGCACTGCTATTATTGCCTGTTACGTTGCTTTGATATCCGCACGTGTTGCTGTTGTTGTCCACACGTGTTGCTGTTGTTCACACGTACTGTTATTGCTGCTGCACACACTGCTGCTGTCCTCACGCACTGCGTTTGCTGTCTGTACGCATTGTTGCTGTTTGCTCGCGCTGCTACTGTTATCTGCACGTGTTGTTACTACCTGCTTGCATCACTGCTGCTATCCGCACGTGCACAAGCTGGTATCAGTGCCTGCATGTTCTCTTATTATTGTCCATATGTGCTGCTATTGCTGATTTGGCTGCTAAACGCGCTGCACTTGCTAGTGTAATCTCTCGGACATGCTGTTGGTGTTGGTAGTCCCTCCTGGATGTGCTACTAGTGCAGGGACGTGCTGCTGGTACTAGTATACCTTCCAAGACATGCTACTAATGCTAGTATACCCTCCTGGACATGTTGCTAGTGCAGGGACACCTCCTGGATGTGCTGTTGGTGCACACCTATTGGTTTGCTGGTGCAAGGACCTCTTGTCGGTGCTACTGGTGCACATCTGCTAGTTTGCTAGTGCAAGAACCTCCTACCAATGCTGCTGGTGTAGGGCTACTGGTTTGCTAGTGCAAAGACCTCTTGCTTGTGCTATTGGTTCAAGGCTGTTGGTTTACTGATGCAGGGACCTCCTTCTGCTACACCACCTTCTACCAGACCTGTAAACTACACCTCTCCTTGTGCAGTTGCTGGTTTTTCAACACGTTCTGCCGGACTTGTTGGTGGCTACTGGTACTAGTATAGGCTCCCCTTACTGATAGTTCTAGTATAGGTTCCCAGATTGCTTCTGGTTTGCTACTAGTACTGGTATAGGCTCCCAGATTGCTTTTGGTTTGCTTGGTTCTGGTATAAGCAACCAAATTTTCTCCCTTGCTACCAGACCTTCAAGTTTGTCTCCCTTGCTACAGGACCTTCTGGTGTGTCTCTCTTGTTGTAGGACCTCCTAGTTTGTCTCCCTTGCTGCACCACCTTTTGGTTTGTCTCCCTTGGTTGCTGGATTCATAGGTTACTGCAACTTGGTGAAGGTCGGCTACGGCAAGTGTTGGTGAGGGCCAGTTGCTGCAACTTGGTGGTTTGCTAGTGTGGTGGCTGGCTACTGATTCCCAAACCTACTGCTGCACATTCTGATTTTTTGCTTGATTCTCTAGCGTACTTCTACTGTTAAGAAGACTCCTAAGGTGCTACTAGTCTGCTGGGAAACCTCCTAGATGTGCTAGTATGGTGGCTAGCTATTGTTGTCATCTTTGTAAGGGCCGACTATTGCTATCACCTTCTCTCCCTCTTGGCCGGAAACCTTGCTCTCCCCCTTGGTCGGCTACACCTCCCTTGGTGGCTACCTCCTCTCTTGCTGTTCACCTCTCCTTTTGGCTTTAGGTTTGACGTTCACCTTTTTTTGACTAGCTCTCTCAATTTTTTGCAGCATACACCCTTTCTTGCAAGATGCATAGGGGTATTTATAGAGCCTTGAGGTTAAGGCTACACGATCATCAACGGTCATCATTGATTCCCAAAGGTTGCCCTACAATCAATGACCAGATTTAAGTCCGAAAATTTAGGGTCAATGATCAACATTGACTTCTTAAAATTTAGGATCAATGGTTAACAGTCAATCTTGACTCTTAAAATTTAGGGTCACTGTCACGGTCAACATTAACTCCTCAACATCAGGGTTAACCTATCATCATTAGTTTTTCCCAATGATCTCTCTACATCCCAACAGCATTTATAACCTCAAATCAACACATACAACTGTGTGAGATAGTGTTGATAACAAATCCAACATTAGTCATCAAAGATAGGCTCAACACCCCTTCAAACTTAAAATGGTGAAATATAACCTATCTTAAAGTTGTTAACTAATTCATTAAATCAAGTTGGCAACTAAGTTTTGGTGAAGATGTCAGTAATTTGGTCATGATATAAGACTAATACAAGAGAGATAGTCCCTTGCTAAAGATGATGAATAAAATAACAATCATTCTCAGTATATTTGGTTCATTCATGAAATACGTCATTGTAAGCAATCTAAATAGCACTACAATTATCATAATAAATAATGGTGTCTAATGACTATTTGATTCTCATATTTTGTAATAGCCAATATTGTCATAAAAGTTCATAAGTAGTGTCAACAAGTGCTCAATATGCAACTTTAGTACTAGAACAAGCTACAACTATTTGTTCTTTATTTTTTTATGAAATAAAAAAATTACCAAGAAAGAAACAAAACTTCGTAGTAGAGTATTAATTAGTAGGATCATTAACTCAGTTAACATTAGAGTATGCACAAAACTCCAAAAAAGATGATGAGGAAAGATGGATGCTATGAGATAAAGTGCTTTTAATATAACACAAAATATGAAGTATTGTAGCATAATGAGTAGTATAAAGAGATGTCATAAACTAACTCATAACATGAACAATATAAGATATGTTCAGATAAGTAATTGTAAGATATACCAACTCCTATTAATTGTCAATACAAAATGGGATCATCTAGAGATTTCTCATCTATTAATGTAAGACGAACATCACTTTCCATAATCATGGAAGCAATTTTGTTATCACTTAAACCTACACGAGATAAAAGATTAATAGCGTACTTTGTTTGATAAAGATAATAGCTAGAGTCATCAAAAAGGACACTTCTAAGTCTAAAAAATAAGCTAAATGTCCTAGGTCTTTCATCTCAAAATGTTGGTTAGGGTACTATTTTAATTCTATAATACCAATAAAATCATTGCCAAAAATGATTATATCATCTACATAGAGTAATAAGAGCATTGAATCTCTATTTGTATGACAAACAAATAAGGAATTATCATAAAAATTAGAAACAATGCCAAAGTATTGAATAATAAAGCTAAATTTGGTAAACCAAGCTTAAGAGCTTGTTTAATGCCATAAAAAGCCCTTTTAAGGCAATAAACAATATCTAAAGGATCATTATAACCTTGAGGTGGTTGTATATACATTTCTTCACAAAGGTCTCTATTTAGAAAAGCATTTTTGACATACATATGAAATAATTGTTATTTCTAAATGATAGCAATAGCTATGAGACTATGCACTAAAATGAGTCAAGCCACAGGAATAAAAGTTTCTCATAGCTAATACCATTAGCAATAAGTCGAGCCTTATAACATTTTACTGTGTCATTTGCCTTTGTCTTGATCTTATAAATCCATTTGCATCTCATTAAAGTCTTGCTAGAAGTAATGAAACTAGATCCCAAGTCTAGGTTGCCTTTAAGGCCTATAATTCTTCTTCCATAGCTTGCTATCATAACATAAGGTTTTAAATGAGAAGGAAGTTTAGTAGTTCTTACAAAACAAAATGACTGAGATGATTAAGTTAAAGAAGCATTAGAATTATTAAGAGAACTTAAATCTTTAGATGAAGCCAGATCCTCAGGTGATACAAATTATGGTTATTCTTCATAATTTATGAGAAATTCAAGTAAAGGACGAAGCTCCAACTACTAGTGCAAGTACCTGTGTTGATAAGGCCAGGCTTGGACTCAAGAAATTTAGATAAGAATAGGTTTAGGCTTAAATTATACAGTCTTAGGCCGGTGGAGCTGCTAATGGGCCTATTAAAATTTTGCTAATTTCAACCCAACTTGGGAATTGAATAGGTCGACATAAAATATATCGAAATCAAAGAAGCGTTGGCCAAGAGAGGGGAGGAGACATGCTTCTTGGTTTTTCTTTTCTTTTTCTTTTTTTTCTTTTAAGAAACATTAGGCTTACTGACAAAAGTGAAGAAAAACTCATTCCATAAAAATATGTCTTTATATGAAAATCGACTTCATAATTTTTAACACAACATCCAACAACCTTATAACCACTAGATCTTAGTTTTGCTGAGTATTTCTTGGTTTCTCTTGACAGGAGACAAGTCCTAGCATTCCATAATGGCTTTAAAAAACTTATACCGAGCTATACCGTTTCCATTAGGTTCCTTTTTTTTTTTTTTTTTATCTAGCTATAAGGCTCTTGAAATGAGAGCTTGTAGCATGACCGCTGCTGGCTATAGAATATTATTATAAATTATATAAAGATATTCTACTGCTATGAGGTAAACCAAATTGATAATAAAAAAAAATGCAAATTTAACTAAAAAGAAATGCAGAGGTGCGCGCTGAAATGACAAACAGAACATGGAGCCCAGTGTAGCCAATTGAGCAATAGTTGATCTAAGAGTCGATGCCAACACGGATATCTTCCTTTCCCCCTTATTTGATGGTCATCCAGGCAGAACTGGCCGGGACAACAAAATCCAAATCCACGAATACATCAATGTTATGTTGTAATTTTGAGTATCTATGAGACTACTTAGTACCAGTGAACTCTTAACTTGCCAGTACAAAAGATGTTGCTAAATTCCATTATGGCCTTGCAACACAAGCATAATAGAACATATCATATATATATATATATATATATATATATATATATATATATATATTGACAAAGGAAATTATGTCATACTAAACATGGTCTGATACATGAAACTTTGTGCGAGTATACAAGAAAATTGCCTAAAGAATAATAGCTCTTGTATCACTTGGAACTTAAATGTACACACCTGAAAATGAACTACAGCATCTTCCAATTCATGATGGGTTTGGGATTCAGTTCTTGAATGATGGATTTGACTTCAGGAAATTGTATGCACAGAAACAATTTGCTATCAGGTTGCAATCTCTGACAAAAGATTATTGTCGCTTAGAAGAAGGAAGGCTTCCTCTCATGTTGCATACTTGTCTTGTCAGATTTGTTGTTGAGGAGTTGCAAAACTATGTAGTAAAAATATTTGCCTGCAAACAATCAATTGAAATCTGTAAAGAAGATGAAGATTTTGAATCAACGGATGCTAATTATACATGTGGCAGTCCTTTTATTCAGACAAACTCCATCTCTTCAAGCAGACTGTCCACTACTCTGCCAACCATATTTTTGGAATCGTTAATGTAAATACATGAACCATAAGAGCACAAAGGCTCAAGGATGGAAAACAAATCCTAGTTTCCAGCAGCCAGAATAAATTTGCACCATGGGACACCTAAGAGCTCATTACATGGACCATAAAATGGTTCATCGCAGATTCATCATATGTTTATGAAGCTTTTGTATTCTTTCTCAAGATGTATGTTTGGCCAGCATCTCAAAGTCTTCAATATGAGGGTTCCAAATTTTAGTTAACCCATTTTTACCAATTCCAGCAGAAGGAATCTTACTATTAGTATTCTGTGGTCATTTCTTTGGATGTGGCCCTGTTATCAACATGTTATGTTAAGTTCAATAAAGGATAAAGAATTTTATTTCAATATCAGGAAAAAAAAAAAAAGAAAATATGATTTCAGTATTGGAAAAATCATCACATCTTAGGCCTTAGATTTAAGAGAAATAAAGAAGTACCTATTTCACCGAGCAAAAGATGACTAATTCCATGGTTGTGACAAAGAGACAGCCGGAATTGATGCTTCCACCCCTTGTTTGCCATGTATAGCAGATTTAAGTACATTGTACTGCTCACTCACAGAATTATACAGACTCTGTGTGTATGCATCCTTAACCTGATTCAAAATAACCAGCTCACTTAGAAACACTTGGAGGTCAGCATTCAAGTTCGTGAAGTTCTTCCCAAAGAATCTAGAATTCTAAGAGCAGAAAAATTCGCATCAATGGATGTATCTTTGAGCATATCAATAACAGAATAACTACTCTTTGAGCATATCAATAACAGAATAACTACTCCTTAAAAATGGTTTAAAAACAACTTCAAAGAGGATTGCACACAAAGAGAGTTAAAGAATGTGGGAGGAATAAGAAATGAAAAGAATCATATGTGATCTGGCATGACTGGTATCTTGCTCCAATAGCACTTTATGTTAAGCTTTAATCACCCAATTTTAGCACTAAATTAAAGAAGACATAATCACCAAAGAAATTATCTACAAAGTCTGTTGAAAGACACTTGCAAAACCAGCCTCTGGGTTTATCGAACTTCTGAACAAGACCCTACACCATGCTGGTTGACTTAAAAAACAGATGTTCATTTAACCCGATAAGAACCTGTTGACCCTATCAGTTGGACAGAAACTCAACTGCCAAGTCTAGCCAGGAAATTTTTTTATCCCACTTCAAAATGTTACAAACAATTGCACATTGGTGCAGGACTTGGATTCTTAATTAAAACATTTTGAATACTAAGCCCAGCATCTCTGTCCAACCAAAGGCTGTTTTTTTTGTACAGTTGCATGCAATACACATCTTGAAAATAGTTGTTCTAGTTTGAAGCTTGCAAAATGTGTTGTTTTTATTGAGTGTTTGGTTAAGGTGCAAAATAAATGAAGGTCATTTGTTTATTGATCATAACACAAATTCCTGGGATCCAGTTGCAATGGATAGGAAGCATGGACTGGAAAATTTTTAAATGTAAAACCAAAGGAGAATGAAATGTGCTCTTGTATTGATCAGTCATTCCATAGCATGTTGTGGCAAATACATTGCTTCTTCTCTCATATATTGTTTCTTCTCTGAAGATGAGCAAATTTGATTGATTTCTGTTTGAAATAGTCTTAGTTTGTGATTTTTTTTTTTTGTTTTTTCAACAAAGATAATAGAAGTTACTACTCTCAGGCATGTATGACCAGTGCATCCATTATGACCAAACCTCTTCAGGATTTCCACAAGCGGCAGCAACCTGAGTGAAGCTGACTTCTGGTGCCACTGATAATCCAGTCCCATTAAAAGAGACTACTCTTTTCTCTCCAATTTCCTTTTCAACCTGATGATTGAGAAAAAATCAATAAAGGAAACATATGATAACAGGAGAAAAAGGGAATTAGGTCCCACAAGATATACCTGCTCTGGAGGGGGCATGATGTCATAGCAAAATAATGCTAATGGAAAAGTATGACCTGGAGCACCAGAATGTTCAACAAGCCTTCGCATGTTGTCGACTGAAGAAGAATCAAAGTGTGCCTGCTCCACTCATATCAGTAAGGTGTACAAAACATCGCCAATATCAATATGGCACTCAATAGTGACAATATTGACATGTTAAATCTATGGCACAAGATAAACATCTTCAAAAATGCCACAGTAAACTAGATGGCAGCATGGAAGGTGCTAAAATCTAACCAGTCATCAAAAACAGAAAACCAATTCTTGTGAGAAGATATGGTACACTAAAGTAATTGCTTTGTAGGCTAGACAACTAAATCAAAAAAATTATGACAGTTGTGTCCAAACTGCAAATTTATATGGAACATATACCTTCTCTTCCTTCCATGTTAGTATATTTTCTGATAGTACATGTTCCAGTGATAATCTTTACAAAGATCCCATGACTTCATGTTCCACTGCAGTAAAGGTGTTTTCTACCAACTCAACATTATAGAGCAAATGACCACTGTTCTACTTAAATGTGCCTTAGAGGACTCTCTACAACCAACTCACAGCTGTAGTGTTTGATTTCTGATAAAGATTTATTATTTTCTCTACAATACTTCCAGAGGAATTTAGTAGTCCATGAGAATATGTCATACAAAAGAATCTAGCTCCAATATTCCCACAAAAAATGATGACTATGAGAAAAACTTTCTTGAATTTCAGAATTTTCAGAAATAAATGTAGGTTGACATGAATTTACAATGTCTCCCTTCTCACACACCATCCTCTAGAAAAAGGGGAAACAAAGAATAAGGGTAAAAGAACTTACTGGAACCCATTCTCCAGTCATGGAATCTGGGCGATCCCTGCCACCACTTGGTGCAATCCACACTATTTGTGACCCATTCCTGCATTATACATTAAATGTTCGCATAATGCAACATCAAATTGAATTAAGAAGTCAAGATATCCATCAATAAAAAATTACAATCTCTCGTGAAAAATATAGATATGAGATGACACATATCACATTACATGCACATGTTAATGATAACAAGATTCTCTGCATCTGCAAGAGCTTACAAGATCAAGGTTCAGGACTGACAAATGGTTAGATACTTGTTGAAGAAATTGAGCATTAGATTTTATAATAAAAGGAAAACCAAACAACATTTTTAGGCTAGGTTTCAGAACCAACAGATGATCATGAAAATTTTTTTTTACAAAGATCTATTATAAGATAGACAAAAAATCAATAGATAATATGGGAAAAAGAATATACGATATGGTATGTACCACTGGAAGATAACTATCAACCACCAAATAAAGACCCTTTACTTGGTTGAGATGGCTAACAACAATGTTATGCTCTAACTTGGAAGAGGTGATATTAAGCCTTGATTGGAAACTCTCTTAATCTAATATGAACTCGATTCTTACTCGCATTTTCTAAGTGTTTTTCTCCAAAGATCGATTGGGAGAAAAAAAAAATCCTTGCGAAGTGAAGTGAAAAAGCCATACAAAGGAGCCTTACTTGAAGCACATAAAAGCCTCTAAGTGTCTTCTCTCCTTCTATTGTACTTTCCTCCCTCTATCACATTATTCTCTCTCTCTCTCTCTCTTTTTTCTTTTTTTTTTTTCAAAATTCTATTCAGAAAGCCTCCTTGGAAGGCATTTTTTGACATTTGAATACCAACCAAGCAATGAGAAATGAAGATAGAGTCAGTAGGTGTCTTTCTTGAACAAAGTCCAGGGGCAACACAATGATGTTTTCAGCACAAATAGACTAACAGACTTTTAGTGGTTTTTTCAGAGTAACCATAATCAATATCAATAGTCAGTACAGAAACAAGTTCAAGTAATTGACTGGATTTGTCCACAAAAACTCAATCCAATATTTACAACAGGATCCATCCTGATAGGTTAATATTCTCTAATCCATTGCCAATCCCCAAAGAGATTATAGGACAATAAGCCAGATATCAATCCTTATTGGTATTTAATCAAACATTGTTGTACTGAAATGCTTGTAGATATTTTCTATTAAACAGAAGACAAAAAGAAAATTGAGTTTATAGAAGGGAGCAAAACTGTAAGAGTCAGTGGTTCAATTTCCACATCTGTCTCTACATGTGTAGATACATTACTCTGCTAATAGCCAAGATAACAACAAAAATATGTCCTGCATGTCATACAGGCAAAGACACTCAAATTCAAGATTTCAGCCAGGAATTTAAGAACATGTAATCAAGGTACCTGAGAAGAGAGGCCATCTCCTTCAAACTTCGTATGTTTGCATTTTTCTTCATCTCAGTGAGCTCAGGAACATCATGCATGTGCTTTTTTGAGTATACACAAATAAGATTCCTGAAAATCTTCCACTGTTAAAAAGGGCACAATCAACAATCATAATAAACAGATTCAAAGCTTTGTCAGCACCTTCCAATGCTGAAAGGCTTGCAAAGAGGGTCTGTTACAACTCTATCCCCCGCTACATAAATCTGCAATATACTGTCATTGTGCAAGCATTTAAAAAGAAATTGATGACAAAAATGTCAATTATTCATAATATTCACCAAGTTCTCAGCAAGATAGGGGTTTGATTTCTCAAGCAACAATGAAATGACAGCTGGGTCTGCTTCAGTCTGGTGGTTTGACATCAAGACAACATTATGACCCTGCAATTAAGAATCACAGAGGAGTTAAACATCTCATTCAAAAATTCCTCTTACTGTTTTCAGACATCACTGGGACACCAAAATTGGAAACAATAGACAGCCCAGAGAAAGCATTTTAGATGTTACCATCTCTTTAAGCAGAAGATGGCCAGACAGTAAAGACATCTGTATGTCATGTGCCAAACAATTCCGTCCCTACCATACATACTTCTCACAGCATTTGCTGAGTTACAATTTAAGGCAAGTAGCAAGAAAGCAAAGATCAGACACAAAGTTATTGATAGCATATCTTAGCCAATAGCACTGACCACTTATCCTCAGATTTCTAAGAGTGCCTTCAAAGCAGTTGGTGGCTATGTTGTTATTGAATATCCAGTTTGCTGCTTTTAAAGATTATCCAGGCACAGGAGGTTAATTACAGTCTATCATGTAGGGCATCACTAACATGTTCCCTAATGATGATTTGAGTAAAATCAATTGCAACATTCAAAATAGTTACCAACCACCAGCAATTGTTTACAATATCAATAAGGAAGAATATTATTCATTGTTTGCAGTTTGAGGCTGTAAATTTACAAAATGAAGTCTGTTCTTTAAGATGTCTCTAATATTGGGTGTAAGAAGAACTACTTAAACTGGCTACAAGAATACAATACATGGGCGCGGGTGCTTAGATGGCTATGTAGAATATCAAGGTGCCACAAATTATTAGTTTGGAAAGGCTCTCAGTGCAGCTCAAAATTGAAGAAGGATACATTTCCATAGCAATTGTATTATCACATTGATAGAAAGGGATTGAAGAGTTCTATAGTTTAAATTCCTCTTCAATTGGATATGGTTGTGTGAATTTTAATTTCTAGGCAAGGTAAGATGGAAATGTATATCCAGTGAACTTTTTACTTTTATAATCAAGTTCTCTAGCAGATAATCATAATATTAATCATGTCTGCATCCTATAAATGCACAGAGGAGACAAGTACCCTTCACAGTGCCTTCATGAAACATATCTGTATTTTCAGGCATAGGGAAAGAGGCAGAGAGAGGTTTAAAACAACTCCGCCAAAAAAAAAATGAAAAAAAAAAATTCAGTGAACCAGACAAAAGGGTAACAATCTATACAACAATAATACATCGACATTAAGCATTTTCAAATTTCCTCAATCAAAGCTCACACACATTAAGCATGCAATTAACATGTAGTGACTATAAAATTAAAGTGCTAATGCTACACTTCAAAGCTTAAACTTAAGTTCTTCCCAAGTAGCAGAGACTGGTGGAATCAGCCAAAATAATTCCAAGGGATATTTCAATAAATTGTCAGATGTTTAATCTAGAAAACTTATCTGGTCTTGTTATGTAACATCATATATGGTATTTTATTTTAACAGGATATATGATTTTCTTTTTCTTCAAGAAACATTTGGGCATGTGGAATCTTAATTAGGATATATGTTGTTCCTCAAGGGAAAGGTCTCAAGTTCTAATCCTGGGAAAGGAGTATAAGGTTTATGTTAATGAGGAGAGCTACTCTCATTGTGTATCTCACAACCCAATGTTCCTCCTACTAAACCAAAAAACATATGTTATTAGTTCAAAGACTTCAAATTAATAAGGATTCTCACTTTGGGTAACAAAATTGAATGATATTAGATTCTTACCCCCTTCTTTTCTGGTCTCCTCTTCAGCCCTTCTTTCCTATATTCATCTATCTCACTTGATTCGTCCCTTTTATCCATGCCACAAAGACTGGTAGAGAATCCCAGTTAAATGGAGTCATAGACTTCAAACAGTTCATAATTTCAACTCACAAGGTTCAAAGTTTCTTTCTACAAAGCACTGACATAAGCCAGCCACTGTAACAACTTAACTAACCATTCTTCCATGTCCTTCAACTTATAAGACAACTGATAGGTTATATCTAGCCTTGATTCTGTTAAAGGCCAAGCTTCTCATCAGGTTCCTAGAGAAGAAAAAGAAAAATCTTCTTTAAGTGTGCTAAATCATTTGAAATAGAAATTATCAAGAGAACCTAAAAAGTTGACAGCTGATTTTATTACCATCAATAGTCACTAACTCTTATGGACAATAAGTTTTATAACACCTAGAATTCAAAAAATGTTTTTAACTTGTAAATCCAGAATAGCCTGTCTTCTGCTTTTGCACTTTTTTTTTTTTCCTCTATCTGTAAACAATAGCAACTTTCAGTAGCATTCAATATAAAAACTAATGAATGAAGGTTGGACTGAAACTATAGAACATATGAGCAAAATCCATTCCAACCAAAAAATGTGGCTATAACAGAGCCCACCCAAATGTGTCTAGTTTAATATCAAATCTTTGTCACAGAAATTTATTGCTTAAGTTTGGCTATTCAAGGAAAAAGGAAAAAATTAAGTCCACTCCAAGATAGCAACACATACACAATAAATAAAAGATTACTCAAAAAATAAAACACTGAAACTTTCCAATCAATATATGACTGAAATGCTAGATACCTGCTGAAGCTTTTCTTCAATTTCATTGAAAATGGAGATGTTGCCAACAAATGAATTTCTGTGTAACCAAGGGAATGAATAATAATAACTTAGTCCAAGCACATTAAGGAACATGAAGCATGGCACCAATATATTGCAAAGACATGAAAATCTCAATTCAGTCACCTTTATACTTGCCACATGGTTCAACAACCAACAAAGCTAAGAACAGAGATGCATAGTTCTATGCGCATAATACTGAAGCCCTGATCAAAGCAGGGTAAAGCATCCTTCAACTGCTCTATATGTCATTAAATTAATTCCCCATTTCAAGAAGAAAGGAAATAAAGATTTGTGGACAGCAGGTAAGCAAGTAGAGATAAAGGCAGATGCCACTGTAATATTTTTGTGAACAAAATGTAACCCAAGTAGAAGAAACAGGCATACTTCCAGAAATTATGGGTTCAAAACCATAAGCCTCTCTCCCCTCCATTGGGGAAGGGGAAGAAAGGTTCTTTTAATTAAACAAAAGATATGGCCAGAAATTTTCTCTTAATTCTCCAGTCCAGCACTTGTCACATATTATGTGTGACATTTCCATGGATGTTCTATGTTCGCATCTTGGTTATTTCAGCATGGTTATTGATAGCCTAAAGGCTCCATCCATGTATCATTATAAGCAAATGCAGAAGAAAACTCAAAAGCCATATTAAGTAGTAATCATTGATTACATAGAAACAACTTTTCCTGTTCTCCTCTTTCCTACATAAGAAAATTTCACGATTATCTTTACACTTAATGTCCAAGTTTATCATATTTCCAAGTCTGTGAATAGAATGAAATCAAAAGATTCCCTTTAATAAATGCAAATACATTTATTTGAGGATTCTGTCATTTGCAGACAGGGTTTTCAGCACATACATGCACATGTCATGTTTGAAATTTCAGGAAGCTTTACACAGGCAGATACAAAATATGTTATTGATATATAATTAGAGAACATGTAAGTCCAGGACTCACTCAAAATTAATTAAGGGACGAATGTAATTTTGACCAAAGTTGTAGTAGTCAAATGGCTCCCGCAATGCTTTATGATAAGGTGCAAAGACAAAAGGATCCTGAAAAAAGTTATTGTATTTTTCACATTAATTGTTCAGATACGAAAAAGATGTGTAATGTGATAGCATCTTGATGGGGTTTATGCAGTCAAAATTACCACCACATCCAAAAATATACGATCCAATGCAGCTGCCATATTTGACAACACCACCTCATTTGCATCAGGAATTCCACTTTGCAAAACCTGCAGTGCAAAAGCATGATATGCTCAAGAAAATGAAAATATCCAATCATGAAGTCTCAAGGAAAAGCCAACCAAACAGAATCTTCTAACTTGACATGGCACAGCCAGATAAAAGAAAAGTAAACACTCATGCATTGTTGAATTCCCAAAGTATCTAGAAAACTTCTATATGACTTAATGAGGTCTTTGTACTACTGATCTAGTGAATCAAGTGTTTGGCATAATGAAGCAATATGCCCAAATGACACACATCACATGAGGAAAGACACAAAATAGAAGAGCAGTAGGAAAATAAAAGGTAGAATCAGGAATGTTCCAAACTGACAGAAATACAAAAATGCACCTATTGATGACAAATAGGGATAATTGCTTTTGGAAATCCATCAAAAACACAAAAAGGTCATTTAGATGTCTTCATCTGAAGTGATGAAGAATTCATTAACAGGCTGTCAAGTTCCATTGCAATGTTTCTTGCTGTTCATCTACCCAAAAGCCAACTTTCTAGAATCATTTTGCAAGTCATTGGTAGTTAAGGACCTCAGTTCATTTAGATGCCTCCTCTTTTGTTTCTACTTTTATGAAGGTCTTCTCTAAGGAGCTATCTTGTGTACTAGATGCACCTGCCTATCAAAGAAACAGGAGGAAAGGCAAAAAACAATGATATAGGAACATGAAGAAACCAGAAATGAAAAGGGGGAAAAACCAAGCTTAAACTAAACATTGGTGCAGCAATTAAAATGAACAACAAAGCAATACGACTTCAGAAAATATATTAACAGCATGAGTTATTGTAGCTATTGAAAGGATACTAATATTGTCACTTTCAGCATTGACATTTAGACTTGTACTTCAAAGTTCAAGGACTGAAAACATATCATTAGACAAGGCTGACTTTCCAATATGGTTCCAGCTTTTACGAAAATTGGTAAACAGAGTGAAATGCCACCAGAAGAGGGGAGAACCCAACATATGAACAGTTGATTTCATGTGGTAACTAACATGTTGGCCTTTCTATCTGAAAATTTCTGAGATACTTGTCAACTCATAATATATGGTCCAAATACACATCATTTCATGACATAATTGCCAAATTTTTTTGCTCAATAGTTAGCATGCATCACACAAGGTAACACTGAATGGGAATTTGGATGCGATAGATGCAGTGAATTGTAAATGACAACTTCAGTATAGATTCCCAATTTTGTGTACACACACAAACACACAATGATTCTCAAATCCACCCAACACATAAAGATATAAACAAGTGCATGTGCTATTAATTTGAAATTATGACTCATAGTAGAACTCATCATGAGGGCACACGAATTGAATTCGAATCAAACAAACAAACAAACAAATATATGTGAGCCAAAGCATTAGTTTCAAGAATATATCTGTACAGCATTTTTATAGGTATGATACAATTCTTCCATCCCTGTGGCCACATGTGGAGGCAGCCTTCCTGCTTCTGCTTCCTTCTGGATTCCAGACAGCAACTCTGCAGGGACATATTCAACCCAAGACAAGAAAGCTACTAGTTATAAGAATGACTCCCAGCAAGTGCCAAGAAAACTATTTATGTGCGTTTTTTGTTTTTGTTTTTTTTTTTAATTCTTTTAGGTTCTTATGTATGCAGTAACAGGAAGAAAATCCACCACTGGAAGGATTAATTAAAGAATTCAGATAAAAACTGCCGCGAATGGAAATTTCTGAAGGTCACCGAAGATTAACATTATGGAGAATAGACTATTTGGATTAGTTGTTCTGGAAATTTACATTAAATATAGAGTTAAAATTAAGAAAGGAAAAGAAATAAAATCTTGAAGAGAGAAAAAGAAAAAGAAAACAAGATTTAATAAGCAAACATGCCTGCATTTTCTGAGCAGCCAAACCAGCCAAGAAGAAAGAAAAGGATTGTGTGGGAATGGAAGCGAAAAAACAAGAGGAGGTAAGGGGTTTCAAAAACCTTCTCCAGTAGTGGCATCGAGAAACGTGCGGGGGTGAGTTTCCTTCTGGCTCTCCGAAAGGTCCTGCATTTCATTCTTGACGAGGTCGGCCATAGCGTTAATGTTGAGAGAGGCGAGGACGCAGGGACAGGTGATGGACCTTTGCACACTGGATCTGAACGCACGCGTAGCAGCAGCAGCAGCAGCAGCAGTAGCAGCACAAGAAGGAGAAGAAGGAGGAGGAGAAGAAGAAGAAGATGACAAAAATAGAAGCGAAGAAGAAGCAGAGGAAGCAGCAGAAGAAACCCTAAGGCTGAGGAGAGAGGGCGAAGATTGAGATGGAGACGCAGAACGCAGGAGGGGATAAGTTCTTGTGGAGGGAATGGCGGCACTACAACAACTGCTGGTTGGGAACATTTCTCCCTAAAAATAAGCGAAAGAACGAGAGAGAAATTGCGTGAGAGGGAGAGAGCGAATCTATTGCCTACTTTGCTGCTCCGCTGGAATATTTATTCCTTTTATTTTTATTTTTTTATTATTAATTTGTGGCGGACTTTTCGTGGCCGTGCTTTGGTTGGAATTGCGCCGTTAGAGCAGAGAGAGAGAGAGAAAGAGAGGCCCCCAACTTCTCGCAGCCTCCACTGGCTTTCGTATTTTTGCTTCTATTCATTCCAATTAAATTTCACCTCCTGCTTCCCGGTGGGGCACTGCATACTTAATTTGGTATAAAATTTGACCGACATACATTCTTCTTCTTCTTCTTTCTTTTTTTTTTATTAGTAAAAAAGGCCATATATATTCTTCTTTATCGTAGAAATGAAAAGAAAGATTAAATACGGTGGATTCCAACGCTCGCATTCTTTTCTTTTCTTTTTTTAATCATGCATTCACACTTTGTTGTTGGGTCGGCTTGCACAAAGTACCGACCCTAGTATGACGACGAGGTATATCAAAATAATAGATAAATCTTTATATGATCTGATTTTCATGTCAAATAAAAAAAATTTTAAATTATATAAAAATAAATATTACAAACAACCCGTAACAAAAATCAATTCACTTTATACGAGAGAAACCTGCTTCACATGAAAGAAGTAGGTAGGGTGCCTTCCGTGAAACTACGCTCCTCTCGATTTGGTGGCTTTAAGTATCCTTACTTTGATTTAAATATTTAGAACAATTATTGTTAATTTAATTTTAGTATATTTCCCAAACCTTTGTCTCTTTATAATCGAATCTCGTTGCCTAAGAAATGAACCCAAGTGAACTAATATTTATCTATAAATTTCAATAAAATTCAATAACATATATACAAATATCAAAGATTACTCTATTATAATATAAAGTTCATAATTTTAATTTGTTAAAACAGTTTTTTTAAACACAAAAGTAAATTTGTACAAATTTAAAATTTTTGTTGTACTGTACAGTGAGTTAAGGCCAGTCAAGAATAAATTGTATAATATTCAGTCAAGATCACAAAATTTTTTTATATGACTATACAAAATTAGATATATATATATATATATATATATTTAGTTTTAATAAAAATTCAAACTCATAATTTATAATATAAACAAATTCTTTAACTACTTATTGAATGTATTAATAAAAATAAAAATTATGATTTGTATTTTCTAATTATTAATTATATAGTGGTGATAATTTATTTTATTTATAGTATGTCAAGTATCTCTTTCTTGATGCATTAAATTATTTATTCGAGTTTCAAATAAATATGGTTAATATTAAGACTCTATAACCTATGCTTCTTATGTTTGATTTCAAAGTCATTCGTCACCAAATTGCAAATTCTCTGACTCTTTTGTTCCAAAAAAAAAAAAAAATCTGACCCTAGCACAGCCAGCTTTTGGCCAATGGAATCTCAGAATATTAGACTACACCAAAGAAAATGGAAAACTAATGACTTAACCGTTTAAATTATAAATTTATTGCTAATAAAATGTGCCCATGCAATTATTGTTTACGTGTGCATTATATCATGCTCCACATTACGTACAAATATTTTTATTTTATTATTTTATTTTAAAAATTAATTAAAAAATATTATTTATAAATTATATGAGAGCTGTACAACTAAATTTTGCTCTTATTATCAAAGGAAGTAGGATAAAAGCTAAAATAATATAGATACTTACCATAGCATATCTAATAATGCCTCAAAAACTCAATTGTCAATTACATTATTGTATTTTATTCTCACATGATATATAAAAATGAACTCAATCATCTATTTATTCAATTTTTTAAATAAATTGATATAAATTTTAATTTAATATCATCTAAAAATATTCTTACATTTTTCCTTGTGAGGGAAAGCAAAAATTAAGATGTCAATTATCATAGCAAATCAACAATTATTTAAAATATCATTATGACCCTTCATCCATTTTATTATCTTAAAATAGCATAAATTCTTAGTATTAACACAATTATAATAAATTTAATAACATTTAAAAATACTAAAAATCTTTTAAATTTATTGTTAACAGGGCTAAAATTGATCATCCTTCATAAGTTTCTTCCTATTCATTTGCACATTTACAATTGTTAACACAAAATAGTAAATTATTAAAAATAAAAACTAAACAAACACTCATTTCATAGCAAACATATATTATACTCATATACTCATTGAAATAAATATGTTATCATATATGGATTTATACACACACACACATATATACATGTGTATGTATATATATGTGTTCAAGAAAAGAGAAAAAAAAAAGAAAAAAAATTACTTTTGAGAAAAGAGGAGAAGATTAATTATATAAAAGAAAAAAAAAATGATTGAGTTAAATTATGGAGATAGTGGATGGAAGAAAAAACCTTATCATATATATGTATGAAAAATTATGCTAGTTGTGCTATTAATAGATTTAGAAATTCAAAAGACTCAGTAATTATAATTTCTTATTAAAAGGCAATAAACATTACAAAAGGTCACTGAAAAATGGAAGATTAATGCTTTTTATTTGAAATAACATAAAATAAAAGGATATATATATATATATATATTATAAATTAAAACTTTTATAATATTCATGAGGCATTTTGAATAAAATGTAAATGATTGTAATATGTTAGACCAAAAAATAAGCACATATTGGAAATTGAAAGAAATTACTTTAAATTGTTTGTTTGATGTCATTTTCTTTAAGGCAAAATTTGTTCTCACTAATATGCAATAAAAATTTATTCAAATTTTTTATAGAATAAAATGAAATGCACTTAAGGTTGTAATACTAAAATCAAGTTCTTGAAAAGTTGATATATTTTTTGAATTATTTTTTAATTTGTCTATAATTTTTCTGCAGTAATATATTGGCAATATAACTGTTAATAGAATAATGAAAATACAAAAGAAGAAAAGAGAAGTGCATATTTCAAACAAATGTTAAACTTTCAACATTTATAAAAGTAATAGTAACTATTGGTCAATAGTCACATTTGGTTTAATAGTTAAGAATTTGACCATTAAATGAATAGTTATCTATTCAAATGTTAAAAGATATAACTTTTCTTTTTTTCTTATCATTGTGAAATAATATATAAAGTAGTTATTTGCTAATTTCCATATAACTTCCCTTTATTCTAATAATTACAAATTTTAAGTTATTCATGGTCTTCATTTACATATATAATTACTAGCTATTATATGAGTATTATCTAAGTACCAATTTTCAAGCCAATTCAGTTTTGGAATAAGAACTTAAGTAATGTCAAACATAAAACAAATTTTAGAGCCAGTTTGATTTAAACTAGCAATAGATTTTTTAAACTAAGGACCTATTTTAATACATAAAATTAGTAGCAATTATATACTCAAATCACTTGGGTTTAAAACCCAAGTGACACAATCTTTCATATTTGTTTTTATTTTGAAAACTCCAACAATCCCTTATCATTTTCAACATAAATATAAAAGAGTCTCAATAATTCTGATAGTCATTTGCATAAATAAAGGTGTCTTACAAATTGAACTTTACATAATAAAAAGAATATTACAACAAATCTAAATAATATGATAGATAATTTTTAAACCGACTATTCTTATTGACAAATTGTAGAACCAATTCATATAAATGATTTCATTTTACTTCTCTTTTTATATAATTAATACATTAAAGGTCATTATGTTCATATCCTTTTTATGAATGTTTTCAAATTAAGTCTTTTAACTTATTAGAATGGCTTAGATATTCCACATTCATATAGGCGAATTAAGGCCTCCACCATAAAATACTCTTTCAAGTCTATTAAAAGTCTTATGGACTCATCCTCCTAATTTTTTATGAGAATCAAGCACCATAACCTTGGGATAGAAATAAGATTAATTATAATACTTTAATTACATTGATGATGTATTTTAAGTTAATGAGCTTAAGACTTGATGTTGTCTTAAGTGTTGAGGTGAGTTTCCATTATGGGCGATTTGTATTTATGGGCTTGAGACTCATCTCTCTTGATGTATTATTCACCATATTTTTTGTTAATCCTTTTGTCAAAAGATCAACCATATTTTGACTTAATTTCACAAAATCAATTGTGGCTACTCTATTTATAATCAAGTCTCTCATATAATTATGTCTTACTCCAATATGTTTAGACTTACCATTATATAATTGATTATACGCTTTTATTCAGATTGCAACATTATCACAGTGTATATAAATGAGTATTATTAGCTTTCCTATAAAGAAATCCTATAAAGAAAATTCTTTAACCATTTTGCTTCTTTACTTATTAAAATTAATGTTAAAAATTTTGCAACCATTATGAAATCTAATATGTAAGTTTATTTCTTGGAACCTCAAGAAATTATGCCCTTACTAAACATAAAGATCCATCCACTAGTAAAAATATGATTCTTTTTATCAATGATCCAACTAGCATTTAAGTATCTTTCTAAAATATAAGGATAATTAATATAACTTATGCCACAATTTTTTATTTTCTTTAGGTACTTTAGGATTATGTTTACTCTATCTTAATGCAAGTGACCTGGATTACTTGTGTACCTACTTATTTTGCCAATCATATAGGTTATGTCTAGCCTTATACATGTTATTGTATACATTAGACATCTTATCACCTTGGCATATTCTAGTTGAAATATTGGACATCTAACATTCTTTGTAAAATTTAGGATCAAATGGGGTAGAGGTCTGAATAAAATTTAAATAATTAAACTTATTGAGAACTTTTTCAATGTAATGTAATTGAAAAAGTATTATGTTCTTTTAATCTCATAAAATTTTGATTTTAAAGGTGACATTTGCTTTACTTATGTGTTTTATATTGAAGTTACTTAACAAAAATATTTTAGTAACTTTAACTTGCTTTAAGTTAGTCCTAAAAATTAATATATTATCCACATATAAATAGATAATGACACCTTTTTCTTTTGTAAACTTGCTACAAACATATTTGTCTAATTCATTAATCTTAAACCTATTAACAAGTACTAACCATCAAATTTTTAGTGTCATTACTTGGGTACTTGTTTTAGTTTATACAAGGACTTTAACTAATTTACACAACTTTTTTTCTTAACTAAACATAGCAAATCCCTCTTGTTCCATATACACTTCTTTTTCTAATTCACCATTCAAGAATGTTGTTTTTATATCCTTTTGATGAATTACTAGGTTATGAATTGAGGTAAGTGCAATGAGCAATTTGATTGTGGTAATTCTAGCCACTGAAATATGTGTCAAAATAATCACACCATATTTTTAAATAAAGCATCATATTTTTAAGTAAAGCCTTTTGCAGCTAACCTAACTTTAAACTTATCAATGGTTCTATCAACCTTCTTTTTCTTTTGAAAATCTATTTCCATGCAATTGGCTTTGTACTAAATAGGAAGTCTTCTAATTTTTAGGTTTTATTACTTATAATTGAATCCATTTCATCATTTATTACTTCCTTTTAAAACATGACATCTTATGATTTTATCGCTTTACTAAATGTCTTTAGATCATTTTTAGTATTGAAGTCATATGAAATTTGATTACTTAATGATTCTCTTGTTGCTTTTACTAAGAACATAAAGTAATCAGAATCAAAAGACTTTGCTTTCCTTGTTCTTTTACTCTTACAAAGTTTAATAACTTTATCATTTTTATTTCCTTTTACTAATGCATCATTTCCCTTATCAAGAACTAGTTTTTATTCAAAAATTTTAAGAATAAAGATAAGCTTATTTTCATTAAAAATAGCATTCCTTAATCTTATGATTATGTTGTTAGATATAGAGTTGTTAAGCTTTATAACCCTAAATCAATAAGTCTTGCTATTTTAAGTATGCTTAAGAAGATACATTTAATTCCCTTTTTACCCAATTTTTCCTTTTTGGGTGTTAGAATTCTAACAATTGCTTTACAACCTCAAACTCTTAAGAAATTAAGTTTTGATTTCCTCTTATTCTAGAACTCATGTAAGGTTAATTTGTTCCTTTTTGTTGAACTTTATTTAGAATGTAGTATGTTATAAGTAATGCCTTAGCCCAAAATCCATAGCTTAAGCTAGAATTTGATAGCATAACATTGATTATTTCCATCAATGTTTGATTTTTGCATTCAATAACACCATTTTGTTGTAGTGTATATAAAACGGTTGTTTGATGAATGATTCCTATAGACTTAAAACATGCAATATCATAATATTTTTCACTTATATCAAATCGTAAGCACTTAATAACAAATTTACATTGTAACTTAATTTTAGATTTATAGATTTTAATTTTTTCAAAAATTTTATTTTTAATATACAACAAATAAACATGATAGAATCTAGAGTAATCATAAATATGGTAATAATTATAATTTAACCATGTCTTGTAACCTTTTGAAATTTATATGGACTAATCTATTATACCATCAAGAAGAATGCTTAATAATATAAATAAAATTATTATTATTATTATTATTTACATCAATATTGATTTTGAACATTTCATCACTCAAGTAACCTTTTCCCATAAATACACTTCTTTTGAGAGGATAAAGTTATTTGCCTCAAATATAAGTTTAAATCCATATTTGTTTAAGAGACTACCCAAAACCAAAATTTTTTACTTTTGGAATATAAAATACATTTATAAAAGTAATGATTCTCTCAAAAACAAAATGAAATTCTACTTCCTTAATTCCTATAACAAAAATTGTAATAGAATTTCTTATCTACATAATAATAACATTAGTTACTAATTTCAATTCTTTAAAGAGACTTTTGTTTTTGCAAACATGTTGTGTAGCCCCATAATTAATCCACCAAGTATTGTCATCTTTTAATAAATTGATCTTTGTAATCATGGCAACCATATTCTTATTTGTTGCTCTACCAAAAGCTTACTTTTCTTTTTTCTTTTTGAAAAGTCAACACTCAAATTTATAGTGTCTTTTCTTTTTTTGATAGAAACGACATTATTTATTTTCCTTCTTCCTTTTATGCTACTTTTTGTCATCGTTGGATTGACTCTTTTTCTTGTTAAAGAACTTACTCGATTGTCCATTCTCAACTACATGCACTTTTGAAACATAAAAGCCTTGCTCTTTGTTTTCTTCTTGCATGTAAAACTCTTTTTCTACATGAAGATGATTAGTAATCTTTTTAAGAGAAATATCTTCTATTTTATGCTTTAGGCTTCTTTTGAAATCTTTCTATAAAGGAGGCAATTTGTCTATTATAGAACTTATAACTATGATTTGATCAATAAACGTCTTATATTGTGAAAAATGATTAAGTGTTTTCTCATTTTCAACAAATTGTTCCATTAATGGTCTACTATCAATTATCTTATAATTATTGAATTTAGAAATAAGAAATTTCTTACTTGTTGCATCTTTTTGGATATATTGTGTCTTTAATTTTTCCCATAATTCCTTTACAATTTGAAAATTGTAGTAGACATTAAATAATGATTTGCTCATTATGTTTAAGATGTGTTCACTACGTATCTTATCTTCTATCTCCTATTTTTGTCTCTTCCTAGTATTGGTAATAGTCTCATTTTCTAACTCCTTTAGTTTTGTAATATTTAAAACATAAGCCATTTGTAATGATACTAACAAAAAGTGAACCCCTTTTTACTAATATATAAAGTTTCCTCCATTGAACCTTTCTAATTTCATTAAGTTAAAAGCTAATTCTTTTAATGTTCAAAGTATGGTAGAGAAATTTAAAAATTTTGCCTTAAGATTGTTAGACTAAAAAATAAGGCTATACTAGAAATTGAAAAAAATTACTTTAACTAATGTGTTTGATGTCACTTTCCTTAAGGCAAAATTTGTTATTACTAATATACAACGGAGGTTTATGTGAATTTCCTCATAGGATAAAATGAAACATACTTGATTATAAGTTACACTACTAAAATCAAGCCCTTGAGTAGTCGGTATGTTTTTAGAATCATTCTTTAATTTGTCTATAATATTTTTGTAGCAATATTATAGACACTAAGACCATTAAAAGAATAATGGAAATACTAAAAGAAAAAAGGAAGAGTGCATATCTTAAACAAATGTTGAACCTTCAATATTTATAGAAGTAATAGTGGCTTTTGGTTTATAGGTACTTTTGGTTTAACGATTAAGAATCCAACCATTAAATGAACGATCATCTGTTCAAATGCTAAAAGACAACTTTTTTACAACTTTTAAGTTGTTCATAGCCTTCATTTACATTTATAATTGTCAGCTATTATATGAATATTATCTAAATACCAATTTTTGAGTTAATCCAGTTTTTGAACAATTATATGAATATAATTGTCACCTCTCTTTGTTCAGCTCTCTCAATTTTCTGCAGCATACCCCCTTCTTGCAAGATGTATAGTGGTATTTATAGAGCCTTGAGATTAGGACTACACGATCATCAACAGTCATCGTTGATTCTCAAAGGTTGCCCTACAATCAACGATTAGATTAAGACCTAAAATTTAAGGTCAATGGTCAACATTGACTTCTTAAAATTTAGAGTCAATGGTCAATCTTAACCCCTAAAATGTAGGGTCGCGATCAACATTGATTCCTCAACATTGGGGTTGACTTGTCATCACCAATTTTTCTCAATGGTCTTTCTGCATCTCAATGGCATTCATAACCTCAAATTAACACATATAACCATATGAGATGGTGTTGACAACAAATCCAACATTAGCCATTTATGATGGGCTCAACAATCTCCCCCTTTAGATTTGTTGGCAACACATTAAATCCAATAATTGTCGACCTTTATTGCTCCCCTTATACATTGTTATTCATAACTTCCCCTGAAACATGCATCATTTGCTACTCCCCTTTTCTGCTTCTCCCCCTTTATTCATCAAGTTTCTCCCATTTTTTAAGAGTATACACCTTCTTTAGATTTATGCAAAATATCTCCCCCTTTGACAATAAATCCAAAGAATAATAAAAGAGGGAAGGGGAAAGGGGTTAGAGCATACCTCAACCTCTAGTGGTTGGCTAAATACTTAAATTCAGCCTCTTTTGTCCAAGATGTCCCAGTTTCCTATGCCACAACAAATTCTCATCTTTGGTGCTCATGTAGCATGTGTTCTTACTTTTGGAAATTTGGTATAAGTTTCTATTTGTTCTTTCACCCTTAGTAAAGACAACACCATCTCTTAGTCTTTTTATTGTGTAGCCACTCTTGTTGAAAGTAACTTTATGTCGATCATCATAAAGCTGGCTAATACTGATGAGCTTGCATTTTAACCCTTCAACATAAAGTACTTTCTTTGATTTTAGCTTTTCTAAACCAATTTCAGCAGCACCAATACCTTTAATCATTAAGGCACCATTATTGCCAAATGTGACTAATCCTCCATCATATTTTTACTACTTCCTTGAACATCTTGGAGTTTTTTGTCATATGTGAAAAGCAGACACTATCCAAGATCCATGACTTTTCTTTCTTAGAAGCTTTTAAGGCTACTTCTACAACCATAGTCGTTTCTTTTCCTTTTCTTCTTTTTTACCCAAATATAGGAGCATATATAGGTGTTCTCCTTTGTATTCCTTGACCAAACAGCAATGGTTGGCATGTTCTTCTTTGCATTCTTTGACTAGGCAGTAATGTTAAGTAGTCCTTAGTAGTGTGTCTAACCCTTTCACATCTTCCACAGATCTTTCCCAGTAAATTAAAATTGTTTCTTAGTGGAATATGACTTCTTTCCACCTGAGACTGCCTTCTTTCTTGATAGAGTCTCCCCTTAGACTCTTGCCTTACACTCCTTTTCATTATAGGCCAAGTATTCCAACATGTATTAGCCTTATGCCCATACTTGTCACAGCTCCAACAGAAACCTTCAAACCTGGATTTACTTCTTTTACCAGGTTCATGTGTTCTTTCTTTAGTAGCTAGTGTGGTAACCTTCTCTCCATCTTTGACAGTCTATCTTTTGTGGATGAGAGTTTCCACCATGTCTTTCCTAGCCCGTTTTAACTTAGGTTGGTCTCTCTTTTAAGAGGCTTTCTAGTAAACCAGCAGCATGTCTTTGCACGTCTAAGAGGGTATACCAGTAACAGTAGCATGTCCCATCACATCTAGGAAACATCCCAATAGTAGCAGCACATCCAAGAGGCTTCCTTGCACCAACAGCACATCTAGGAGGCTTTTTTGCACCAGTAACACATCCAGGAGGCTTCCCAGCAGCAACAATATATCTAGGAGACTTCCCAGTAGCAGTAGCATGTCTAGGAGGCTTCCTTGCACCAGCAGTATGTCCAAAAGGATATGCCTACATTAGTAAACACCACCAAGGGAACAGCCGCACTAGTAAACCAACAAAGTAGCCAAGGAAGACAAACCAGAAGGAGGCAGAAGCAGTATGTAAGTCCAGCAGGAGGTGAAGTAGTAGTACAAAGGTCTTACACCAATAACCAACGTGCAGCAACAGGTGGTGTATCATTAGATAGCAGCAGTGCTTAGGGATAACAGTAGTGGCATGTGAAAATAGCTGCAACGCATGGAGATAGCGGTAGCAACGCAAGCAGACAGCAATAGTGCACTCGGATAGTAGGAACAACACGTATGGACAGCAACCACAGTGCATGCAGACAGCAGATTATGTGCAGATAGTAGTAGCAGCGTAAGTGGACGGCAGGAGCTACGCGTGCGAACAGTAAGAGCAGCGCAGGTGGAGAGCAACAGTAGCACGTGTGGATAACATTAGCAGCGCGTACGGATAGCAACAGTAGCACGTGTGAATAACATTAGCAATGTATAGACAGCAGTAGCACCACTTGCAGACAGCAGAAGCAACATATATAAATAGTAGCGACAACGCAGACAATATTAGCAGTGCATGTGGACAGTAATGGCAATGCGTACAAATAGCATTAGCATCGTGTGCAAGTAGCACTGGCAACGGGTGAGACAACATTGGTAACGAAGGAAGGAGAAGATCCATATTCTACTCTAACAGTCTATACACATTAAGTGATCATTCTCCAAGAAATGTTTTACCATAAACTTTTAATAAATTTGTTGAAAAACAGGGTGGGATACTCTTAAAGTGAGTAAGTGGTTAAGGAGTAGTCCTTCCACATATGGTAAAGGAATGATCCTTCCACAACATTATTGTATCCCTTGATAGTAATAATGGATTGTGTGATTTAGGAGGGATCATATCACACCGTGGACGTAGCTGACACATTGTGGTTAAACCACATAAAAATTGTTATGTGTACTTGGGTATTTACACATTAATTTATATTCATATTGTTGCTTTTACATAAAGAAGAAAAATAAAAAAAATTGGATCATCGATTCTAACAAGTCATAGAGGTTAAATCCGAATCAATTTGTAAAAAGAGGATATCTCACATTGATTCGCCCCCCTCTTAGTGTGAGACCTAAAGTAGTCCTTATTAAAGATCAAATTCATCAACAACAAAATTTGTTTTTGTGCTCTCAATTCATTTTTAAGTTGCTACATTAACTCATCCTTATCCTCTTCTGTTGATTCCTCATCACTTGAAAAGTCTTGATCATCATTTGCTTGAGCAACCAACACATCCTTTACAGCCTCATCATCGAAATCATCATCAACTTCTTCTTTATAATCCTCTTCATCTAGCTTCCTTAGAAAATTCCTTCTTTTGGATTTGATGAATTTCTTTTTTCCTTTAGCACCTACATTTCTAGCTTTAGAGTAGATGGATTGTTTTGTCCTCCTTCTTGTGATGGGCTCATCATCATCCTTACTGTTTGCTTTTCTTCTCTTTGGGCAGTCCACAACAAAGTGCCTAATTACTCCACAGTTAAAGCATTTTAAGGGTATTTTTCCTTTGTACTTTCCTTTTCCTTTCCTTATATTGTTGGTGATGTATGTCATGACCTCATCCAGTTCAGTATAACCATCTTCTTATCTAGAGCTGCTGACAGATTCCTCTTCTTAGTCATTAATCCTTAACTTCTTCATTGCCTTAAAGGCCAACTCTTTCTCTACCTTATACATATTTTCTTTTTTTATTAGGGTTATTCTCATTTCATAAGCCACCACTATGTTGTGCAGGTCATCTAAAGGCAGCCTATCTAAATCTCTATCTTTTGTGGAAGAGACTTTGGCGTTGTAAGCTTCCAGCAAAGTTCTAAGTATTTTCCTTACCATAGTAGCATCGTGGATCTCTTTTCCATAGCCTCTGATGGAACACACAATTTCATTGACTCTTGTGAAGAATGCATCCACAGTCTCATCATTCTGCATCTTTATGTCTTCGAATCTGCTCCTCCAGATTTGTAACTTAGCTTCCTTCACAACCTTGTCTCCTTTATAAATGTTTTTAAGTTTGTCCTAGATTTGCTTGGCTATGTTGCACCTCATCACCTTTGTAAATTCTTTATCTAACAATGAGGCATATAAGGCATTTCTCACCTTTACATCACACTCTAATTTCTTCTTATCAGTTGATGTCATAGGATCATCTTTAGCAATAAGGATGAAGCCACTAATAGTAGACTCAAACACATCAAGACTAAGGGATATCAGATATGATAGTATTTTATTCTTTCATAACTGATAATTTTGTCCATCAAAAGTAGGGATGCCCTTACTGTTAACACTATTCAGCTATCCATGATCTCAAGCAGTAGTAGAGATAAAAACTCACACAACAATACAAAACTTCAATTTGAGGTAGAAAATTTGGATCAACAGAGGAACCAACTTTGATACCACTTAATAAGGATCATTTTAGGTCTTATACTAAGAGAGGGGGTGAATCAGTGTGAGATATCCCTTTTTTATAAATCGATTCGGATTTAACCTTTATGACTTGTTAGAGTCAACGATCCAATTTTTTATTTTTATCCTTTATGTGAGTGCAACCATAAGTATAAAAAATCAATGTGCATGCACAAGTACCCAAGAACACATGATAATTTTTATGTGGTTTACCCACAATGTGTGAGTTCCGTTCACGGTGTGATAGGATCACTCCTAAATCAAATAATCCACTCTTGTTATCAAGGGATACAACAATGTTATAAAAGGATCACTCCTTAACCACTTGTGGAAGGATTACTCCTTAACCACTTACAACAATCTGCCGATTACTCCAAATGTATCCCACCCTTATTCAGCTAGTTTATCAAGAGTTTATAATGAAACCTTTCTTGGAGAATGATCACTTAATGTGTATAGATTACTAATGCAGAATATGGATCTTTTCCTTCCTTTGCTGTTAGTGTTGTCTCACCTGTTACAGGTGCTGCCTACACATGCTACTATTACTGCCCGTTGTGCTGCTCTGATGTTCACATGCACTATTGCTACTATCTGTGCGTGTTGTTGCTACTGTCTGTACACCCTATTGCTGTCCTTACGCGTTGTTATTGCTACCGCATGCGCTGTTACTATCCTCACGTGTTGCGTCTACTGTCTGCACATACTGCTGCTTCTATTCGCATGCATTGCTCTCGCTGTTTTGGTTGCTGGGTGCTCTGTGCTTATTGGTATAACCTCTTGAATGTGCCATTGCATGTGTTGCATCTGCTATCTGCACGTGCTACTCCTGTTGTCCATGTGTACTGCTACTTCTGTTCGTACACGTTACTACTGTTTGCACATGTTATGGCTACTGTCCACACATGTTATTACTATCTGCATGTATTGCTATCATTTGCTCGTGTCACTACTACTGTTTGCTCATGCCATTGCTGTTATCCGCGCGTGCTGCTGCTGTTTTTTCACGTCATTGCTGTTATCTGCGTATACTACTGCTATCTGCTCACATTGCTACTGCTATCCGCACTTGTATGGGCTGGTATCGCTGCTTGCATGTTCTCTTATTGCTATCCGCACATGCTGCTATCGCTGATTTGGCTGTTGGGCACACTACACTTATTGATTTGGCTGTTGGACATGCTGCACTTACTGGTATAGTCTCTTGAATGTGCTGTTGGTTCAGGGATGTCTCCTAGAAGTACTGCTGGTGCAAGAAACTCCTGTTGGTGCTACTGGTGCATGCTTGCTGTTTTGTTGGTACAAGGACCTCTTGCTAGTGCTGTTGGTGCATGCTTGCTAGTTTGCTGGTGCAGGGACCTCCTACTTGTGCTGTTGGTGCAGGGCTGCTGGTTTGCTGGTGTAAGGACCTCCTATTGGTTTTGGTATAGGCTCCCCTTGTTGCTGGTTCTGGTATAAGCTCCCAAATTGCTTTTAGTTTGCTACTAGTTCTGGTATAGGCTCTCGGATTACTTCTAGTTTGCTTGGTTTTGGTATAGGCTCCCGAATTGTCTCCCTTGCTGCAGGACGTACTAGTTTGTCTTCTTTATTGCAGGATTCACAAGTTGCTCTACCACATTTTGGTTTGTCTTCTTTATTGCAGGATTCACAGGTTGCTCTACCACCTTCTGGTTTGTCTCCCTTAGCTGCTGGATTCACAAGTTGTTGTGCCACCTTTTGGTTTGTCTCCCTTGGCTGCTGGATTCATAGGTTGTTGTAACTTGGTGTGGGCATGGTTACTACAACTTGGTAAGGGCTGAATGCTGCAAGTGCTGGTAACCTTAGTGGTTTGTTGGTGTAGTGGCTAACAACTGTTGTCACCTTTGTGAGGGCCGGTTGCTGTTGTCACCTTTGTAAGGGCCAGCTGCTGTTGTCACCTTCGTAAGGGCTGGTTGCTTTACTACCTCTTTCTCTCGCTTTTGGTCAGCTGCCTTGCTCTCCTTTTTGGTCGGCTGCACCTCCTTTGGAGGTTGCCTCCTTTCTTGCCATTCACCTCTCCTTTTGGCTTTAGGTTTGCCATTCACTTCTCTTTGGCCAGCTCTCTCAATTTTCTACAGCATACCCCCTTCTTGCAAGACGCATAGGGGTATTTATAGAACCTTGAGATTAGGACTACACAATCATTAATGGTCATTGTTGATTCCTAAAGGTTACCCTACAATCAACGGCCAGATTTGAGTCCTAAAATTTAGGATCAATGGTCAACATTGACTTTTTAAATTTTAAGGTCAATGATCAATAGTCAACAATCAATCTTAGCCCTTAAAATTTAGGGTCACGATTAACAGTAACTCCTCAACATCAGGGTTGACTTGTCATCACCGATTTTTCTCAGTGACCTCTCTATATATCAATGACATTCATAACCTCAAATTAACACATATAATCATGTGAGATGGTGTTGACAACAAATCTAACATTAGCCATCAAAGATGGGCTTACTAGAGGGGAATGAGATTAATACTCATAAAATATGGTCAAAAGTAATAAAAACCCAACTTATGTGCTAAAAGATCCTTTAAACTAGGTTCATATGGGTAATAACAAGTCATTGATTGACCTTGTGTACACTATCAAATTATAAATCCCTTTTTATGGCGTAGATAATGCAAGAATTCCAATATTTAAGGTTAAGTGATATTTTTAATGAATTCTATAGCCTTTATGGGTGGTGTGTTATTGAAATACACACTTGATAGATTCAACTATATAAGAGTGGAGTGAAATTACTCTTATGAGATCCTAGGCAAGATCTTTGAAACTCTTATGAAAATAAACAAAGCATATGTATGGCCTTACAATGCCTAACCACGTTAAACAGAACTGTTTCAAAGAATCCAACATGGAGATAAGTTTATTGGTGTTTATTAAGAAATTATGGTTTATAAAAATTGTTATTTCACCATACTTCTAAATATCAAAGCTTGTGTGTCCTAGTCTTTGGTTCATAGGCTTAAAAGCATCAATGGTGATGCGTTATATTCTCATAAAAACCAAACAAAATTTGGCCTTTTAAAATATATTAGTGAATTTTAGGAAATAAGGGCATTTTAAAGGGGCGTAATCCTTTATTAGAAATGAAAGTTTTTGAAGTTCTCGACTTCTCCCTAGGATCTACTAGTTTGTGATATTGAGAGGGGGGTGAATCAGTATTACCACAATTCGCAATTCGCAGGTAAGTGAACAATTTCAACTTCTTCTTAAAAGCGAACTTTTTCTCAGACTCGACTAAGGTAGATCTATTGCTACCTACTAATCACAATAGTCCCTAAAGTCACCTTTCAGACACCATGCCTAATAGACAATTCAGATGTTCTTGTTTAGGTCTTCGTTAGGTTATGGGTTGGCTGATACTTTAGCTGCGTTCACAACTCAATTCAAAACACAGAACATAAAGCAAATTAAGGATACACGAGATTTACGTGGTTTCGTCAACGTGACGTACATCTACGGTGGTAGGGACTCTCTCTTACCGAGACTATTCACTATACTTTCTCTTTCAAATTTGGCACACTTAATATACTATCATAAATAATATCATTAACTTTAATAAGTAATTAAATATTTTCAACTAAATATATTTGATATATTTGGATAAATAAAAATATTTAATCAAAATATTAATTTTACTCAATAATGTTATTAATCATTAAATAATAATTTACCTTTGGATAAATCCTAAAGTCTCAATTATTAATGACATCAATTTATCCAATTATTTTTCATTCGTAAATATTACATTAAAATCATGGATAAAAGGCTTATTTATACATATGCATATCATTAAAAATAATAGTTTGACCACTTTGGTTATTAACAAATTATAATAATAATGCACAAATGTCAATTCAAATATTCTAGTTTGGTCACTTTGGTGACAATTAAACTAAAATTATAATATATGCATAGTATTAAATATAATAGTTTAGTCACTTTAGTAACTAACAAACTATAATCTTAATACATGCATATAAAAGTATAACTTAATATTCATTAACAATAAATATCACAACATACAAGTTTATAAGTTTGTCACTAATACATATAGTTTATATTCTTTTAAACTAAGATTATAATCATATAACATAAAGCACATAAAAATACTAAGATTTTTTTTCTCTCTACATAAAATGTAGTTAAAACTCTAAACAGTAAAACGAAGAATTATCAATTCCTTAAGTATAAATAATTGTCATTCATTATGTGACATCCTAATTAATAAGGGTTAAGCACACTTCTTAGGTTCTAATCCAATATAACTTGATGTGTAGATTGAATTAGTTTACTTTTTTTTTTTTAATAACTCTAGTGATATCCATCCTATCTTTTTGAAATAGAAATGTGACCACTCAAAAAATGCCAAGAGTTCAGATAGTAAATAAAAGTTGGCAAAAATCAACAGTCATCATTTATGTCACATGTAACTTGAGATTACTCTTGTCTTAGTTCTTTTTTTACACTTTTTGCCAAATTATCATTGTGCTATGCTCACTAACCAAAAGGGTTTATCCTCTTTTGTTACTTTTAAAAGTGCCTTTACATTGAGGTTATGAGAAGGGTTTAAACTAGTAAGCAAAGCACAATAATAGTTTGGTAGAAAGTGCAAAAGAACATTAAAAAGCAATCTAAACCTAACCTAATTCATTATCGAGTCTTATGTTTAGGTTCATTTAATAAACAAGTCAATTGGCTAAAATTTTAAAAGAATGAGATTTAGGCCTTTAGTTAAAAGGAAAATTCAATAACATATGGTGGAAATTCTCATATTTATTCCCCTTTTATATCTTAGTAGGTCCTAAATTATTTCTCTTGTCAACTCCACAATTAATTAAATATTCCAATATCTTTCTTCTTTTTGGTTTCTCAAAAAGATATGGCGAAAAAGGTAAAGGCTATTAAATTGCATGATAATGAAGCAAATGACTCCAACCATCTAGCCACCTAGTAGGAGTGCTCTATGATGGATATATGGATAGATAACTTTTAACATTGGTATGGGATAGGAATTGCATTTAAGTTTTAATATTAATGCTTTGAAGTAAAATTTGGTAGCTTCCATTAAAAATGTGATTGGTATCTTTGTTTACTATTGAATTAAGTGTTTAGCCTTGAAATATTTTCTTGAAACTAAAAAACATAATTCTACTAAAAGTTTGACTAATAAGCCATAATTTTTTTTATTTCCATGAATAATAATGACTTATAGCTTAGCTCCCCAATTTTTAGCCTATATCTCAAACTAGCTAGTTTGACCAATACAATCTGAAAGATCTTAAAAGGGTTTTGGGTTTGGTGGACCAATTAAGGCTATTCCATTACATGAAGTCACATTAGGCCTCCCATATTAGGCCTATGTTTGGGCCCTTGATATATGCGTGAGACCTTCTTTGGGTCTTTACTTTTACAAGGTATAAGACATGTAATGCCTTACAAATTTATGAAGTAAAACTATTATTTCCACAGCCTTGTATGGGTTGTAATTGTTGTCAATTAGGTTTAAGTGTGCAAGAAAGTAAAGCCACATGGAAGTGCAAAACAGTAAATTCGCCGCGTAAGGGCAAGAATGTAAATCCGCCGCGTAAGCCTTATTAGGGTTTCACGGTAAAGAATATATAAAGACCTTGGAAGACAAAACTAGGGTAGGGCCAACACAATTGAATACATGGCAAAACACCAAACCCTACACAAAAGAACACCACCTGCAAAAGAAAAGAGTAGCCGTAGTGAACAGTGTAGCCGTCGAGTGAACAGTAGCCATTGTGAACAGTGTAACCATCGAGAAAGAAGGAGGAGATGGTCGACGATCGGGCTGAACAAAGAACAATGGACGAAGAGAGAGAAAAAGGGAGAAGAGGAGCAGCCGTAAGACGAAGAGAGAGAAAACACTTGGAAGAGAGAGAAGAGCCATCGATGGGAAGAAGAAGAGAGAGAGAAAACGTAGCCGTCGTCGGAGATAAGAGAGAAAACGAAAATTGAGCAAATCAGAGCAGACCAGCAGAACCAGAAACCAAACGACCATAGAAGAGAGAGATACCGATGGCAACAAAGAACAACCATTGAGAGAGAGAGAGAGAGAGAGAGAGAGAGAGAGAAAGAGGAGATGGCTGGAACAGAGGAGTTGACGGGAAGGAGAGAGAAAACATGGCCAAATCAGGGAAAAGGAGAGAAAATCTGGAACGACCAAAGAGGGGTGGATGAAGAGAGAGAAATCCGGCAGTAAGAGAGAAATCTGACAAGACGGTGAGAGAAATCTGGCGGTAAGAGAGAGAAATCCGGCTGGACATGAAGAGAGAGAGAAACGGACAAACGAGTCGTGAGACAGTGAAATTGTGGGGCAAGGAGACGGGTGAGACCGTGAGATGGTGAAAGCAGGAGTTGTGTGAGACAACGTAGAGAAGAACTTCGGCGAAGCATCGGAAAGAACTCAACGTATTTCCAAATTTCTTCAAGAGAGGTTAGAGAGCGTTGCGGTGAACTTCTAAGCGGCAGTGGAGCATCCTTTCAATTCAACAGAGGTAAGACAAGCTAGAAGAAGGGTAGACATAGTAAGTAACATTCTTTGTATTGTACTTACTTAGTAATTGCAATAGTGAAAGGAACAGAGAATTAAGACATCCATTGTAACTGGAATTCTCAAGTATAGTGAATAGTCTCGGTAAGGGAGAGTCCCTACCACCGTGGATGTACGTCACGTTGACAGAACCACATAAATCTTGTGTGTCCTTACTTTGCTTTACGTTCTGTGTTTTAAATTGAGTTGTGAACGCAGCTAAAGTATCAGCCAACCCATAACCTAACGAAGACCTAAACAAGAACATTCGAATTGTTTATTAGGCAAGGTGTCTGAAAGGTGACTTTGGGGACTATTGTGATTAGTAGGTAGCAATAGATCTACCTTAGTTGAGTCTGAGAAAGAGTTCGCTTTTAAGAAGAAGTTGAAGTTGTTCACTTACCTGCGAATTGTGAATTGTGGTGATACTGATTCACCCCCCCTCTCAGTATCACAAACTAGTAGATCCTAGGGAGAATTTGGGAACTTTAAAAACTTTCATTTCTAATAAAGGATTACGCCCCTTTAAAATGCCCTTATTTCCTAAAATTCACCAATATATTTTAAAAGGCCAAATTTTGTTTGGTTTTTATGAGAATATAACGCATCATCATTGATGCTTTTAGGACTATGAACCAAAGACTAGGACATACAAGCTTTGATATTTAGAAGTATGGTGAAATAACAATTTTTATAAACCATAATTTCTTAATGAACACCAATAAATTTATCTCCATGTTGGATTCTTTGAAACAGTTCTGTTTAACGTGGTTGGGCACTGTAAGGCCATACATATGCTTTGTTTATTTTCATAAGAGTTTCAGAGATCTTGCCTAGGATCTCATAAGAGTAATTTCACTCCACTCTTATATAGTTGAATCTATCAAGTGTGTATTCCAATAACACACCACCCATAAAGGCTATAGAATTCGTTAAAAATATCACTTAACCTTAAATATTGGAATTCTTGCATTATCTACACCATAAAAAGGGATTTATAATTTGATAGTGTACACAAGGTTAATCAATGACTTGTTATTACCCATATGAACCTACTTTAAAGGATCTTTTAGCACATGGGTTGGGTTTTTATCACTTTTGACCATATTTTATGAGTATTAATCTCATTCCCCTCTAGTGAGCCCATCTTTGATTGCTAATGTTAGATTTGTTGTCAACACCATCTCACATGATTATATGTGTTGATTTGAGCTTATGAATGCCATTGATATATAGAGAGGTCACTGAGAAAAATCGGTGATGACAGGTCAACCCTGATGTTGAGGAGTCACTGTTAATCGTGACCCTAAATTTTAGGGGTTAAGATTGACTGTTGACTGTTGATCATTGACCTTAAATTTTAAAAAGTCAATGTTGACCATTGATCCTAGGGAGAAGTCAAGAACTTCAATTGGTATCAGAGCATAGGTTCACCAGTTTGAAGCTTAACAGCTTGGTGTACTAGTTTGAAGGGATCTAGAAGTTTGACTTGTTCAGCATACTGAGAAATGGAAGCCGGTACTAGTACTAGCACCACTTACAGCAAGAAGGTTCCAATCTTTAATGGAACCAACTACCATATGTAGAGAGTAAGAATGCAAGTGGTATTTGTAACCATGGGCATGAACGTGGTGAAATGCGTACAAGAGGGTTTTGTGGCTCCAGAAGAAGGTAAAGATCCAACCCCAAAGGAGTTAAGGGAATTTGAGATAAATGGGAAGGCCTCAAACGTCATCATTTCAGCATTGACAGATGTTGAATATGCTAAAGTTATGGACTGCAAATCTGCCAAGGAGATATGGGACAGATTGCCAAAAGTCTATGAAGGTGATGGCAGAATGAAAGAGACTAAGCTTCAAGTGTTCAAGGAGAGATATTAATCTCTTATAATGCAGAAGAATGAGATAGTTCAAGAGTTCTTCACTAGGGTTATTGAAGCTGTAAATGATCTAAGAAGTCATGGGAAAAACAAGAAAGACTCATCTATTGTGAAAAAAATTCTGAGAATTCTGCCTAAAAGGTTTTGCCTCAAAGGTAACAGCTATAGAGGAGAGTAGAGATCTCAATTTTATGTCTCTACATGATCTCTAGTGCAATCTCATTGCATATGAGATGAGGTTAAAGTTAGTTGAAAACTCTGCAACAACGAAGGTATCAAAGGAGGCGGCTTTCAAAGCTATGAAGCACTTGAAAATAAAAGAAGAGGAAGAATCATCCAGTGAGGATGATGATGATGATGATGAGGAAGAAAGTAAAGGTCAAGTATTGGCTTACTTCATAAGGAAATTCAAAAGGGGGTCTAAAAAGGGAAAAAGACAGTTGTCCTTGAGATGTTATCATTATGCGCAGACTGGACACTTTGCTTCTCAGTATAAAGTGAAACTTGATGATGAAGATGAGGATGGTGATGATGAGCAGAATTTGAGATGGAGAAGGCCATCATTCAAATCAAAGAAGTCCAGCAAGAAGATTGCTAACCCACAGAAGAAGAAGAGAGACTCATTCAAGAGTTATGTAAGTCAGATAAAAGAAGCTGATGAGGAGGAACATGAAGACTCATCAGATGAGCATGTCTTTATGGCATTAGCACAAGGTGGTAGCTTAACCTTTGAAGAGGAAGAGGAGGTTGATGAAGAAGAGCCAGATCTTGAAGCTGAGCTGGAAGCAGCTTCAAAGGAGATAATTAGAAGAGGCAGAACCATAAAAAGGTTAGAGGCTCACATAAAACAAGTTGAAGCCAAGTTTGAGGAAGCTGAAAGTCAAAAGGATGAGATAAGGGCTGAACATATTGACTTGAAGAGAAGATTTGAAGAACAGATCAAAATATGTGAAGACCTTACTATAGAGCTTAGCTCAAGGACTTCAACAATTAAAGAAATGGAGATAGAGTTGCTGAGACTTCAGCAACAACTCAAAAAGAGTGAGGAGAACTTGTAGAAGTTTAAAGTGATAGGAGAAACAAGCTCTACAAGAGAAAAGAAGAATGTAGAGAAAGTGCAGCAATCTGAGGCTGCATTGGCTAAAGAAAATAAGAATGTGCCACAGAAGTTGAAAGAGAAGGTTGTGACTCAAAAGAAGATAGCTGAGAATAAAGAAGATCTGAAGAAGCAACCTAGGGCGGCAAACAAGAAGGAAGAAAAGAAAGTCAGCCAACAGAGGGCTATGATTGAATAGAAGAAGGAGAAGAAGGTGACTGAAATGAAAGCCACACAAGCAAAGAAGCCAGCTACTTTGCCTACGCAGTAAGTGATGAACAAAAGAAGACAAGTTGTGATCAGACCCAAGAAGAGGCAGTTTCAAGGTCATTGCCTTTATTGTGGAGTTTGGGGTCATAAGGTAAGTAACTGCTGGTGGAGAAGGCTAGTATATGTCTCCAACTTGAGAAGATACGATGCTGTATACAGGGGGAGACAATACAAAACTCAGAGGAGAACACCTGTCGTGTGTTCTTGCACATACTGTAAAAGGCAAAGACACATTGACGAGGATTGTTGGTGGAAGCCCAAACCAGTAGTTTCAAAGGACAAGTTTGCTGTATTGGCAGATTTGGAACAGTGTGAAAGGTGTGGGCAGGATGGCCATAATGCCAAGAGATGCATGACACTTCTCCCTGAGCAAGAGAAGGCACTCAATGGCACAGTGAAAACAAGTGATGTAGTCAAAGCTGAGAAAAAGGAGAAAGCTATCTTCCAGCCAGTTCAAAAGAACGAATATAGAGTAAAAAGGGAGGTGGCTAATATAGCTGAAATTGCACTAAAGGCTGATTGCAAGGATAATCAGTGGATCCTTGATAGTGGATGCACTTCACACGTGACAGGAGATAAGAGTAAATTATCAAAGCTAAACAAGTCAAGAGAAGGCAGAGTCAAGTTTGGCAATGATGATTCACTCAACATCAGTGGTCAAGGTTCAGTGAATATTGGAAAAGGAAAGTTGAAAGATGTTCTGCATGTTGAAGGACTCAGATATAATCTAGCATCTGTCAGCCAACTATGCAACGACGACCACAAAGTGATATTCACAAAAACAGATTGCCAAGTAAAGAGTAAAGAAGGCAATACTGTTGCAGCCGAGAAGAGAACAGTTGGAAATTTGTACGTGATTGATGAGGACAAGACAAACAGCTGTCTATTTACAATGGAAGAAGAAAATTAGCTCTAGCATAGGAGGCTGGGACACTTATCACAGAAGAACATGAGGAAGCTGACCACTACTCATACAATTAGAGACATTTTGGACCTTAGGAGAGAGAGAGAGATTATGTTTGCTCAACATGCTCTAAAGGAAAACATGCCAAAAAGCAATACAAGACCAAAGAATTCAATTCTAAAGCAGTGCTTGACATTGTGCATACTGATTTGTGTGGACTGATGAGGATAAAAGGGTTGAAAGGTGAGAGGTACTTTATTTTGTTTGTTGATGATTATTCGAGAAGGACCTGCCTCATGCACCTCAAACATAAGTTAGAAGCTCTGAATTGCTTCAAGAGATACAGAAGATTAGCTGAAAATGAGAGTGGAAGGAAGATCAAAGTATTGAGGTCAGATCAAGGCACTGAATTTACAAATGAAGCTTTTGTAGATTACCTTGAGAAGTATGGTATTCATCATTAGATGGCAGTAGCAAGAACACCTCAACAGAACGAGGTGGTAGAGAGGAAAAATAGAGCTGTGGTTGAAATGGCAAGAATTCTACTGCTGGAATCCAAGCTTCACATAAGATTTTGGATAGAAGCAACATTTACAGTCGTACATTTACTGAACAGAGTTTTACTAAGGCCCAATATTGATAAGACTCCATATGAGCTATGGAGTGGGAAGAAGACAACAGCCAAGTATTTCAGAATCTTTGGCAGCCCATGTTTTGTGTAGAACAAGGAGCAAAACTTGGGAAAATTCAACGCTAGTCTGATGAAGGCATCTTTGTGGGATACTCAAAAAAGACAAAAGGTTACAAAGTTTTCTTGCATAAGTTGGGAAAAGTGATCACTTCCAGTGATGTGAGAATAGATAAGAACTGGAAAACAATGCAGAATAGAGAAGTTGAGGACAATGAAGAAGATGACTTTAATGTAGATGAAGAATCAAACCAACCTAAAGAAAAGGAACAAGAAGTAAGTTCAGACTTGGAGAAGAGTGAGTCTGAAGATGAAGAAAGAGATCCTCTTGCAACTAAGACTGTGTAAGAAAGAAAGCCAAAGAAAACGTGGACCAGTGCTCATCAAGAAAATCAGATCATAGGTGACCCATTAGTAGGAGTTACAACAAGAAGAAGAATTGTGGGAGCTACTGCTTTACTCTCACAAGTTGAATCTAAATCTGTTTAAGAGGCTACACAAGATCTAACTAAATCTCTATCCACAGAGTTGTTTGAAAAGCACAGAATGAGTCTGTCTGTGCGAATGCCTCATCAAGCTTGAAAATCAGGTGAATCCTCCATCTCTACTTTGCGAGTTTTTCAGATTTGTAATTGGTTGGCAAAGGGGGAGAGAAGCAATAGTGCAGGGGGAGCTGTTAAGAAAGGAGGAGTGCATATTTAGGGAGAGTTGAAACTACTGCATAGTGGCTTTTGTTATGAGTGTTGCCAATAATTACAAAGGGGGGAGATTGTTGTTCCCACAGCCTTGTATGGGTTGTAATTGTTGTCAACTAGGTTTAAGTGTGCAAGAAAGTAAAGTCACATGGAGGGGCAAGAATGTAAATCCGTTGCATAAGCCCTGTAGGGGCAAGAACGTGAATTCGCCGCATAAGCCCTATTAGGGTTTCATGGAAGAGAGTATATAAAGTCCTTAGAAGACAAAACTAGGGCAAGGCCAACACAATTGAATACACAGCAAAACATAAAAGTATGTGGATGACCAAATAAAGAAAACAGGAAAACACAACATACGGCCAAAGCACACCGACGACAAGCGTACAGCAGAATAGGGGACGGCAAAATAGAAAAGAAATAGCCGCAGTGAACAGTGTAGTCGTTGACGAAAGAAGAAGAGAAAACAAAAATTGGCCAAATCGGAGCAGACTGACGAAAGGAGAAACTGACGGCAACAAAGAAATCAATCGTCAAGAGAGAGAGAGAGAGAAAGAGGAGACGGTCGATGGCCAGGCTGAATGAAGAACAACCGTCGAGAGAGAGAGAGAGAAAGGGGAGATAGTTGGGCTGAACAAAGAACAAAGGTCGAGAGACAGCCATAGAAGAGAGAGATATGGTTGGCAAAAATAGAGAAAAGAGGAGACGACTGAAGGGGCTGGACGACTGGACGTCAGACCGAAAGAGCGAAACGACAAAGTCTTATTCAGCCAACCAAGTGAGTTGATGACAGAACAGGGGAAGGAGAGAAAATCTGACACGGCCAAAGAGGAGAGTGGACAACAAAGGAACAGCACACCATCGGTACACCAACAGTCGTCTGAACATAAGAGAAAGAGAGAAAAAGAGGTATATGGCCAGAACAGAGGAGTCGACGGGAAGGAGAGAGAAATCTAGCCAAATAAGGGAAAAGGAGAGAAAATTTGGAACGACCAAAGAGGGTTAGACGAAGAGAGAGACCATCGGGAGAACAGAGGAAATTTGGTTGGACAGTGAGAGAGAAATTCGATGGTAAGAGAGAGAAATCTGGCTGGACAACAAGAGAGAGAGAAACGAACAGGTGAGGCGTGAGACAGTGAGATCGTGGGGCAAGGAGATGGGTGAGACTATGAGACAGTGAAAGCAGGGGCTGTGTGAGACAACCTAGAGAAGGAATTCGACGAAGCATTCAAAGAACTCAATGTATTTCTAGATTTCTTTAAGAGAGGTTAGAGAGCGTTGTGGTGAACTTCTAAGCGGCAGTGGAGCAGCCTTTCAATTCAACAGAGGCAAGACAAGCTAGAAGAAGGGTAGACACAGTAAGTGACACTCTTTGTATTGTA